>BDDA01000014.1:243601-305875 GCA_001662385.1 Chlamydomonas asymmetrica | reverse complement strand
GGGTGGGGGGGGTGGGGGGGTGGGGAGAGGTGGTGGTGAGTGCAAGCCAAGGAGCGGCACACGGGCCACATTGCGAACAAATTGCCAACCAGGGGTTGAGTTATGAGTTTATGACGGTGCACACGGAGACACCTCATGAATGTGTGTGTGGTGTTAAGCTAACATGGCACTGTGGCTTGACCTGCAGTGACGGTCAGACGCATGTACGGAGGTATTTGAGAACGTGCGGTCCTGGGTTCACCTGCTGGCGCAGCGAAGTGACCGCCGATGAGCAAATTAATGTCTTCGACCGGCAGGCCGCAGCCCTTGAAAGTTTGTATTAAAAATCAGCACAAGCCTCAGGCTGAATGCTGTGCTTGGACTGCCAGCAAAATACCTCCTTGCAAGCTTGGGTGCTGGGTGCAGCTTGTGACGGACCTGCTGCATGGGACAAGGCAACGCTGCGCTGTGCGCACGCTCCAAGATGGCATGCCCACAAGCATGTGGTGGGCACACATGCAGTACAATGGACCTTCTTGCTCATCCTGGCAGCACCACTGTAATCAGCCTACGCAGAACGCAGTGGGTCCCGAGCACCAAGCAAGTGCACACCTACAGAGCATTGTAAACGCAAATCGGATTCACTGCTGTGCTGTCAGCGGCGGAGCGCCATGGCGGAGGCCCAGTCCCTGTACGACTGTTTGGGTCTTCCAAGGAGCGCGTCAGCCACCGAGGTTGGTGCTTGGACGTGTGTGAACGCTCTGTGTGCGCCTCCCTCACTACTCTCGGCGTGTGGAGCTTGCGCGTGCACAGCTATGTCTTCCTGACATCACCGTTGTTGTCAGCTCCAGCACAATCCAACAAATCCAGGCGGGCAGGAGTGTCCCTCCTCACACCTGCCGGCAGCACCTGCATATCTAGCCTGCCTGCGGGGCCCCAGTCAAAACAGCTGGTGCTGCAGGATTGATGGTACAGCAGGAATTTGGCGTGTGATGACTGATGAGTGGCAGCATGTTGGAGGCCATTCAGTGACCGTGCGCGTGCGCGTTTGTGGGCAGGGCCGCAGGGGGAATTGGTGGGGGCGGCTGCAGGCATTGCAAAGAAGCATATTATGCATGTTATGCATGTTATGCATGTTTTGCATGTTACGTGTAGCCGTTTAGACCTCTGACAACCTGTGCAGAGAAAGCGCTGGAATGGATGAATTTGCTGTTTTCATGAGCGAGGTGCCTGGATGGCTTGCGCATGTCTCACACGCGCTTTTACGCCTTGCGCATTGACAAACTCTGTGGCAGGTGCGCCGGGCGTATCGCAGCGCCGCGACGCGCCATCACCCTGACAAGGGCGGCCATGCTGCCATGTTTGCCATGGTGCAGCAAGCCTTTGCGGTGCTGTCTGACCCCATCAAGGTGAGGGGGCTGAGATCAGACTGCATTCCCCACCACGACCCTTGCCGCTCTGCTTGTGGCTTGTGGCCACATCCCCCCCCCCCCTCTCCCTCAGACCCCCAACACACACACACAAAGCACATGTACATGGTACATTCACACGTGTATGCCCACTGCACGGCCCCACGGGAAGTACCCTGCATAGCCCCATGGGAGCGAATAGCTCTGAACACCAGATGAAATCTGTGGCAATGCCATTGGGTATGTCCGTATGTGCGATGACCTGACTGTTGGTGCGTTACACACTCGTGCTGTACAACCAACACGCTGTGCAGAGGAAGCATTATGATGAGACGGGACGCGTGCTGAAGGCTGCTGACGAAGAATTTATTGAGGTCTTTGCAGCATCCGCACCACCCACTGCAACGGGCGTGGACGGCAATGGCAGCGCTGCCGCACCGAATGGCGCCTGGTCAAAGCAGCGCGTGTCTCAGCCGCAGCAGCAGGACATAGAGGAGGGGACGGGTGGTGGCGACGCGTCTGACGTCTCGGCGATGATGCAGCTGCAGCTGCAGCAGCAGCCAGGTGCACCCTACAGCCACACTGCCGGGTTTGAGGTACGTGCGACTGCTGCAGATGTGATCGAGCGCCAACGACTGAGCACGTATAGATCACCTCTGGCTCAGAAATGCTTCTGCACAATGCCTGCACAGTTTATGTCCCATTCCATCCAAGTGAGAGGGTGTGGAGTATTCAGGTCACCTGATCCTGGCAGGGCGGCATGAAGCATTGTTACATGTTGCGTGTTCTTGCCGCCCCACCATGTATGACCCCAACCTGACAGGCGTGGTTGAGGTCACGAGGGGAGACGGACGACTCAGGCGGTCTCGGCGGGCAGGTCATCACCGCTGACGTGGTGGCGGCGCGATTCGGAGTGTCGCGCGCCTCGTACACCCCTGTACCGCTGCTGCCCCCCGGGGACGTGTACCGCGTGGTGTGCACCCGGGGCGGCAGCACCGCCGCCCCCACCGCTAGCTCAGCCGCCAATCCCTCTGCCGGTCGTGATGGCGCAGCCGCCAGTGCAAGTGTGGCGACCTTGGCGGCATCGCGTGCGCCGCCTGTGGTGTCCCCTGGCAGCAGGGCGCAACCGGCGCCGGGCGCCAAGCCTGGCCAGGCTCAGTCTCGGGATCAGGCGCAGGCTCATGCGCCTCTGGGGTGTGAGCTTGTGGTGGAGAGCGTTGAGCTGCCTGATGCGCTTGAGTGGGGGGAGGTGCTGGTGCACATGAGGTGGGTGTAGTGGGGGCTACCCACCATTAACCTCTCCCACATGCAGCCTGCATGTTTCATGCTGCATCATGACGCTGCATTCCTGCATCTGTTATCCAGCATCTACCGTATCATGCGCAGTCCAATGCAAGTGCGTGCACATCAACATCGCATCCTGGCTGGTGTCTGGTGGTGTATTGTGACGCAGGTGTGTACCCATCACACCGGCGGACTTGTACAGCGTGCGCACGGGTGGCATGTACGGGCCCGACATCCGCAACGTGCCATTTGTGGTGGGGCATGACGGCTACGGAGTGGTCGCCAGGGTAGGTGTGATCCTGCGGTACACCGCGGTAATGTGCACGCAACAGCATGCTGCTTGACACATGCTGACATCTGGGCCTGCGAGCCTGCTGCGCGCCGGCAGCTCGTGCATGATTGACTTGGCCGATCAGGCCATTTATGGATAAGGCAGCCCGTGCATGCATGCCCATGGCCAACCTCATTTTAATGCGGTAACGCCACAACAATTTGTGCAGGTGGGTCCGGGCGTGAAGACCTTGCAGGAGGGTGACACGGTCATGCCGCTGGTGTCGTTCATGGGTGAGTGAACCTGCGCCGGCCACAAAGCCTCATCCTGCGCGTTGCAATTGTCAAGGCCCGGGCGGATTGACAGGGTGGCTGGAGGATCCAGGAGTCAGACTGACACCGCGTCAATGCGTGTGTCATGATGTGCTGCAGCATCACATGGTGGCCATGATGGTGCAAGTATAAGCTTGTGAGCATTACGTTGATGGCAGGGCACACTAGACACACGCATTGTGGGTCATGTGGCCATGCCGTCATCTGAGCGATCACCGGGCTGCTACACATGACAGGCACCTGGACTACTGCTGCGGTGTGGCCAGAGGCCTCCCTGCTGCGCCTCATGGGCAAGCCCAACAGCAGCAGCGGCAGCCGCGCTGATGAAGCTGAGGGCGCCGCCCCCGCGGACGCTGGGCTGCTGCCTGAGCAGCTGCTGCCTGTGGCACGGGAGCTGTGCCTGGCGTATCGCCTTCTGCAGGACAAGGACGCTGCGCTCAAGGTGTGAGGTGTGACACTGTGACCAACGCGCTTCACTGCCACTGATGCATTGGTCATACTTGGCAGCGGGGATGATGGACAGGCACATGCATCAGAAGCGCTTACAAGCATGGTACTTGGATGATCCATGCCTGTTAAGTGTTTGCTCTGAAGCAGAAGCACTCGTTGTGTGCTTGTGTTTGTTTGTGTGTCGGTGTGCCTGTACAGGCGGGTGATGCGGTGGTGATCAACGCCGCCACCAGCAGCGTGGGCCAGGTGCTGCTGCAGCTGTGCCGCGTGCTGCGGCTGCGTGCCGTTGCCGTGGCGCGGGACCACAGCCACGGCGTCAAGGGCAGTGCCGATGGCGATGGTGGCGGCGCCGGCAGCAGCGAGTGGCAGCGCACGCGGGACTGGCTGCTGGCGCTGGGAGCATCAGAGGTAACAACCAACCAGTGAAGAACCAAAGCTAATGGAGGCTGCTGATGTCCAGCACCTGCTGCCCTGGGTGGCGATGATGTGGGTGACCCAACGCAGGCTCTTACGTTCTTAGTCATTCATACTGGTGACAATCAAACCAGGATGCAAGCAAACCAGTGCTGCGGATTCTGTGTGTCATTCATGCTCACCCTTGTGCGCATGCACCCCCCTCTGCAGGTGATGCGCGACGAGGGCTCTCTGCGGCAGCAGCAGCAAGCACAGGCGTCGCAGCTGGACGGCGCGCGCGTGCACGGCTCCGTGGCGTCGCTGACGCCGCTGCTGGGGCGCCCGAGGCTGGCCCTGGACGCCGTGGGCGGCCAGTCAGCGCTGCGCCTGGCAGACATGCTGGCGGACGTGAGTGATCAACCACTGCAGCCGCTCAGACATTCATTCCCTGCACCCTTACCCTGACCTGACAAACACACAGAAAATAATCGTCAACTTCGAGGTCTGCAGCGGCCTGCAATGTTCATTCGGTGTGACAATGGGCGCGATCTTGTCCATATGTAGCCCAGTACAAGGTGCCACACTCACACCCCGGGCGTCCAGTGTGGCTGCAGGCATGACGGCCTGCTCTGCGCCATTTGTGTTTTCACCCCTGCAGGGGGGCAAGCTGGTGGTGTACGGCTGCATGAGTGGTCAGGCGCCCGCATGGCCATGGCACCACTTTGTGTTCCGCAACATTCGGGTGAGCGAGCTGGTGTGCACGCCTGACAGCCTACACGGCAGCATCACGCAGTGATGGCATGCACACACCAGCATCAGTCGGGCGCTGTTAAGTAACTGGGGGTGAATCCATTAATAGCTTCTGCGCCCTGACTCACGCACGCAGGTGGAGGGATTCAACGTGCGGCGCTGGCTGAGCGAGCAGCCGAAGCGAGTTGTGTCCATCCTGACTGCGGTGGGCGGCCTCGCCAGGGCGGGGCTCCTCAAGCTGGACACCACAGAGTGAGCAGACGTTTCACAGGACACCATTGCTGCTACGGCAGACAGTATCGTACACCGGCCAGCATGATTTGACAGCCGTGCGGGGTGCTGAGGGGCGGAGTGAGGGCACCGGTGTTTACTGGTGTTGTGGCCCTCACCTATGCTGGCTTTGAACGAAATGTACGACTTGACAGCATCCACATGGACAGCACTGGACAGCCTCAGCCTGCCCGCCTGCATGTCACCTGCGGTGGAGCCGCGCAGGACCCTGTCGGAGGTCAATTCAGGCTGGCCAGTGAACTAAAACATCGAGTCTTGTATTCTCAGGGCTTCTGCGTGACTCCGCAGTCCAATACACAGGCCCCCCGCACGCCGCTCCTGCACAGCCACAACCCATGCTACCACCCGAGTGGCTTGCTGCTCATGACAAGCATCACACTGGCTAGGTATCACCACAGCGCGCTGGTCCTCGTTCTGGCCCTGCAGGTATGACTTTGCGGGTGAGTGGCGGGAGGCGCTGGAGCATGCACACGACCCCGCAAAGCGCACTAAGGTCAGGCAGGCGGGGGGCGGGGAGGTGTGAAGGGGGGCGGCCGGGCGCAAGAGGCACTGGTGCTGCATGATGCACACAGCTGTACAGGCAGCATTCGTCACCCTTCCTGCTGCCATGCATTTGTACGGTCGCGGGATTGCCCAGCCAGTGCTACCTAGCTGCATTGGGCAGCTGTGGTCTTCCTCACATTATGGAACGGAACAGACATATGTGCGGCCAACGTTTGATCACCGCATGCGTCGCTGGCGTTGCAGGTGCTGCTGAAGATGGACCCGTCCGTGGGCCAGCCAGGGGCAGGCGATGCGTTAGGCGAGTCAGTCGCAGCTAGTGCTTCTACTGCTGCCACGGCCAGCGCTATCGGCCCTGCGGGAAAAGCATCCGGCGCAGCCGTGGCATCTGCCACAGGAGCCGCGCTGGTGACGGCGCGTGTGCAGTGAGAGGGAGATGCATGCGAGGCACGCGAGCTGTCGGATCGCAAACCATGCCTTTACACAGCCAGAGTAGCTCGCCCAAAGCAACACGCAACACGCATTATTGTGTGGCCTCTAGGCGCACCACATCTCTGGCCGTATCCGCACCACAGCGTGTCTGTTTGAACTCATTACGAAGCATCTGCATGCAGACGACATCTGGCTTGCGGGCTTCCTGTCAGTCCTGGTTCAATGCATTGTCACGCGTAGCAGCCATCACCACACACCCCACCACAGCACAATCCTGGTTGAATGGATGAAAGAATGAAATAGGTGAGCTGAGTCCGGGACGCAATCCAACGTCAAGCCCTTTGAGACTACGAGCGCTTAATGCAGCGCCAGCGAACTGCACCAGTGCTTTGCCATCACTGCTGTGCACCCAGGCACCTCTGCACCAGTGCTTCTCTGGACACTGCTTGCAATCCTGGTGGCGCTTGCTTCAGGCAATGCAGCATTGAAACAGGTTCTGATGCTGCCTGGGCAGCTGCCTGTGTGGCACAGCGGCCTCCGTGCTTCAATGTAGCCCCTTGTAGTGTAATGCCGGCCGGCCGCTCGTCCACCAGGCAACACCGCACGCATGGACCGCAGGCTCACAGCTGCTTGTACCATATCAAGCCTGCCGCGCTTGCCATCTTTGCTCCGGCGCTGGTGGTGTCTGCGACGCCCTTGGCGTCTGCTGCTGCTGCTGTGGCGCTGTGAAGTCCAGCCGCGCGATGACCCGCCAGTTAGCCTCCCCCGGCCCAGACTTGGGAAGGATTGCCGATCTAATGATTGGCCGCTCCAACACCCAGTAGTCCTCTACAGGGAGGGCGACGGAGGGGTCACCTGCGTCCAATACGTCCATAGCACGTGTACCAAACAGCTTGCATTGTTGCGTACTGCCTTGACGGTGGGGGAGCGCATGCGGCGCAGGGGATACCAAGGGTCGCAAGGCAACAGTGCTTGCGCGTGGTGTGTGACAGGATGAGTTCGGGGCCAGGTCCAAGCATGGCGACCGAGCAGGCAGGCCGTTCCCTCTGCCAAGGCCACGCACAGCTGTACACGCTGCGGCTCTCGATCCGCACACACACGCTCGGCGTATGGCGCCTGACGGCCATGCTGCTCATGATGTGCAGCCATCACAGGCCGCCCCCTGGACCGCGGCCTTCCAGCACAGGGAACGCACCTGCTGACTTCCATATACGCTAATGATTTACCTGCAATGAGCTGGTTTTTGTTATCGTACACAGCGATTTGCTGTTGCGATGTCACCTTGACCGTCCACTGCATTCATTTCGGCACATGCACCAACCACAAACAGCAAGGCAACATCATGTGGTTGTTGGTTGGGACGCCCAGGCACCCAACACACCTATAGCGGGCTGCTGGGGCCTCAGCTGACCAGCAGCGAGTGCACAAGCGCCCAACAAAGCGCCGCACGGCACCGCACCGATTGCCAACATGCATCGCGAATCGTAGTTCACAGAAGCCAGGAGTAATGCAAGACATGCAGAGCAGGTGGGATGTGTTCAGCTGCTTAGCAGCTTCACACTATGGGGCTCAACGGTCTGTCCCCTCAGCTCCACACACTTGCAAATTGTAACCGCATCGGCAGCGCACCTGCACGAACCACAGGCGTCCCTGGGCCATGGGGTTGTGAACGACCTTCGCGGTCAGCACCTGCACGTCCGCCGGGGTGAGCTCCCGCACGAGCCGCCAGTCCACCCGAACCTTCTTACTACGCTGATTCACCTCTGCCTCCAGACGATCAGCAAGGGCGGGCGATATGTACTGCAGGCAGGTTCACATGGCCATGCAAGACACTCATTTACCTCCGTGACGACTGCGCATAGATCACAGCAGCATGCATGCAGGAGTGCTATACAGCGGATTGTACGTGCAGCAGCAATCGGTTGCGTGCGATGTTGGCCTTTCCCAGCCCGCCCCGCCCCGCCCCGCCTGAGCCCTGTGCCCCCCCTATGCATGATCCTCACATGCATGATCCTCACATGCATGATCCTCACATGCACATATGCAGGTTGTAATCGCATGTGCATGCAGCCATGAATGTGATGGCGCGGATGGCAGCTCCACTGCTCTGCATGCACGCCTGGCGTGTCTTGATGCAGTGCCAGTGCGTCGATCCAATGCCAGTACATGCAAGCACATGTACATGGAGTTGGGAGTCGAACCCACAGGCTCTATGGTGTCCAGCTTGCGCGTTGCTATGGCCTGGTTGATGGCCACGTAGGCATCGATGGTGCGCTGCTTTAGCGCTTTCGGGCTGAAGCCAGCCACTGAGCGGAAGCACACCCAGTACGCATGCAGCCTGTAAGGGAAAGCAACAGTGATGCACACACATGGTTGTTGCCAGGGCAGTCCACTGGTGTGCAGCTATGCCTACCTTGTCCGCAGCGGCATACATTGCCTGGGTTGTACACACCGCACGTACGACCTCAAGCACGGGCGGCGAGGACAATGACAGGCAGAAGCCACAAGCACTTGAAGCGGTGGTTGATATACAGCAGACTTGCGAAGAGGCTTAGCTGCAACAGTAATGGGTCAGCGACGACCACAGCTGATCGGACGCGGTGACGCACCTGCGGTGCCAGTGCTTGGTCCGCTTATCGGTGTTGGGGTCAGCTAAGAACTTGAAGGGCCGCGCAAGGAACCCAGCATTCAGGGGCGTTAGCTTCTGGTAGGGCTCGACCACGCTGCCAACATACTTGAAGCGGCGCACAAGCGCCGAGAGCTGCGCGTCGTACACCTCTGGAGCCATTATCTTCTGGGGGTCAAAGAAGTTGGAGATATTCGAAGGCATTTGGAAATTCGACATCCTACGTCGCATAACGAACCAGGTATGCAAAGCACCACGTTGGGTCGATGGTGGCCGCATGACGTGCCCAGCAACGCATGCAGAGGTGCATTCGGCCCTTTGGCACAAGTCATGTGCAATACTATGCGGCACAGCACTCACGAACGTCCGCTGCTGCTCGCTCCGGGAAGCAGCCTGCTTGCAGCCAGCCCCGTTGCCTGCAAACAAGGCAGGTAAGCAACGCCGGTTTAGCGTTTGCGTGTGCACACGAGAAGTTCAGCAAGGAAGGGATAGGCAGGTCTCACCTCATAGTTGTCAACGCCCGCACGGAGCTGGCTCACGCCAAATCCTTGTTGGTGGGCCCGTTGCAGGAGCTGCAACGCACTGCGCCTCATGGCTGCCAGGGGCGTTGGTAGGGTTCAACCACAACGTGTAGTGCACATACGATTATATCTGCACATAGAGTATGTCACATGCAGGTGCATAGGTGCAGGACGTTGGCATTGGCCATTTTGCTCAACTTGAATCGGCAGGCAGGTCGATGACCACTTGACCCAGTCCGCAGGATAGCAGGAACAATGTGATGGATTTTGTGTGCTCAAATCATGAACTTTGAGCTGCTGCAGGGCCACAATGCTCCCAATACAGTGAAGGTTGGCCGTGTGCGCACTCGAAAACACAAACCATAGGCGGACAGGTTGCTCCTTTGCATGTACCGTGGCAACGCAAGTGCAGCAGGGCACTGCCAAGCACGTAGGATCTTTGCCCGCTTGGCAGTGCTCCAGCAATCGCTGGCTTCTTCGGCATGCAGCGTTTGTATCGTGGGTTTTCGAGCAGGAGCATCACGGTGGGACGCTAAGTGGTACACACAAGACAACATAGCAACATGAGCGTGCGGTGGAAGAGCGACTTCTCAAAGTCAGTGGTTGTCGACAACTTTGTGAGGCGAGGTAAGTGTGCGTGGACTTTTGCGTCCTCGCATTCTGGAATTTCGGCAAGCACTGTGTGCTTTTTAACAAGAGACCGTTCTACAGTGGGTTGTTCCCTTTCCAAATTCTGCTCACCTTCTGATGGGGCCGTCATAGTTGGTTGAGCACAGTGCAAGCCGGGCTCGCTTTTCAGCTCACACGGCCCTTGCTGTGGCTGTTCCAGGCTGGGACGAGGCTTGCGCTGAGGATGATGACTCAGACTGGGACATTTACTGGGCCAGCGTAGGCTCAGTGAAGCAGATTTTCAGCGCGGACTCAAGTGTTCGGCTTCAACCTGGCCAGCTCATCAACCACTTCCCCAACCACTACGAGCTGACACGCAAGGACCTCATGGTCAAGAACATAAAGCGTTACCAGAGGCAGCAGCGTAAGGAGGGTAACCCAGACGATGCGGACTTCATCCCTGTGACGTACGTGCTGCCGCAGGTGCGCTAGGTGCGCACATGCGCTTCAGCAGGAGTGATGCATCCGCCCTGCTGCAGCATCCACCCTTTCCAGCGACTTGCATGCATATGCACCACGCTGCCATGTTGATGCCAGGCCTGCAGCACAGTGCCGCCGCCACGCTGCCATGCAGGGTGTGCAGGTCTTTCGGTTCACATTCATGCACGCATTTTGGGCGCCAGCAGGTGCCAGTACCCAGATGCGGATACCCACGGATCCGGATATGGACGCTCGCCTACAGAGGTTTCGAGCAAAAGTACTGCATGCGGGCTGAGCCGGCTAATGCACATGCTATTACGGTAATGCGCATGAGCCGCCTCATGCATATATGGCCATCGCACACAGAAACACGCAATAGCGTGAGCTCGCTGGGGGCGCCCACACACAATGCTGGCCGTAGCCGCCAGGTGTGGCCGCACCTGTGTGCTCGAGTGTGTCCTTCACCATGACAAGCGCAGTCGCATTTGCGCTCAGGGATGTGACCCACATCCAGGGTCGGTCCATGACCGCCGCAACCGCGGGGGATTGCAACACGCTTTTCCCCTGTCCCCTCCCCTCTTTCCCCAGGAGCATGCGCTGTTTGCGGAGGGCTTTCGCCGCTACCCGTCCGCCACCTGGATCGTCAAGCCGTCCGCGCGCAGCCAGGGCAAAGGCATATTCCTCATCAACAAGCTGTCGCAGGCAAGCAGGGCCTGTCTGTGTGCGTGCATGTGATGGCTGTGCATGCATGGGACCACGTACCATATGCCGAGGTCCTGTGCTGCACATTTCCGGCCGGTGTGGCGGTGGCAGCGCCGATTCGCCGCACCAAACAGTCCCACCTAAAAGCAGCTGTCGGCATGTATGCATGGCCTTGACGATGACACCTATCTGTAGGATCATAACGAAACGATGCAGCTTTACTACAGTCTGTGGCCGATGGTGCGACCATGTGTAGCATTCACCGCCCCCGCCGTCGCCACCTGTCACGCACCCACCGGCATATCCACGTATGCGTGCGCCTGGCAGGTGAAGCAGTTCTCCGGGGCCAGCCTGCCGCCTGCGCTGCGCGGCGGCGTGGAGAGCTATGTGGTGTCGCGCTACATAGACAACCCGCTGCTGGTGGGCGGCAAGAAGTTCGACCTGCGCCTGTACGTGGTGGTCACCTGCTTCAAGCCCCTCACGGTGAGGCGCTGAGCACTGCTCACATGAGCCCCGCCGCCGCCACTGCCACCATCAGTTGTGCTGCCAGCAGCACCAACATCTGCAGCAACATCTGCAGCAACACCTGCAGCAACACCTGCAGAAGCAGCAGCTCAGACGCTGACAGCACCGCATCACATTGACTGGGTGGCTTGCGCCGTGGTGGTCTGCCTTGGCCATGATGGTTATGTAGACATGAAGTGCGCCTGCCTGGGCCGCCCCGCCCCGCCCCGCCTGCGTGCTGCCGGCGCAGGTGTACCTGTCCAGCCTGGGCTTCGCGCGCTTCTGCAACGCCAAGTACACGCGCGAGGCGGCTGAGCTGGACAACGAGTTTGTGCACCTCACCAACGTGGCCATACAGCAGACGGGTGAGGTGCGGCGCTGCGGCGGCATCCCTGCCTACGGGCGTGCGAGTGGCCGATGGCTGGATTGTGGCTGCATGGCAAGCATCCGTTTGGGAGTGAAGCGGTTTACACACAGCAGTATTCAGGGGTAGCACTGTGAATCCGTGATCCGTGGGTATTGTGCAGGCGCAAGGCATGAGAACAGCCCACAAGAAATCAAGCTCTCATATGGTGAGCTACAATGCGCGCTCACAAACGCTACTGTGTATCCTCCAACGCGCTTGCGCACCCATGCTGCCACCGCTGCTGCTGGCGCTGTTGCGAATGGCGCTGCTGCTGCAGGCGAGGACTACAATGAACACCACGGCAACAAGTGGCCGCTGGCTAACCTGCGCCTCTACTTGGAGGGTACAGCAGGCATGCAAGTCACCGACCAGCTCTTTGCTGACATTGAGGTGCGCAGATGCCACTCCAGCCCTTTCTGCGGCGCACAGCTGCAGCCGCAGCACCTCTGCTTTTCCGGGGGCACATGGGCTGGCAGAGAGCAGGCCCACACCCAACCGGTGTATCATGTTTCCCCTTGGCCCTGCGCATTGACACACCTTAATGGCGCATTACTGATTCAGTTATATTGGACTCCCCGGGCTGTGCGTGGTGTGCGTGGTGTGCGTGCTTGCGCAGCGTGTGATCGTACAGTCACTGCAGGCGTGCCAGGGCACGGTGATCAACGACCGCCACTGCTTTGAGCTGTACGGCTACGACCTGCTGGTGGACGCAGCCCTCAAGCCCTGGCTCATTGAGGTCAACGCCAGCCCCTCGCTCACCACCACCACTGAGGTGGGACAGAGAGTGTACTCGTGCTGCGATGGCCCCCAGCACGTTCACCTGCATGCTGTGGACCTACTCATCCTGGTGGACCACAGCACGCACCTGGACCGATGGTGCTGTGGAGCATGTGTTAGAAGGACGGTGTGCGTACAAGTATCTTAGTGTGACAATGTGGCTGTTTATGTTTTGTACTGGATTCAACTACCGGTAGTCAAGACACGACACGTAGAAGGCCCATTGACAGTGCGTTCAAGCACCCTGTGACGACCTGCCTGTACCACCACGCGGCCCTCTGGCCCTCGTCCACCCTGCCTCCCCCCTCCCCCCCCTGCAGTCGGACCGCCTGCTCAAGTTCAAGGTGGTGAGCGACACCATCAACGCCGTCACGCCGCCCGAGTGGCTGCCCTTCACGGCGCGCGGCGCGCTCACACACGACATGCTGCGTGAGGCGGAGGACCCCCCGCGCATGCTGGGCAGGAGGTGAGGCGCGTGCCTGATACGTGCCAGCAACGGTCCTGGCTGCTTCTGCGCTTCAGACACGCAGCCGACGCCCAACAGCCCGCGGGCGTGGGTGACTGGGTTTGCATGCTGCTTCCTGTGTTGCAACTGTGCATGGGGCTGTGATTCGCGTCAGGTCAAGTGGTGTGCCTTGTCGTCGCACACTGGCCTGGAGTCGACCGCTGGTCGACCTTGTGTTATTGCGGTGTACAGCAATGAGTAACTGGGTCTGTGTGCGCGAGTAGAATCAAAGCGTGTATACGGGGCATTGCCACACCCGGGGCTTGTGCAATGGTGTGGAAGAACAGCTTGGCCCAGGCACGCTTTGCATTGCACAGGGCAGCAGGCAAGCGCATGTTTGTTGTTTTGATGCGGATGCTACTATAGCCCCCGCCTTCCCTCCCTGAAAGGCATTGGTTTTGTCCAACTTGCCTGCGTAATATGTGTGCTCAGTGGAGGTGTGCCGGCCGCCTGCACATGCGTCCTGGCTGTACCGCACTCGGCCCTGTGATCTGGATTGACTGCATCCTGCAGGGCATGAGACCGGCACATGAGGGCATATGCACCTTGAGGCACCATACGGTATCTTGCTGCTTTCCTGTGCGTGTGTATGCGTGTGTGCAGCGCACCCCGCCCACAAGTCGGCAGCCTGCGCCTGATACACAACGACGCGTGTCGCAGCCAGCAGCAGCACCAGACCACACCCCCGCACGCAGCTATGCAGCATGACTCGGGGGGAGGCTGGGGCCCTGGCGGAGGCAACGGCTACGCCAGTGGCAGCAGCGCCACGCGCAGCGCCGTTGTCGGCGCGAGTCGAAGCAGGGGGGTGCCTGCCGGCGCGTCAGCGCATGGCAGGCAGCCTGCCGGTACCAACGGGAGGCCCTCATCTGCTTTTCTTTAGCTACATGGATTGGAGCCATCAACGACCCCACCAGGCCTGCAACCAGCGCATTTCGCCTGCAGCTGTACCCCCATCCGTTGTGCAGTGCTGCACTGCTGCCCCGATTATCCTCCCCGCACCCCATGCTTCATGCGCTCCTGCAAGCCCACCCACATGTGCGATTCATGATGATATGCCTTGTGTAGTATGTCTTCAGGTATCCCCTGAGGGCCTTCACCAGACAATCGTATTCCTCATGTGTGCATACGGGGGTTGAATGCCACCGCCCAGGACTTCAGGGACGACCAAGACATTTATCTCCTTGCACATGGTTTCTTCTTGTCACGTGTATAATGTAGGACATCACATGCCATGATGCACCCACAAATACTGCGACAGGAACGCTCCACCTCAATGAATTGACAACCGTCTGTCGGACTGTTACAACCCACGCTGTGTTTTGTGAGGGGCGTATGCGCCGGCGTGCACTGCTTGTCCCCCGCCAGCCTTTCCATGCCACACTGCACCATGGCGAGCACTTCCGCGTCCACCTCCGACGCTGAATTTTATAACCTGGAAGAGCTTGAATCGCTGGTCCAGTCTAGAGGAGCCCTGTCTAGAATGGCATATGGTGCGTGCGCCTGGCGAATTGATGTTGCCCGGCACGTTGCCACAGTGAGTCCTGCGCGTTTCCTGCACAGCAACGCCTCTCAACATCCCTCCGACTGATGTGAACCTGATGGCGGCAGGTTATTATGCTGGTGGGAGCGATACAGAGTTTACGGTTAAGGAGAATCGAGCGAGCTTTTCAAGGTACAAACTCCTGCCGCGTATGCTGGTGGACGTGTCGAAAATCTGCTTGAGGAAAACATTATTTGGTGAGTTGCAAAACTATTGTGTCCAGGCTAGGATGCTTCTTGTGCAGTGTGGGTCTTGGAAACAGAGTGGTGGCTTATGGCGGTTGGCGTATGCAGGCATGGACCTGCGAGCACCTGTCCTGGTCGCACCCATGGCCATGCACGGCCTGGCAGACCCTGTTGGGAGAGAGGTGGCGACCTGCAAAGGAGCTGCTGAAGCCGGTATACCTTTTGTAAGCCCCAACGTGCAGGATGACGTTCCGCTCGTCAGGTCCATCAAGTACAGCCGTGTGAACACTGCTTGCGAACTGCTTCCTGTCGCACGGTCCTTGCGTGCAGGTGTTTTCGACTGTGGCAACTTCCAGCTTGCAAGAAATCGCAGCCACAGGGCATCCGGATCGCATTTTCCAGCTATATGCCATCAAGTGAGTCGCGGTGTGGCTGGCCGAGGGAGAGCGCAACAGCGCGACAGCGTGACAGCGTTTTGGCAAAGCGTGGTGCCCCTCTGCCTCCGCTGTTGCGCCCTCATGGCGAGCATCAGATGCACACGATGACAGGCGCTATCACAAGTCCACGCATGCAGTGTCCATGGCATTCACGCAATGGGGCCCATGGGGCTCCACCTGCTCGCCGTGTGCCTCATCGCAATCTCCCACCGCTTGGATTTCCACTGATGAACCCCTGCATGCGCTGCGAATATGCACACACACGCATGCGGTATGCAGCAGACACTCATGCGCATGCATGCTGCCTCGCCTCCGTTGGCTATCGCGTGTGTGCTGCGCAGGGACCGCAACGTGGTGGCACGCTGGGTGCGTGACGCCGAAGCGCTGGGCTTCAAGGCGCTCATGCTCACGGTGGACGCGCAGCGCCTGGGGCGCAGGGAGGCGGACGAGCGCAACAGGTTGGTTAGCCGCCGCCGCTGAATTAGGAATCCAGTTTGTAGCAGTAATTGTTACCGATGCGTTTCATCATGTGTGAAGGTGGCAGTGGCTGTCGTTGCCACGAGAGCCTCTCAGCGTGCTAGGACGTCTGGTTTGCGCATCATAATCCTGAACGAAGGATCCTGTGAGAGGAAGGGATTATCCAGCTGAGCAATGCCTGCCTCTCACACTTACCCCGCACTACCACCACCACCACCACCACCACCACCACCATGTGATTGCAACAGCAGTCCCGCTTTTTGATGCCTGTCCGCAGGGTTGCGGAAGTCCTAGTGACACTCCCAGTGTGATTCAATTGACACATCTGGCGGTAGTGACTCCGGCGCCGCTGGCATTCAGGATACGGGCCGCACGCTGCCTGCGCTGATGCCACCAGTGTGCTGGGTGCTGTGCGCAGGTTCTCGCTGCCACCAGGCCTCAAGCTGCGCAACCTTGAGTACCTGTCATCCGACAAGGTCACCCAGGTAGGGGCACAGGTGTTGGTCTTGACGTTTGCTGACATCCCAAACAGCGCTTAAGCACACAGCTGCGTGCGTGGATGCTCAGCCTTGCACTGGTTGCGTGCATGAACAGCGGCTCCACAACGTAGGTTTGGCGGGAGCACAAAGGCTGTAATTCCATCATCATCTCTGAATCTCTGATCATTATTGCATTTTCGCATGCGCGTATGTGTTCCCGAGAGGGTCCTCAAACATAGCAATACTAGCACTCACCAGCAGCACCACTGCTGCTCTGATGGTTTGAAGCCCGGCGCTCGTCGGGTCGGTTCGTTCCATCCACTCGTGTGCTCTTCCTGCTCATGCAACTCACCTGACCTGCTCACGCGTGTAGCTAGAGTGCGAACACGACCCAGTGTTAAGCTTGCCATGCACAGTTGCTCACGCATGCGCGGTTGACGTACTGGCATGCTTGCTGCTTGCGTTGCGCAGGCGCGTGAGAGCAGCAGCGGCAGCGGCCTCATGACGCTGTTTGCCAACCAGGTGGACGCGTCCCTCACATGGGAGATCATCCCATGGCTGCGCACAGTCACCAAGATGCCGATTATACTCAAGGTGCGCCTTGGGCCGCCCCTGCGGGGATGCTGAAGCTGTGGCGCTGTCAGCCGTCTTGTATCAGATAGATCATGCGACTCTGCACATGCCTGCAACGCATTGCGACTACGCGTGTGCTGCATGTACCGATTCTTCGAAGGCGCCGTGTAAAGTATGTGCAATACATGGAAGTAAGGCACACACAGTAAAGGCGTAGGTGTAAGGCGATGCACGCGCACACACCAGCATGATGACAATCTGTGCATGGCCAGCGGGGCATGGCGATACGCGTGGATGGATGGGCAATGTTCACATTCTCAAGACAGCTGAGGGGGTGGGGCACCTTGAAGTGTCGCTGTGTGCTGACGTGATGATGTGCCCCTCCCTGTTGCATCGACAGGGCATTTTGTCGCCGCTGGATGCAGAGCTCGCCATGCGATACGGTAGGATGCACAGCATGTGGATGCACGGCCTGCTGTGCCAGTGCTGTGCTGTTGTTCTCAAGCACCTGCCTGTCCATTCCAGACGTCTGGCGAACACCTGGCATCATGCAGCACCGGCTTTGCTTTTGCGTCCCCCTGTGCGGATACATATTCACAGTGATATTCCGCTTGGAGACATTTGTAGTGCATTGTGTTTGACAAGATGGCAACATACATATGTCAGCACCAGTTCCCGCTGCCCCGGTACCCATTGTGCCTAGTTGCCTGCCTCACATGCCATTACATGCGTCATCCGCAAGCGAACAACGCGACGACATGCTTGCATCACCCATCAGGCGTTGACGGCATCGTGGTAAGCAACCATGGCGGGCGCCAGATGGACTACGCGCCCTCGGCGCTGGAGGCGCTGCCGGCGGTGCTGGCGGTGGTGCGGGGCCGCGTGCCGGTGCTCATGGACGGAGGCGTGCGCCGCGGCACGGACGTCCTCAAGGTGAGGATGAGGTGATGAGAAGGTGGTGAGGTGATGAGGGGTGGAAAGGGGGACCGCGGGGCCTCCCTGCCACCATTCGCCCAGCAATGTCAACGTGGCGCTGTAATGCTGCATGACTGCATGCATCGCTGACTAGCTAAATGCATGGGTGCGTCCTGCAGGCTGTAGCCGTAGGAAAAAGGCCATCGCGGATTGCCCGCCAGCCAGCTGTTGACCGCCTACAACCTGCCGTACCTCCGTGTCTGAGTAGGCCTAGATTAGATTCGTTTTGCATTTGGAGCTTTCTGTGTAGATGTATTGCCTGAGCTGGGTTATCGACAGGCATTGGAAGCGGCTCTACGCATCAGCGTGTGCAGGGATGTTGCCTGGGTCTGTGGGCCCAACACCCCGCTCGTCCGGTGTGCAGTAGGGCGACAGTAGGGGATGGGATGGCTCAGCTGTACTGTGTTGCGCACTCGGATCCCCCGCCTGGTTGCCGCATTGCGACGCCCGCCTGGCCTAGCTGGGCCAGACCATGTACAGCACAAGCCGCCCCTTGTGCGTGTAATGGCAGCCACCATGTGCGTCCGGCCCTCCGCCCACCGACGTGTGGAGCACCGTCATGCAGCAGGTGACTCCGCTCCCAATGGCTTCACCAGCACACATTCTCAACATGCTGGACATCAGACCCTGCTGTTGGCGTACGCATGGTATGGATGCAGGCGTTAGCGCTGGGCGCGGACGCTGTGCTGCTGGGCCGGCCCGTGCTGTATGGTCTGGCGCTGCACGGCCAGGCGGGCGTCACGCGCGTGCTCAACATGCTGACGGCAGAACTGGAGCTGGCCATGGCGCTTGCCGGCTGTGCGACCCTGCAAGACATCGGCCCGCAGCTGCTGCTGCCAAACACGCCGTGCAGCAAGCTATGAAAGGCGTGCCCGCTGACGTGGAGGGTGAACAGGCGAACAATTGAGCACGATTTGCGGTGTAGGTGCAACACGCTGTAGTAGAGGTGGGCAGCAATTAGGCGGTGTATGCAAGAGTGATTCATGTTCATTGTGACCTAGTGGGTTGGCGATCTCAACACAATCACACGCATATTGATCGCGATGTAGCAGCTGGTGCATGGGACAAGCAAGGGAGAGGGAGGTGCACACACAGATGCAAGAGCATGCAACCATTTTGCTGTACTTGTATGCTGAACGGCTGTGCACGGCCTAAGCTATGGTGCCCCGCTTGCGCTTGTCACGTGCTGTGCACCTCTGCTTGAGCATGACATGCATGAGCCCGCCAGGTTAGGATTTACTGAGGTGCGCTCGAGACCGCCGCTTGGCGCGAGTGGGGACCCCGAGCAACATGTGTGGCCGACCCCACAGATCCTCCCCCCAAGCATCGCGCATGGTCTTGACGAACGCGATACCGCCAGCCGCAGCGTCCTGCGAGGGCAGGCAGCGCAGGGCCACTCGCGTGTTGTCGGCATTCCTGAGCAACACCAAGTGTCTTTGTCATTGGTTGCTTTCCTACTTCTTCTTGGCTGCCGCCTTCTTCTTGCGTCGCGCCTCTGCCGCCAAGCGCTTTGCCTCTGCCTCCGCAGCAAGCCTTGCGGCCTCCTCAGCCTGCACGGTGATGACATGCAAGTGGTGGCATTGGATAGGTGGCAAACTGGGAACGCTGTCTGTGAATCCATATGATATGCTAAGTGATGGCATAGCAAGTGATTTTTCCTGTCAGCGCCTTGATAGCTGCAATTGCCACCGTGCATGGGGTGGCACAACACGACCCGGCAGGGGGTTGGTGTCGGTCGTCGCTGAGCTCTCACCCGCAGTCGCTCCTCCTCCTGCCTCCGCCGCTCCTCCTCCTCAGCCTTGAGCCGCGCACGCTCCATCTCTTCCAGCCGGTCCTCCTCAGCGTCCTCCTCGTCACGCTTGCGCCGCGCAGCAGCCAGCCGATCCGCCTCAGCCTTGCGCCTGCGGGGGGGTGGGGTGGTTTGGCACGAGCCGTCATTGCACGCATTGACACCGTATGTGTGCGCGGCATGCGGCACACAGACACGACAAGGGGGTAATTTGGGGGGGGAAGGTGCAGCTGCGGCCATAGGGGCCGTGGTCAACAACGGCAGATGAACCCTACAAGCTATGCCAACTGTATGCCACGCGTCTCCCCAGTCCCCACCCCACTGCCCCCACCCTCCCCAACACGTTGTCACTCACTCGGCATCCTCCTGGCTCTTTACGGCCGCAGCTTTGGCCTTGGCCTCCTGCTCAGCTGCTGCCAGCTCAGCTGCCAGCTTTGTTCGCTCCGGTTGCCCATGCTCTCTAACTCGCTTGAGCCAGGCTGTGATGCGTGGGTTGCTCGTGAGCGCAGCAGCTGTGTTGCCGTACGCGTTCTTGAAGTTCACGCTTGCGTTATGCGTGAGGAGTATGCCAACAACGGACTCATGATCTCTGCTGGACGCAACGTGGAGGGGCCTGTTTGCCAGTTCCCCTACTGCATCAACATTCGCTCCGTGTTCCTGCGGCACAAGCAAGAACTGTCATCAGCAAGGATGGCTGAGGCTTCCAGGCATATTATAAAAGCTGGGCTCATTGCTGACCTTACCAATAACAGTTTGGTTATATCAGTGTTGCCGTTGTACGCTGCCCAGTGCAGCGCAGTGTCGCCAGACCGCGACGCAGCGTGCACATCGGCACCAGCTTGCAAGAGCAGCTCCGCTGCGTGGGGGTTATCGTGTCTTACTGAAAATATCCTGCAGCGATAATTCAAGTGCAGTTTGTGTGAGCATAAGCCTATGAAGGTGCGTACTCATGGTCATGCAACTCGAAGTGGTGCCACTCACAATGGCGTTATTCCACCGCTTGAAGTCACCTCCAGCTCCTGACCTCGGTCTATTCCTAGCTGCGCAGGATGTAACAGAGAGAGTTGTTATATGTACTGTTTGTGGTTTCCTGAGTTTGCAGCGCGTGAGGCAGCAAGCATAGCCCACCTGAAGCGTATCCAAGTCTCCATCAGTAATGGCTTGAAAGAAATCCACGTCTGCAGCACACGAATATGGCAGCAAGCAAGGGATGTGGGTTAGTTCATGTACCGTAAAGGTATTCGGAAACAGAACGTAAAATGGGCGTGCCACCCCCCGTTGCCTGCTCACCATCTTGCGGGGGTAGAGTTGAAGGCTGCCTGCTTAAGTCTGCCAGGCTAACGTGGGACTCAATATCGTCCTCGCCTGGGCCCGCCATGTTCTAACCTGCCTTTTGCAGATGGGCTGAAGACACGTCAGTATAGTCCACAACGCGACAAGCTTGTGAGCAGAGCGGTACTACTACAACAAGGGTTGCTGCACGCCTGGAATGGTGTGTATGGGGTCATTAGCAACCGCCAATTGGCCAAGGTACAGGGCAAGGCCACCTGTAAAATTGCAATGCGAATGTGACGCAGCGACATGCGTCGCAGCGTCGGTGTCGGTGCTTCAGAAGCTGTGCAAGTGCATTTCCTTGTACCCGCAAATTCTGACGTTTGCAAGTGCTGCTCTCAAATGCCTTCCAAACACAAGCTGCCTGAGCGGGGTACCCGAGACCGGCCTGCCACAGTAATTGCCCCTTCCATTCTGAATGGGGACTTCGCTCGCCTTGCAGACGAATGCAAGAACTTGCTGGAGCTTGGCTGTGACTGGCTGCATTTGGATTGCATGGTGAGATGCAGTGCTTGACCACAGACGTGTTTGTAGTGGCGCGCGTCACACGGTATCGGTATCACCCTGCACACCTTGCACACCTTGAAATGTGGGTCCAATGCGAGCGTAAGCTGCAGTAGGCACGTCTCTGTTAGACCAAACCTGTTGTACCTGCCACAATGTGCTGCTGGGACCCATCGTCTGGTCGCGTGTTTCGTGCGTGTTCGTCGCCTGCCGCATAGGACGGGCACTTTGTGCCCAACTTCACAATTGGAGCACCGATAGTGGCCAGCCTGCGCAAGCACACGGACGCCTTCCTTGACTGTCACCTTATGGTGTCCAACCCGAGGCAGTGGGTCACGGTGCGTACCACCCGCGGTCGTTAACTCGACTCGATGCGGCCTGCATGCCATAGGCCATTTTCCTGCTACAGGGCGTGGGCGTCACCCTCATACACATTCAGTCCTTCCTGATCAAGTGCCTACATTCAGGTGGCGCCTTACAGACTCAGGTCCTTCGGTAAAGTTACAAGTAGCGGTTGTGCGGCTGTGCGGCCTGCACACTCCCGCTCCTGTACGAGCCCCGCCTCTGCAGTAGAAGCAAGCAGCTGCACGATGCTGATGACACCCTGCGCATGCAGCGTATCGCACAACGGACGTGTGTAACGTGCGGACCCCCACCACCGCCACCCACCTTCTTTGGGATCAGTGCATGGTGAGGCGTGTGGGCATGCAAGCACATAGCAAGCCACACGCAGACTGGGCACTAGCGTTATTGTTTGCGGGTGTGCACGTCCTGTTGCACCGGCAGGATTTCGCCAAGGCCGGTGCGGACATGTACACTTTCCACTTGGAGGCCGTTGTCCCTGACACCGGCTCCCTCCCCGCGGGGGCAACTGAGCCACGCATGGTTGAGATGTGCAAGGCGGTCAGTGATGCCGGCATGTATGTAGGCGTGGCGCTCAAGCCGCGCACGCCAGCGGAGCTGCTCTTCCCCTACCTGGATCAGGGCCTGGTGCACATGGTGGGTTGAGGCGGTGTAGTGGTGCGGGATGATGATGCGCTGCTGTAACGTGAGTCATACGATGACCCATACTAGCCTCACCACCGATCTCGCCTGCGCTGAAACGGGCTGGCCCTCAGGGCATGCTGCATTCAGCAACCGCCATGACATGCATGATTCATCACTCGGTCGCCTGGAGTCCATCACAAATGCCGAAATGCGCCAGCCAGCCAGCTGACACCATGTTGGCATTGGCAGCGCTGCATACTCCTTCCCCAGCCTGCATGCGTTTTGACCAGCGTGTGTCGACCAGCATGTGTGTGCGTTCCTTACTTGTGGCGCGCCGATGTCTGGTTGTCTCACACTGTGCGCTGCAGGTGCTGGTGATGACGGTTGAGCCAGGGTTTGGCGGCCAGAAGTACCAGGACGACGCGGCCGCCAAGTGCGCGGCGCTGCGCAAGCGCTACCCGGACCTTCAGATACAGGTGCAACCAGGCGCATGTGAATGTGTGGCGCGACGCGCAAATGAAAGCGGAGGGCGGGTGAGGGGTCCTGCAGAGGGGAATGTGATGTGGGTGCCTGCGTTGCTGTGGGTGGGCGATATGGGGGATATGCGGGAAAGGGGGATGACCCTGGGTATGACCAGATGAGGGAAGGTGGCTGGATGGGAAGGATATGGCGCATTTGCAGTGGCTGGGGCCATCGTTCAAGTGCTCCTGGCGGGGTGTGGCCCATGCTAGCAGCAGGCGCATGCCTCGTGCCGATGGAAATGCCACATGCTGACAAGCCAGGCGGTTACAGAACGGGTCAGCGATTGCGGGCGGCTGTGAGCGAGACGCGTGTCAGTTACAGTACACGCTGGAGTATGCCAGTCGCTAGCAGCATGTCAGAGCCAAAGGCAGCGTGTTGAAAACATGCGCGATGAACTTACAATGCTGCGCTGCCATGCAGGTGGATGGGGGGATTGCGCCCAGCACTGTGGCGCTGGCGGCAGGGCACGGGGCCAACGTGCTGGTGTCGGGCAGTGCAATCGTGAACGCCCCGGACCGCGGCGCAGTCATCGCCGCCCTGCGGGCCGCCGTGGACGCTGCAGCTACCGCCAGCTAGGCGTGGCCCTCAGTCAGTCACACTGCGCCCGTGGCATGACAGAGGGCGTCGAGATTTGTTTCGCGCTCACGCTTCCTAGCATGTCATCTGTGTCGGCTGCGATGCCAGTGTGACTTCAGCCCTCGCTTCGGTGGCGTGGGTCAGTGGCGGCTGGCTGGTATGCGTAACACATTAAGCAGATGGCTGTGCAGCAGCTGCTGGTCATAAGGAGGGCGCCGGTGGCCTGTCAAATTCATTTCTAGCATGTAATGCTTGGCAGCTGTAGTGCACATGACCTGTAGCGGGCTCAAGGCAACACTTTGCTGTTCCGCCAAACATGCAGTCGATGTGCAGTGCATGGCTTCACTCACCTGTTGGTGGAAGGGAGGTGGTGTGTTGTTGATGCTGAGTTGACGCATTCCACAACACACCATCTCCCTTGCACCAGCTGTCGTGCATGCTATTTTTCAACGTGGTTGCTGCATGGTATCCAGTTTAGTCGACGCATGCGGTGTATCTGCCCGTGTCTCGCATACCATCACATGTGATCACCTGAGGGAATTAACCGACGCTTGCACCGTGAGGCTGGGAGGCGGCAGCATCAATCAGGCGGCGTGCGTGGGTGTAGGCTTACAGGGTACAAACCAGGAGCGGATCCTCACTGGCACACATGTCAGCATGTGTGTCATCAATCAAGCCTTTACAAGTGTCAATGGTGCTGCCACGACCATGATCGTCTGTGTCACGCAATGCCACGGGCCAAGAGCTTAGCACAGTCTGCGTGCGGCGCGTTGGGTGCTTCGCCATACAGACAGCCATCCCATGCAGCCATCCAGAGGGACATGCCCAGCATGAGCATGCATGTGCACATGCAAGGCAAGTGTACTGATGCACCGCACTGCCACGTACACAGACAGGGCTTCAGCCCTGGGTCCTGTTTCGATGGCCACAGCAGGCTCCTACGCACCAGTGTCGTGTGAAGTTAGACGCCGACTCAGAGCCTGTAGCAGAGCCTGCCTTTGCAGGGAAGGTACATCCAGTCATAAGCTATTGGAGTATTGGTAAGGAATTGGGCAAATGGGTCAAATCGGGCAAGATGGGTCGATTGTCAGCGGGTAACATGAAGAACACGCGGGGATGCACTAGCAGTGCTACAACGCATGGTACGCATTGCGCACATAAGGCTCACGGACCCGCAATCGGCACTGTGACGGAGTGCCGGCAACAGCAGATGCTGACAATGAGCAACAGTGAACTTGCCAGCAGGCTTCGGCTGTCTATGCATAAGCCGCCAGCGCAGCCACTCAACAATTCAACCTTGCACAAGCATTTTGTGGCTCAATGCAGATACTGGAGTGCAGGTTGTACGGAACACACTGCAGAGGCATGGCATTGCAATCGGCGGCATGGCGCATGTAGCTGCATCTATAGCCCCAGATGCTTGAGGCTTGGCAATACGGTGTATGGCGGTAGAATGGCTACGAATGGAAGAACGTGAAGGGGCTACCATTTCAGAGTACCGCAGGATCCAGTTAACACAATTCCCATTGTCAATGGCAAGCATGACCGTTCTTGCATGAGGCGAACTGTAGGCATTTTACCGACGAGTTGTGATTGAGGAAAATGAGGGAATTGCGGTATGTGAGACCACGAAGAATGTTGAATGTAGGCGCCATGGCGCCGGTTTCTGTTGATACTCCGGGCGGTTATGCACGCCAGCGGGGCACATATGAGGCAGTCCAGCCTCAGAGGTCAAGCAAGCCTCATCGTCAGGTACGCATGTGCGGTCAGGAAAAAATCGCTGAATAGGGGTCACTGAGTCCGGGTGCCTAGATTGCAGCAATGCGCCGTATGCATGGGCAATGCCGTGTGCTAAACTTTGGGTCAGGATCAACTTGGAGTCATTGGAGTCCAGAAGTAGCTGGATCAACGGGTGAGGGAAGATCCATGTTGCTTGCTGGGGGCGGTTCTTGCCCGCCTTTCCAGCAGCCCTGGAGGCCCCAGACTATGGTAGCGCGGATGCTTCCAGCATTCACATGCGCGCATGCCTGGATCTCACATGACACGCCAGTTATGTATACCTCCAGCCACAGCCTCTGTCGCCACATCACTGCAGCAGTGCTCTCTGCCTGCCGTAACATGCTGTCAGCTGCGCAGTCCGCTGACCACATCTGCTGCCTCCCTATGAAGATTGTCAGTAAGCTATGTGCTACAGTGGTCCATGTTCCGTTAGGCCTCCTTTTGTAGCAGGTCCGCTATGCAGATGGCCAGCAGCAGGTGCAGCAGTAGGCGCCTCAGTGGCAGGCGGCTGCAGCAGCTGAGCGCACTTGTCAAAGTTGATGAAGCAGCGCTGGCGGCCCATGTAGTGCGCCTGCATGAACGCATGCACATGCGCACACGCCTCGTCAGTTTCCAGCCTCACGTATGCGCAGACTTCATGGCCCCACAGGAAGCACATCGCATGGCCCCAAGCGAGCAAACCTTTTGACCACGCCTCGTCATGGCCAGGTGCAGTCTCTAGCCTTACGCATAAGCTCACTGCATGGCCGCACAGAAACCTCTTCCTGACACACATGACAGCATGCTTGGGCAGGAGCATGGTACGGCATGCACTCAAGGGGCTTGGCGCTACTGCCAACTGGTAGGCTTGCATGGCATTCGATGCTCGTAACGTACTGCGATCAGGCAGACTTGGCATGATTGCAATGGATTAACCTCCATCACCGCCATTGGTAGGCTCAGCCTGGGCACGTGGTCATATCGGCATCATGGACGCATGGGGTGTGATGTATGCAGGCACAGCAGCGCCATCATTGGCAGTGACCGCACAGAAGGTCACAGCTGCATAGCGCGCACAATCCACGCACCTGCGTAGAGAAGCCGCTGGTTGTTTGCATGAGGCACGTGGACCGCACCAGCAGCCCGAAATCCACCATGGACAGAAGATGCTCCTCCATGGTGGCGTTGAACGCCTTGTCAAAGTGAACTGCATGCAGCTTGGGCGACAGCCACGGCTTCATCTCCCCCGCAATGGCCTTCTGCCGCAGGCTCTCCTTGTCCGTGATCAGCACCAGCCGCGGGAAAGGCAGCTGCTGCATGTGCTGCGCGTCAGCAACCAGGGCGCGGTCTGAGCCATCGCCATTATCAGCGGGGCCGGGGCCGTTGAGCAGGACTGGCTGCTTCAGCTCCCTCTCCCTCCACTGCTGGTAGATTTTGTACGCACATTCGGCGGCCATGTTGAGCAGGACTTCATCGGTGCCTGCCCCCCTGTGCCGCTTAATCGCCTGCGCCTCGCCTGAAATTGCATACAGTAGCAGGACGGAAGCAGTGTTGTGAGGCGCTTAGCTTCTTGCTGCGCGGTACAGCACAACCGTAGTACCTTGCCTTGAGGAGTGTGGCAGCTAAGGCTCTGCTGTGACTCGGGCAGCTGATGCGGGAGGTGTTTGCGCATGACGCTGCACGAGGGGTTAAACTAGGATAAGCGCTGAGCATATGGTAATACATGAATCGGCGCACGATATGAATTGCAACGCGTGTCACCCCGTGCACGCAGCACACATCCCAACCGCCACCTGCCACACGAATCGCGTTGCATTGCCACTACTGGTACCAATTGCACTCACGAGATGTGACCGGGTGCGAAGCAAGGAAAGCTGCTCCTTCCGACCCAATCCTCCCGTTACGGTAACTTATGGCCCAGCAAACATGAGCCCCAGAGCTACAACCATAGCAAGTGTCTTGATAGCTTGTTTGGTGCCGTGTCCGCAATCCCGCATGCACACAGCGTGCCTTGCAGCGCATGCTCTGCTGCTTACCAGTCAGCTGGCCCAGACGCAGGTGAAACGCGATGAAGGGCTCTCCGGGGTTGACGCCAAGGGCGGCGAGCGCCGAGTCCACACGCTGCACAGCCAGGCGGCCAGGCAGGTCCACAGCATTCACTCAGCGCATAATCAGCCAAGCACCAGTCAGCAGTTGGACATCCTGGTGACGAGGACGCGATGTGCACCTGCTTTAAATGCTGCCCCGTACATGTGCAGTACATTTGGGTGTGGCTCGTGTCTGCTATGTGCTGCTGGGGCCCCGTCGCCATCCCCCGCTTGCCTTGCATCAGCAGGCAGGCCTCAGCAGGCGGGCGGGCCCCGCCCTTCCCCACCACCCCGCCCTTCCCCACCACCCCGCGTCATTAATCTGCTGCTGTCTGCTTACCTCATGCAGCTGTGGTGACAGCGTGAAGAGCGATTGCGCCACATCGCTGATGGTACCCTCCGGCACACGCAGGTCAAGGTTGTTGGCGTTTCGCCCGCTGGGGCGATCGGCACCGTCTGCATGCACACGCGGGAGCAAGGATTGAGCCGGACATCAGCAATGTTGGCCTCAGGGAATCTGGTACACAGCATGTAGTCAATGAGGTAGCACGCACCTCCTCAACACCCACAGCCCTCCCGGTAGGCGGCTTGCAGCACAACGAGAGAGCCAGTGTCAGAGGTGCCTGCTAGGCTGCAGGTGCGCGTTGGTGCATCACATGTACACATACATTCAATTGGCGGTGAGTGAGATATGCATGCGTTCACCACACATGTTGACATGTGGTTGGCACCAAGCGCATGCGTTGGTCACACCCACAGTTGGTGGCCACGCTGATGATACGGTCCTCCAGCTTGGCGATCGTGCCGTTGATGTACAGATGGTAAAGGTCCATGGCGTGCGGGTCGTTGCGCTCAAGATAGTCCATTAGCTTGAAGTGGCGCGAGGATGTGTTGCTCTCCATGTGCAGGGCCAGGTCGGGCGTGTTGCGCCAGTCTATGAGGGTCGGGCTGAAGAAGTGCTCCAGGGGCCCCGGATGCTCATGGTGGATGATGAACACGCGCTGCGGCAAGCCAAGGTTTTCAACCACACCAAGCGCCGTATAGTAGTGTAAGGCACTCAAGCGCCAATCCTTCAATGGGATGCGGGGCGGGATAGGCAGGGAGCCACGCATGCACGTCTGGCTGCCGTGCTGCCGGCATCAGGCAGTCACTAGCGAATGGTGGACGAATTAACGGCTGGTGCCGCCTCCATGTCCCGCCGGAGACAGTGCAAGTGGCTCGTGCGTGCGTCAGAACCTTGCCTCACCTTCATCGCGTCTGCATATCGCAGCGCAAACTCGATGCCTGCACGGACAGTACAGGCCACATGGCACAGCAGGCCGTGAATGCCCAAGCAGGCCTGCGTAAACCAGATCGTCAGCATGGTTTACGGCAATAGACCATTTCAGTGCTACGTATCGCTTTCATAAGCTTTCATAACTCTTTGCATGCCGTATGCGTATCCAGCTTACCAATATTCAACCGCCTGCATGCACGTGTCAACCACTGCGCAATTTGCTCTGTGCACAGCATATGCCTAGTTTGCAGCCACACATGCGCTTTATAGTCAGCCCAGCTGCATGTCTGCTTGCTGGTGCATTTTCGTGCATTGAGTGCGCCTGCATAGCCGCACACCAGCTGGGCCTTTGGCCTCAGCGCTCCGGTGGCCTAGCTGGTGTGCGATCTTGCTGAAGTGACTGCCTTGTATCAAAATGTCGGGGCCCCGCCCCAGCGCTTCTCCTTCTAGGATTGTGCACACTCCTGGGTACCGTCTTCTACTTTGTTGTGGGAAGCCAAGCCAGCGCTGTGAAGCCACGTGAACCGTTGGTGACCAACAGGTCAGGTAGGTGAGCGAAGCAACGCTGAAACACGTACCTGGAGTCCCAAGATAGCACACACATACGCTTATCAAATGCAGCCCCATGCACCCTCATGCATCGTCAGAGAACACAGTCCGCCCCGGCAAGATGAATGGGCTCTGTGCACATGACTGTCCGCGCCTCGGCCGCACCTCTTAATCGGTCTCCAAGGCCACAGCAGGCGTGTGATTTACTGGGCAAAGCTGGCCCCAGGTTATCTAGGCGGCGTTCTGAATGGACCTTAAAGCACGTGTACACCTGCATTCACGCACCGAATGTGCAGCAACAAGTTGGGGCCGGGTCAGTTCAGGGGTCAACCAGCAACAACTTGCAGACAGCCCAGCACCGCAACACACAATCCACTCTTGTACATTTTGGCTCTGCTAGGTGCCCGCTCGCAGTGAACGCGTACATGTGTGACCAATCAGCAAGGACGGCAGGCCAACGTGCGGCAACTGGACATCAAGGCAGCGGCGCAGAGGACAGCGTGTCTAATTCTCAAAGGTGTTTCATTTGCAGCCTTTCAGGTGGTTCTTACCAAATACTTGGCGTCGGGCTGGCCTCTCAGGCGTTTGTGCATATCGATATACTCATTGAGCCAACACCTGTGTGGATGGGTAGACACGGCTTCTGTAAGTAGAAGACCCAAGATGTTCAACTATGTGCATGTATGCAAGGAATGGCAGCAACCACCAGGGCTTTGCTGTCTCAGCACTCAATGTGACCGTTCCTGATGTGCCAGCCCGACGGGCTCAAAACACACATCACCTGCCGGACAGTGTATAAGCAGCACTCACTTGTGCTTGTCCTTGTTGTCGCTATCTGCACACGCTTCGAGGTGCTGTTTTAGCAGCGGGTCTAGCTCCACTTGGCCGCTTGCAAATCCCTCGTCTTGGACCGCCAGTGGCACCTCCTGCAACACAGCACGCCTCAATAATGCTGTATGCCTGTCGCCGTGCCTTCCCTCCTGAAAGTCCTGCATATCCTCAAACACCCTGCCATTACTGACAGCCCAGCTTCCTGCTACAAGCAGGAGTAGCGTGTTAAGGTTTGGCCAATTCATCAGAGACAACTCTCGTCTAGGTTCCTGGCAGCGAAAGTAACAGAGTATGAGTTATCTCCCCACACAGGTGAAATTTAGCGAAGCGCTTGTGTGTAACGAAATTCAACAGGGAAACTAAGTTCAAATGACCCGAGGCCCAGAATAATCCCCATGCGCTCAGGCCACTGGGGTCTCAACGGTTCGAACTGAGTTCGAAGCAGACTTGGGACCACCTCTACACACACGTCACACAGCCATGTACATATCTCGACCATAGCTATGGTCATATCATGCCATGCAGGTAAACGCTTGCCAAATGCACTTTGGCGGGCTTCCCTTCACTTGGGCTCCAGCGTACGTAGCAACACGTGTCGAACAGCCAAGCCAAGCCACAGCCAGGATTTCCAAAATTGAATTATGGGTTATCACATGCTATCCTGCTGAACCTGGCTGGCGCAGCCCCGCTAAGGAGGGTTTGGGGAGCACTCGTTCGTGTGCATTGCAGCAGGCCCATCTGCAAGGCCTGACTGTTTGCTGAAAGACCATCTCGTGTGAGATTTGACTGTGAAAAGCTGTCTGTACATGAAAATCCTGAGTTGAGCACACGGGCCCTAAGCTGTTGCGTACTGAATACACACGTACGCTACGGCAGGGTGTTCGCAATTTGTGGCACACAGAGACAACCCGGAACATCACCCAATCTTTGATAATGTATTCATGTGTGAGCCGGCTGAGCTTGTTGCAAGCTGTAATGCTGATGCACTTGGGCAAACAGCCTCGACAAGCCCCGTTTCGAAAAGCACCTTCACCGCCAGGGCGTAGCTTCGTTGCACACCCTTCACAGCAAAGCCATGCTCTCGACATATGGAAACCCTCTGAAAGCAAGCTGCGAGCTTTCTCCTATCTTTTCAGGGCAGCTCTACATGGCGCAGTCGTCACTCCATGGCAGAATCGTTCCGTGTCAAGTGTTACTTGCATCAGCTGCAGTCACCAACAGCCTGCTATTACGTATCTCATACAGCCAGCGACATTTGGCCGCTTTCAGTGGATTGATTTTATTCGTGTCACACCCTTTCCCAGGGTGACCAACAATGGCTGGTGCGCATGCAAACCCTAGGTGAGAACAGAGCGCGTTTGAAACCTGTATGACCAGAGCGCAGCAACAACAGCTGGGCAGTATGCTGGCCTCTTGCTTGAATCTGTACTTGAAAAAGAAGTTAAGGCCATTGCCCTACCTCCACGCACGACGCTCCACGAGTTATATGTCACCCATCCCAGGTGGCAAGCGGCCCGCCAAACGCACTTCCTGCACGTGCATCGGCTTGGTTCAGTGAGAACTTGTTCGTAGGCCTCACGTGAACCTTGCTGCAAGCACCGTTTTAGCACTACTGTAGCACCCAAGCAAGTGAGGTTGCACACGGGAAAGCACCAACGCATCGTGCTGCTCCTGATACCAAGACAAGAGGGCAAGGGAGTTGTGAAGGCTCTTTGTGAGTTGCTTTCAAACATTCCTTCCAGCCACACGCACGTCAACAACATGGCAATGTATGCAACTGTGCATTCTAGCTGGCGCGCACATTCACACGCGTGAACACCAGAAATTGGCCAGAGGTGGCAACAGCTGTGATCTGGACCTTGTTTGCTGGGCGCAAACGTCTGACCTTGTGCCCTGCAGCAGGGAGAATTTGAATGAGCCGTGCCATGGTGGCCAAAACGGTGTCAGTCGCTGCGGCATGAGCAGAAATTGAGCAGAGTCAGGACCGGCGAGCCGTCATACCACCTCGCCCGTCCTAGCTGAGTTTTACCAAGACTCAGTCCTTGCATTCGCCTTGAATACCATGCCGTGCTTCCAGTTTAGTCGACGCCTTTAAGTGGTTCATCCAGATCGGCACGAGGACTGGCGCTCATCATTGGTCAGCAATTACCAAAGCATCGCAGCGGATGGCCGGTAGGTTGTGAATGGCATGCACGGCCATTGCGCCCCATGGCAGCGGCATTCATGCTCCCCGCCTCTCATACTGCAGCACAAGAAGTGCCTGCAGCTGGCTCACATGTACCGTGTGCCCATTGCACATAGTGATAGGACAAACGCGCTCAGGCAGCGCACCCGCTTTGCGGTGATTCCCAACAATCCCGAGCTGCTGCCGCTGCTGCCAGCCAAACCCCGCCCGGCCTGCAGCCTGATTGTACCAAAACGTGCGGCCTGAGTGTATGTGTGATTGACAACACCCACTGATCATGTGTGGTGTACTTGTGTAGGGACTTTGTTATGACCTTGTACGCCGGCGAGCATACCGCACGCATGGTGCAGGCGATGCATAGGCCCCAGCTCGATTGTCATCCATCTGCCAGGCCCAGTCGTGCCGTGCTCGGTGTATCTGCCACCCGACACGATGTGCTGGGAACGCCTCACATCGCTATCTAACTCCTCACAGCCTGACCTGTTGTGTGTGCGGTACTGCGCTTGCGCACTGCCAACCCCGCCACACAAAATTCTGAGCACAGGGCGCATCCACACACACACACATCTGAGAAGCGCATCTGAGGGCACACGCATGTGTGAAATCTCGTATGCACACACGGTAACCCATCTTTTATTGCGATGCGCACTGCATGTGCCAAGTTTGTTGTTGTAGGCGGTTGGCTGACGGGGCGATGCGCTGCCGTCCTGATCAGCGTGCAGCCCTACAGCTGTCTTTCAAGCGCACCTGCCCATGCAAGCACGATTGCACATGGTTGCAAGCCTGCTGGCACCAACACGGCGCCAGGCGGTGGGAGCCGGGGGGTTCGCCACTGCCACGATATGTGCACCGTGCATTGAGCAACCCGCCCGCCAACTGGAGCAATGCAATTCTCTCATCATCCTTCCATCCAGCTTTCCATCATAACTGCTCACTTTACACCAGCCTTGGCATGGTCTCCAGCGGTAGCCACCAGCCACGTCAGGAATTATGCGTGTGTGTGTACGCCACCTTGCGGCACTTAGAAGCATGCTGCATGTGAATGAGCCGGCGGCTGCGTGCCGTTACAGTGAGATGAACACTGCGTACCGGTCGGTGGAGGTAAGGCCTGAAGCACAGTCAGCAGGCTGGCAGGCACCTGTGGAAATGCCTGCCGACCCAGGCCCTACCGAGCGTGGCGAGAGATTGGCAGACCAGACCCAGGACTGCAGGCCAAGCCCAAAACGGGATAGTGGTAGCTAGCGGTAGAGCAATGCCGAGGAGCTCTGGACAAAAGATTGTCAAGGGGCACAAGAAAAAGCACTGCCATTGTTCGGATGCTTTGAGGGGATGAATGGAAGCAGCAGGGCGCGCAGCGGATACCGGATATACGGTAATATTACGGTAGCATCAAATCCTCCTAGTTGGGGCTGGGACACCATCACCTGGCCCCAAGACCATTCAGCACCACTAATAATCATCGCGTTGTGGCACAATCAGTGGCACAACACCGTTGCAAATTTACGTGCATGTCAAACGAGCAAGGGTAAATACAAAAAGGGTATGTCGATTACGGAATCATGGAACGCGGCAGGGCCAGCAACCGCAGCCGTGCCATGCTGCGACCTGCAGCTGACTGCCCGACCTGCGGTTGAGGAATTTATGCTGGTTCAGGTATGCGTAAGAGCAGCCTCAAACTTGGTAGTGGCGCGCGTTGGGCCAAGTCAGCCACCAGCAGCGTGCTCTCGATCGGCTTGGTGCCTGCTCCGCTCATGCCCGGGCGGGCGACGAAGGGATGCACTGGTCGAAGTTAATGAAGCACCGTTGGCGGCCCATGTAGTGTGCCTGTGCAGGGGTGAGCAGTTGAGTGGCAGCAGGAGTATGTATTGGACTGGGCTCATGACGAGGGGATGAGTGGGGCTACAGACTCTCGCAAGTTGCCGCAGGCAACACAATGGCTTCGGTCAGCATTCTGCCGCTTCAGCTTGGCCTCATCCCACGCATGCACACATCGCCGCCCACAGGCCGTGCATCCACGCACCTGCGTTGAGAAGCCGCTGGTCGTCTGCATGAGGCAGCTGGACCGCACCAACAGCCCGAAATCCACCATGGAGAGCACATGCTCCTCCAGGGTGGCGTTGCTGATCTTGTCAAAGTGCACAGCGTGGAGCCTGGGCGACAGCCACGGCCTCATGTCCCCTGCGGTCGCTCTCTCACGCAGGCTGTTCTTATCCGTGATGAGCACCAGCTTTGGCAGCGCCAGCGGGTCCGCCAGCTGCTGCTGCTGCTGCTGCAGCTCGTCCTGGCGCCACTTGCGGTACGTGGTGTATGCGCACTCAGCGGCCAGCTTCAGGAGGTCTTCGTCGGGCACGCTCTCCGCCAACCTGTGGCGGTGCACCTTCAGGCCCTCACCTGCCACCACACGCATGGGTGCAGCGCCCATGCAAAATGCAGCAGGAGCAAACACACACGGTGCGTTTGACCCGTAAGCAGCAATCCGCAAGGCGTGATACACTTGTGCATGCATGCAGTGCGGTGCATGCGGCCAGAGGGACAGAATGCATGCATGATGAGCTGGGGCGGGAGACAGATGGGAGACTCGTCATGATGCTGTTTGGCGCTTCATGCAGGCTGGGCAATGGCTAGGGTCTGCATGGTGCTGCCCATATGCATATCCAATGCAGGCGCGCTGCATCCTGGGAAGAGCCACAGCCACGCCAGGTCTCCAACTGAAGAAGCTCTTGTGCTTCCTTGTCCTAAATAGCCCCCTCCCAAAACAGATCTCCAGCAGTGCCAACCGTAACCTGTACTTGCATATCATGATCTCCCCTTGCGACTCACAAACCCATCATGCATCTACGGTGTACAGTACAAGCGCTATAGCATCCTGCTCGACCAGTGCGCATCAGCTGCGGTCAGCCGCTCACATGCATGGGTGAAGCCACATTGCGGTAAAACCACATCGCTCACCTTTCAGCTGCCCCAACCGCAGGTGGAATGCGACGTACGGCTCGTCGGCACCTATGCCAAGGCTGAGGAGCGCCTCATCCACATGCTGCACAGCCAGGCAAGGGAGGGCGGGTTTTTGGACATACACGATGGAACAATTGATGATGCAGAGTGTGGGTGTGACTTGGAGACGCGCACGCATTCAGCATGCAATACGAAATCCCAGACACGGGACACTTTTCAGTTGTGACCATCAGAAGGCGCTGATGTTCTTGGGCTGGCAACACGCATCAATCAGTGACACTCAATAGGTGCTGAAGGTCGTCAGAGATTATGGGACCCATCAGCAGGCAGGTGCTTCCCTAGCCTCCCTTTCACTCCCCACCTCCAACCCCGCCCCCCGTGCTCACTGAGCAGGCAGGCGCTCCTCCGATCTCCACTACCATGCTCAAAACCTTCCATTGATGAATGACAAAGTCCCAACCAATGTGCTATGCAGCAATTCTCTTCCCCCACCCCCACCCCCGCACCCCCACCCGCACCCCCCTTGCATACTTCAGGCATCAGTGTCTCCCACCTGGCGCAGCTGAGGCGACAATGCAAAGAGCGACTGAGTGAGGTCACTGACTGTGCCCTCAGGAACACGCTTGTCAATTGTGTTGGCGGGCCGCCCCGTGTGGCGCCCGCAATCATCTGTACAGCATGTCACACAACACACCACGCGCACCACAATACATACATTCTGGTGCATAAGGCCATGCTGGTGTCACTTAGCATTTATCGCATAGCAACATGCTGATGATGCGCACAACAAACAGCTAAGCGTGCTGCAGCTTGAGCTTTCCTATCGCATCAGCTGTCCAAGATGGCGTGCCCACGTGATGTTGGAATGGACATACAGCCGAGGCGAAGTTTGCAAGCATGCCTATTGCCTAAGCATGCCCGTGGTGAGCTTGCACGGGTTTGTCATGCTGGCAAAAAAAGCGGATGCTCGAGGCATTTGATGCAGGACCAATCCATGCCTGACACACGAACGCTTGAGCCTGAGAGACACTTGAACCTGAGAGACACTTGAGCCTGAGAGACACGAACGCTTGAGCCTGAGAGACACGGCGCATGTGCATGCGCATGTGGTAATTTTCTCAACCGCACCCTCTCACACCATAGCATGCTCTCCCACCATAGCATGCCAACCGCCACGCGACTGCCGCCAGCTGAAACCACCTACCACACAGTGCATGCCCGTCTCACTCCCTACCCCCACCCCCCAATTTATGCACTTACAGTTGGTGGCAAAGCTGATCACTCGGTCTGGCAGGTCCATGATGGTGTTGTTATGCAGCAGCTGGAACACCTCCATGGCCGCGGGACTGTTGCGGTCCAGCCAGTCCGACAGCTTGAAGTGGCGCGATGAGCCCGGCTGGTCCAGGTTCAGACCCAGATCGGGCGTGTCGCGCCAGTCTATGAGCGTGGGGCTGAGGAAGTGCTCCATTGGGGCTGGCTGCTCCTGGTGTATCAGGAACACGCGCTGCGAAGGGCAGGGGGGCATCCATGGCACAAGTAGCACGCAAGCCACTGCTGAGCTTGTGATGAATCAATAAGTATGACCCAGGTTGGCCTGAGGCACAGGCGCACAGCTGCACATGGGCGCTATGAGTGCTATGAATGCCAGAAAGGTGTTGTGGGCGCTCAGAGACCAACCCATGTTGTGACACCTATTGTTATGCCAGATGTCTATGTGTGCGTCCGGCACGCTACTAGCTGCATGCAACGGGCCAGCCTGCTGCAAACACCGCGATTCCAAACATGCAAACAGGCGTCACCTTGGATGCATCAGCAAACCGAAGCGCATACTCCATGCCTGCACACAAGGGAACAGCACGGGCGGAAGGCAAGCGACAGGTGAGTGTTATGGTGCGCGAAAACGGAGAGCGTCCAGGACGCCAAACTGATGCAATCAAACCGCCAAACTGCAATCAAACCGCCAAGACACCCACGATGGCAACTACGGGAGCTTTCCCTGCGACAGACACAACCAACATGAAATCCTCACTCTCACCTCTCAACCTGTCGCCAAGACCTCCGCATGAACTTCCTAGCCCTGCCGTGGCAGGCTGGGCGAGGTTGTCAGGTTGACGTGGTGAGCCAAACTGGAAGCAAGTCCACACCTGCATAGGTCGCACAACCCGCGTAGTATCCAAGTTCTTCAATCGAAAGGCTGCAGCGCTCGGTATCGCCATGCGTACATTCCCATCCTCACCCAGCTATTCGCCAACTATGATTTCCGTGCACAGAGGCGTGACGGCATAACATCACCGTGACAAATTTCTGCTTATCTCAAAATCAATTCAGGTTCTGTTCACCTATGCAGTTAATTTCAGTGCCCAGCTTGCAGACTATGCAGGTTTATTACTAATGTGCCATGCAAAGCCCGCACGGACAGGCCAGCGGACAGCCCCAGTCAGACTGCCTCACCACGTGCAGGACCAGCCCAGAACATATCCACGTACTCACGAGCACCTACTATGTGTAACCCATGAGACCGACGCTCACAAGGTATTTGGCATCTGGGTGACCTCGCCAACGCCGCTGGAAATCGATGAACTGGTGCAGCCAACACCTGTTGCGTGAGGGCAACAGTGTTCACGTGTGGGCACAGCAAAACAGCACACACGTTTTCATGATGAAGAATAAGGAAAGGGACCACCCTGCGCACCCATAACGGGCCCGTTTCCAGGGTGTGGTACCATGCGTAGCCTACCTGGCTGCGGGCAGCTTCAGAGGTCTTGGTACACTGCCCCTTCGACCACAGGACTCACCCAGGCTCGGGCACACTCCCAAGCTCTGATGATTTGCAAGCATCAAGGCGCTGCTTCAGCAGTGGGTCCAGCTCCAGGCTGCCGGCACTGATCAGCGACCGTGCTGATGCTGCTGAATCGTAGTGCTTCACACCCTGCAGCACTTGGAAAGCAGTGGAAAGCCTCCCGGTGCTTATCTCCACGCAGTGTAGCGCAAGGAGCAGTATCACGACCTGGCCGAGGCTGTGCATTATGTTGTGCATCAGTCAGTTACCCAGTTGCAGTTGGGTGCTGGGCTGCCTGTGTAAAACGCAGGCTGGTACACTGAGGAAAGACTAAGACGGAAGCGATGGAATGGAGGCTTTCAATTTACCACTGTCAGCAAAGACTGCATGGAATCACCCGCGCACCAAGGTCCAAGGTGACACATTCACACCCACGTGGGTTGCAACCCAGATTGCAACCCACTTAACGGGGCCAGACCCCTGCGGTGCGCGAAGTTATGTACAGCGCAAGACCTTGAAACGCCTCTGAACCCCTCACCGATCGACAACCCGACGGCAAGGGCACTTTGAAGAAACCTGTTTTTCAAACTCTTGCTTGCTTGACTCCCGGCAACAGCTAGCAGCGATTCAAGGCGCTTACGCGTAGGTCCCTGAACATGTTCATATCAAGTGCTGTACACCTGTGTGCAGCACCTGACAGGCCAGGCCGAGCTTTTCAGCACAGCTGGAAGGCACCAGGCACGCAAGGATTCGGTGGTTTGGTTTGTTGGCGGCTCAGCAAGATTGTGTGTCCTGAGGTTGATGCGTGAGGATGAAGGCCCATGGACACCTTATCTTTGGTGTGTTTGACACACTTCAAAGACAAGGTGGCCTCAATGCAAAGACCAGACACTCCCGGGGCACCCCCATAACCTGTGTATCAGGCCCTGCAGCACTAGTGGGGCAGGTTGCCGAACATGCTCCCTACTTGCACCTGTATCCTGTATTATGTCACCTGAAACACTCACTGGACCACTGCAAGAGCAGCAAGCCTGCCTTGCGAACCGTGTGAGGAGAACGCAGGGATGTTGCCGGAGGGAAGGGTTGTGCAGTGCTACGTCAGGCGTCAGACACATACGGAGCTGATCCATAACGTGTGTATCAGGCTCCGAATCTGACCCCACCATGACGGAAAGCACAACGCAGTGCCGTGTGCTCCATAGGCCACGACGCAACAGGAACCCGCGCGAGCACTGCAGAGTGCAGACCAGCACCAGCACTAAGAGCACGACAGCCCAAAGGTTTCTTCCATACCTATTCGAATTTATCCATGCGCCAACTTCCGTTTTAACTGGCGTCAGCCATCGCCCGTCTACCACTGTGCCACACGACTTCCGGCGGGCCAACATGGTGCACGGCCCTGTCCGGGCCCTGTCCCCCTGCACCCTTGCTTCCCTTAGCAGGTGTCAAGGGCTCAGATGCGCAACCGTGACTTTCCGCCCAGCGCGCACTGCCTCTCTGGACTTGGCCCCAACTTGTTGCTGACGTGGCAGAGACTGCCGCTGAGCCAGAACGACAACGGCTGCGTATGCAGCTGTTGAGACTTGAGAGCTGCACGAGCACGCTGTGAAGCTCGTCCAGCTCACAAGCTCACAGTCAAGACGACATGGTAGCTCGAATCCAAAACTGGCGCTGGTAACACATGGATTTATTGTAAACAGTACTCGTGACACGTAAAAGGGACACAGGTGGACGCGAGTACGGGACCTCTGGCAAAACCCACCAATGATTGCCTCCCAAGCGTCCAACGCACGTCATGTGCGGCACAACGTGCCAAGCCAATCCCAAGCACTGCTGCAACTGCAGTGTGTGTACACTAATAAGCAATCCCAGTGCCGTAGAAAGCCCGGATACATAGCAGACAGCTCGCAGCATTCAACCCCACCGTTCCAAAGTTGCAATAACCCTGGCAGTGACCATGGATGTAGCAAGTGCACCTAGCAAGTGCCTGCGCTCAACTACAACACCGTCAGTCAGTGCGCATGATCTGCCAAGTTGCTGCGCCCCATGCAGAAATCGCACACGCACCACCACATGACACCCCGCCGGCCTGCGCAGCAGGAGCAGCTAGAACCGGTGGCGCATGTGAGGTGCGGCGGCGAGGACACACCTGCCCCGTGAAGGCAACAGGCGATACCCACTCCAGTGCCTGTGAAAGAAACCGGAACCACAACGGCAGTCTGCACTGCTCCACTACAGCAGCTCAAGCGCTGCATCCAATACGGTATGGCTCTTGTACTGCAAGGGAGGGCGGTAAGTGGGCTGATGACTCACCGATCCCCGGCTGGCGTAGCCAGGGTGCGTTGTGTACTTGTGTATCACGCAGTGTAAGGCTTGCTGGCGGTCTTGACACCAGGCACACCGGCACGCAAATCCAAGCCAGCATTCGGCGGCTTAAACGCCAAGCCAAGGAACAGAGTCCAATAACCTACACCCGGTGTAATACCGTACGAGCGCAAAATATAATGACGGCGGGGGCAAACATCAGTGCAAAGCACGCGGCTGGGAGCAGGCACGCCTGCGCTCAGCTAGGCCGCACGAATCATTTGTCGCAGGGGTCCGCTTGTTGAGGTGCCAATCCAGGCTTATTGCAAGTTTGCAACCCCTGTTGCCATATTCGAAACCCCTGTTGCCATATTCAAACGCGCCAGGGGAAGGGGAGCGGGGCAGCAAGTGCAGTTGGGGTTCAACCGTCCTGTACCGCACCCAACAGGTCAACAAATGCAGCACCGCTGGGCATGCGCGTGATGCCACTGTCATAGGGTTTGGCCAGACAGGCCCACCGCACTAGAAGACCAGCAAAGACACAGGCACGGGCATACCATAAACTCACAAGCATACCAGCGGACCGTGGTCAAAGGGTACGCCAGCCACCTCACCACCACCACAAACACACTGTGCTTGCCATGCTATAGAAACTTTGCACGTCAGCTCGGCAGTGAGGCATCACGCTGAGCACCCAAAGCGTGCTGTCGTGCACGAGTGCAACAATGAGAACAACGGCTTGCAGGGTGTCGTGCATGTGCGTTGCAGCTGTGGTGAGCGCCGCAAAGCCATATAACCAGCAGGGAGGGAGCCGTGCTGATCAGGCGCTGAGTAACAGGTCAGTCAGAGGGTCAGCGCTACAGCCAGCACGCGAGGAGCCGAATGCCGTGCACTCGGTGCAGCATTCACAATCTGGCGCATCTTGGGGTCTCATCATAGTCGCATCATAATATAGGGTACAATACACATATGGCAGAAGCAAATTTGCGTGGATCCATAATTAAACGACGCCCGTTGCATGGACTGCCGTCTGCCAGCCTTGCCCACAACCACATTTGTACTCATCGCGGAAACAGCATCGAGTGAGAGGCGCAAAGCAGGCAGCAGCCAGCAATATCGGCATTGACGGGGGCGTTGGGAGCTTCATCACATGCGTAAGCGCCGAGCACGGTATGTTTGGACACATGTGGGCAGTGCCGATGCATGATGGATTGATGGACAGTGAGATGCGGTGTGCGTTGGCTGTTGATGTGAACAGCGTGAGTACCTGTGAGTACGTTGAAGCGATCAACGTGTATATGCACGTAGGTATCCTTCATATGCGCGCACAAAGTGAGCGCAGCACATCAAATGGAGGACGATGCAAATCCACACTGTTCGGCTGGCCGGATGGAACCATTCATCATGCACATGCACGGGGGGGGAATGGATTGGGACAATCGTTGGTGAATCAGTTGGGGCCCATAAAAGTGGGAGGGCGCCCCGCTATGATGCATGCTGGTTGGGGTGGCTTCAGTGCCTGGTTGCTGAATGGCAGTTATGCTGTGGCGATTGCGGCATGCACATGCAGATGCAGATGCAGATGCTTTTTGCTATGCATGTAGTACGTTTGACGGCTGGGATCTCTTCGCCATGGATGTATCATGCCACATGCTGATTTTGGCATGGATGCCACAAGCCGATTGTGGCATGGAACCAACATCTCTGTGATGAAGCCGTCTGCTGTGTGATGATATACATGTCGACCACATGCAAAGCTAAGGTCGCTCTCAAAACAATAATGCGACTCTGCATGCACGCCATGTGCAGGCTAGTGCACACGCCGCCCAAACGCGGAAGCGGGAGGCAACTGCAACGCGCTTGAATGAGCGATAAGGACTACATACATGCTCAACGCCTACTATTACGCAGCGAGATTGAGCTGAGCGGCAACGCTGCCATCATAGCACCGCCACTGCCCTTGCAATCTGCCAACAGTCCAGTCGTCAACGCCGCGAGGCGAGAGATGGATTTTGAGTAGCCTCCGCCCTCCGCAGCCGCGATCCCTTACCTCCTTCTCATACCTGCGCGTCTCCCCGGCTGGGCTGACGTCGCCATGACGGTAACGGCGTCCCACAGTCAGCCCTGACATCAGACCCGCTGCCCAGCAGCCAGCCGCTATCGCGTACGCTGCACCGCCCTGGTAGTCAGTAGCGTCGCCGTCAGTCCGTTGCAGACCTCACGTTCACGAAGCTGCACGCATTGCACGCATTTGAGGTGCACATAGCACCGCACCGAGCACGCGCCGAACACTTAAGCCAACCACGCCGTGGCACAGACGGAGTCTCTAACTTGCGCACGCGCTTGGCTCTGCCGTGCTCGGTGCAGCAACATGACTACAGGAGTACAGGAGTCAGGCAGAGTGAAAGCTGGCAAGCACGTGTTAGCATGCGGCACAGCCCTGCAGAGGGGCACGTGCACCTACCTGCTTTGGTACACGATGGTGGCGATCCCGGCGACCAAATGCCGCGCCCGTGCACAGGGGTCGCCTGCAGCATGCGGCGAGGAAACAGCAACAGCATTTGTCAGTAACTTGTAACGCTATGGACACCAACAGACGAAGCATACGCATACACCGCAAAGCTCGGAGGTCACGGATTACTCAGTGCCGTACTGCTCCGCTGTAGTACCAAGACCGGCACTGAGCGGGCCCTCCTTACCGGCCTCTTGGGGTGGAGGATGCGTACTGCCGTACTGGTACTGATGCAAAGCGCAGGGTCTGGGTTTTTGGCCGGCGGGGATGTACCCCGGGCGGGGGGAGGGTATGCACCTGGCTGGAGATATACATGCGCACATGTGTGTATGAGCGTGCGTGCGTGCCTGCGGTGTGTTGACCTCCCCTCCCCGCCCACTCACCTGCGCCCTTGCTCCAGCGGCTCAGCACCAGCGCGTACAGCGCTGACAGCTGCGCCTGGCTCGCCCTGCAGGCAGGCAGGCAGGCAGGCAGGCACGCGTGAACAAAAGGCAGGTATCGGGAGGACGGCAACAGGCGGACACGCAGCGAGGCGGGTAGGAGCGGCGCAATGGCGCCAGGGCGGAGGCGGAGCTGCTACGGCGACGCTGGCAGCGTGCCTGACAAGCGCACTACTAGGAATCAGAAGAATTCAGGACCGCTAACGTACACCCACATCCGCCTGTGTCACACGCCATCCACGCACAGGTCGATGCGCAACGCACACATGCTTGGACCTGGACTCGGCCCGTTGGGACAAGCCAGCCGAGGGCGCTGCGGTCCGGAAGGCGGCGGTATTTTCCCTGCCTGCTTCAATGATGGGGAGGAATGGCGCTCGGGCTGCTGCTCACCTGGCGAAGGCGATCATGGCCTGGAAGCGCACCGAGAGGTTGTGTGCTGCTGGCAGCAGCGGGCTCACCAGCTCCGCTTGATAGTCCACCAGCGCGTCCTCAAGCGCGCCGCCTGCGCACACAGCAAGAGTTATGGGGTAGGGCAGTAGGGCAAGCGTCCAATCCGTAAAGGCTGGGCAACGCTTCCCAGCACCGGGGCTGACCATCAGCGCAACACACCGCGCGTCTTCCTGTGCCAACCCCACACGGTTGCAAAACAACTGAAGCTTGTTATTCGTGTGGGTCACTCGGGGCCTTGCTTGAGGTAAGTTTCCTCACAACCATGCAAGCGGATACCACCACACAAATGGATACAACCATCAAATGGATATCTGCATTGGCGGGTTATGTCAACATTGTAGCACAAATTCATCAGCCCATCACCACTATCACCGCTCCCGTGTCGTCCCCCTCTCATGCGCGGGACCTACCTAGTGCCATGAGCCAGCGCACCATGACGTCAGGGTCGCGCTCCTCATGCATCGCGCCAGGCGGCTCAGGCAGCACAAGCCCATCCGGCACCCTAGGCGTCACGGCGCCTGCAGACGTTCACCCACACGCACATGCAGCCAGACAAATGGATGTGGGTGACGGGACGGTTGAGAGCAGCAGGAGGTGTGTTGAGGCCAGGGGGCGTCGGCAGCCGCAGGGCAAGCGGCCGTTGGGCATCTGGCGTTCAACCGTTTTAAAAGGGGTTGCCCCACCCAATTGCTGCGCCTTGGCGCTGTAACGTCGTGTGGCCATGGACCGCGGTCGCTGGTCGCTTTGAAGCACTGGGTGTGCGTTGGAACTTGGAAGCCTTCCGCAACAGGTCCTGCTGCGCCCAAACCATCATGGCTTGCTGCTACGCAAACGATGCCCGACGTAACAACAATTTATCACATAAGATTATGAGAACATCCGTGTCAGCCAGGCCTATGGCATGCTTATGCTGTGCATTCGCGGGCTGGCAGCCCACCTGTGACAGCGCCAGAGATGTGCGCCCCTATGCTGCGAAGCACCGCCACTTCCAGCTCACCCTGGGAGCGCCCGGACGCGGGCTCCAGCCGCCCAAAGGCAGGGCCGGCGCCGGCGCCGCCTGCGCACGCGTACGCATAGCATAGCGCGTGCACAGCATGTAGCAGGACAGGCGCGTGGAGGGTTGGGTGGATGGGTGCGTGGGTGTTGAAGCGCCAAAGTCGCAGTAAGACGCTCGACGCGCTGCCCCGTCATGCAAAGGATTCGTGAGCACTGCAACATCGTCCGCACTTCTCACGAGCAGCGGAATCATCCACGATTCCCCGAAGTCAGTTTGCAGAACCCCGTAACAGGTTTAAGAGCGATCGTTCAGTCAGGGCGTTCCGACTTCCCTTCCACGCGCATGTGAGCATGTCCCATGGCGGGCGCACAAGCGCATATGCCTGTGTTAGGTTGCCGACTGCCAATACACATGCACATGCGCACGGTGGTGCTCGTGCGTGGTGCAGGCATGCGATCTACACATTTGGCTGATCACGGCCCGGCCGGGGCATCACCATCCGCAACGATACGAATTATGCCCCGTATTAACACTAATACCCCTCCTTTCAGTCTCCACCTCCACCCACCTTGGGGCGTGGCAGCAGCACCAAACAGCCCTTGCGGCGGAGTCTGCGCCCGCCTCAGCGCTTGCCCCTGCCCCTGCTGCCCAGGCGGGTCGATGTCTGGGCCCAGACCCGCACTCGCCCGCGCTGACCCCGGCCTTGCGTCGCTGGGCGCAGTGCCATGCTGCAGCAGCTGCTGCTGCTGCTGCTGCTGCTGCGCCTGTGGGTCATCCTGCGAGGCGCCTGGTGGCCGTGATGGATGCGGCGCCTGCACCCCCGCGTGGCCTGTGCTGGACGCGTTGCTCTCCCACTGCACATCAACAGGCACGGACACAGCCACAGCACAGCACGGGCACAGGACCTATCATGCCAGTCTCACCACACCGACACATGTGCAGGTTGTCGCTGATCAAGATCGAGGCCAAGACCAAGGTCGGGGACGGCCAAGCCTAGAGCTCATCGCTGCCACCCCTATCCTGTGCTGGTATGCGGAACGACAGCCTGCCCTACCCGCCACAAAGCCGTACACAAAATCCTCGCCTTGCTCTGACAATCAATGCAACAACAAGGAGCCCAGGGCGACGTAGTGCAGCAACGGCAAAGCAGCGAGCGAGCTAGCGTGCCAGACACCCCGCCACTACCCCACCCCCTGCCCTGACACTTGCCATGGGCAGCATCGCAGATGCGCCAGGCCGCAGCGGGTCGCCCTCGCCATCTGGATCCCCGCCCTCCCCCGCTGCCTGCCCTCCCCCGCCGCCCCGCCGTGCCTGCTGCCCCGTGGCGTTGCCCTCGCCGCCATTCTCCTGCTGCTGGCCCAACGGGCTCGCATCCTGCGGCGTGCGCTGCCGCTGGAACTCAAACGCATTGTTGTTGGCTGACGGCGAGCGCCCCGACAATGTATCGGCCTGTGCCCCATGCAAGGCAGGCGCCAAGAATGAAGCGTTGCATGCATGCATGACAATGTGAGCGCTGTCTGCACAGCCACAGGCCTCTGTGCAACGCAGCCAGATTGACATGGTGGGACAACTCAACATGTGCTTGCGTGCATGTAAACGCACACAGACAGGCACAACGTGCACACAGCAAGCCAATGCTCACCCTAGGCGTTCCTTCGTTTGCCGTGGAGTCCTCCACCTTGGGCAAGCGGCTGCTGCTGCGGCCTGCTATACCGCCGTCCGCCGCATCAGCGCTGCCCTGCCCTTGCTGCCCCTGCGCCCCGCCCTGCTGCTGCTGCTGCTGCTGCTGCTGGGCCGCCCGTTGCTCGCTGGCGCCAGAGGACTGCACCGTAGTGGCGGCCGTGTCGGCGTCCGGCTGCTTCCGCTTGAGATTGTTACGTGGCCTGCATAGGCATCGAAGCATGGCGATACATGTTACCATGCAGTGAAGAACGTAAGAGGCCACCCTATGATTGGCTTTTTGTTCTCGGCAGACAACGTCAACGTAAATCACCCTGAGCAGTATACAGGTGGAACTCGATGCTGCGCACGAGACGAGCTGGGGAGGGCAGCAGTCAGCCTGCCACAGGATGCGGTACAGGAATGATAGGATGCGGTACAGGAGCAGTACAGGTCAGTACACAGCGCAGGCACCCTTTGCGCTCCTGGGCCCCCCACCACAGGTGTCGAGTCCTCCCTGTACCAGGTCCGGTTGCACACAGTGAGCTTACCTGACGTGGTTGTCCATGACATCGTCAGCTTGGGCCGCCTCCTGTTGGCAGGCAAGGCAGGGCGCCGCAGGCACACGGCGTCAAAGGTGAGTCAGGTGAGGGGCAGCAAGGCGGAAGACACTGGAACAGCCACGATGGCAGCGCCCCTTGCAGCCCCACTGACTGTGTCTGGCGCCATGCTATATGCAGCAGCCTGCTGCAGGCGCGAATCTGATTGTCCACCTGCAGTCTCATCCTCCGGTCCTGCCAACCCAGATCCAGCCAAGCCCGTTCCCATCCCTGTCTTTGACTCCATTTTGCTGCACCATTGTCCTTGGAACTGCCACGCGAAGTGCACCGACAACCCCACCGCCACCTGCTGTATCACAGCAACTGGGCCCCAGCCAAGCCTCTGCCTTTGTGGTCCCACCCCTCGCCCCCTGGCCTTGATCGCCACACACCCTCCGTCCCCCGCATCCCACGCTGCAAGCAGCCACAGGCGCCACGTCAAACCAGGCCTCTACAGCATGCACCTCGTGCGCCTCACCGTGCCGTCCGTGTACTCATGGAAGACGCTCATGGCGGCCGCGATCTCGTCCGCGCCCATCTCCGGCAGCTGCGGCTTTGCGTCCGTGAAGAACACCAGCTCCACCGGCAGATGCAGCTCCTCCACGTACAACGACTCCAGGTAGCGCACCTGCCAGGTAGCGGCCCCGCACACACCCGCACCAGCGCACCCACCTAACTCCAGCGTCACCGATCACCACATATGGTTGCGGTTAACACTCGACAGCCACGAGTGATGAGGTCAGGTCGGGTCAGAAGGACAGCTACACGGGTTCGTGATTGAAGAGGTCTAGCGCGTGCACTGCTTGCCACCCCAGCGCATCCCCGCAGTGGATTGCATCGATTCCACGAGGTCATGGTTTCCCCCGCGGGCGGCGCGTCAGGTGCTCTGGCATGCGGCATGCCAGCACTGCAGACAGCTCGGGGTGCATCGTCGTGGCCGCACCTTATGCTTGCCGGTGTCCATTTTGTAGCCAATCACCTCGGCCTGCGAAGGGCATCACAAGAGCCGGTGAGTGCAGGCCTCAAGCAAGGCTGGTATTGGCGCCAGAGACGTGGCCCCCTGCACCACCTCCACACCCACTGCCGCGGACGCATGCCCACGGTGCCCGCAGCTCCAACAGTACAAGCGTGCGCAATAGCTGGATGCGCTTAGCAGCCGTGCACTGGCAACGCGTCCCAGCACCCACCCTGCTATTCTGTCTGTTTGGTACGTTGCAGTCGCTCCAAGCGCGAACCCGGCCCGACCACAGGCGGGGCACAGCAGACACAGCATCGCTGTGTCTAGCTCAGACCCAGCGTGTGTTTCCTCACCTGGTAGAACTCGCCATCGCTGCACCAGCGTATCCAGCACTTCTTCTGCAGCACGCGCTCGCCAAACTTCTTAGCAGCCTGGCGCCTGCATGATGGGCAACCGCACGAGCCACGTCAACGCACACGGCAAACGCAAGCCTTTTCATGTGAGGCCATGGCGGGGCAGGCCCCTATGGAGTGTGCGGCATCAGCGTCTTGCAGCACAGGCGCAGGACAGGGCCGCACGACCGCCCTGGTGGCCCATACATGTGTCAGTGACCGCCACATCGCCTACTCAGCAAGGACAGCACTCAAGGCACACCATGGCCTGCGTCACGCCAAGGCCATGTGGCGTCGCCTCCATGCGACCATAAGGGCCCAGCACAAGTGAGAGGGTCCGTGCACGATGTTGAGCACAACAGGGTGCGTGCGGAGCCCACAGCCAATCCCACCAACCAAGCCCCCCCCAACACACACACCTGCGCCCCACAGGAAGCATACTGCATGGCCCCACGGGAAGCAAATGACTCTAACACCCACCTGAGCCATGTGATGAGCGTGGAGCGGCTGCCCTCCGCGTCGTTCACTACGTGTATGCTCTCCTTCCACTTCTTGCTGAGCTCACGCCCCGCGCGCTTCTCAAACTGCGCGCACGTCATGATGCAGCCGCCCTCCTTGATGTCCACAAGCGCGCAAGAAGCAAACTCCGGGCTGGTGCACTGGATGAACAGGTCCTGCAAGCGCATGCATACGCACGCACACACACACGCACACACGGATTAGTGGATTACCACCAGCCACATGCATTGTAAGTTGGATGCCGTATTGCCGTGTGTACGCAGCGTCAGGGCAGCGAAGCTTCAACACACCGCATGTGGGTTTGCGACACCCCGACCAGGTGGGTGAGGAGGCCGGATCAAAGTAGCGGAAAGCAGCGCCACCAAGAGACGCGCTTTGATGTGTGCACAAATGATGACCGCTGCTCTGCGCAGAGGCGCGCATGCACTCGCTTGCATAGATGCCTGCACACTGTTGATAATGCACTGCGCACCTTGTCGTGTCCCCCTAGGAAACGTCCGCCCAAGCTGTTGCACTCCACCGCCACCAGCGGGCGCCACCCCATGCGCAGCGCGCGGTGTAGGCGCTGCCCGTCGCGGACCGGCTGCGCCTTGGGCGCCAGCACCGGCCCGGCGCTCACGAGGTGCCGCCCGCCGGCGCTGTTGCTGCCGCGCTGCAGGTTGCTGCCCGCCTGCTGCTGCTGCTGCCGCACCGCCATGGCCTCACGCGTGCTGGTGGTGGAGGAGTTGGCTTCGGTGTCGCCCCCGCCCCTGGCCGCGCCCGCGCTGCGAATGCTGCGGCTGGCCATACCACCGCCGCCGCCGCCGCCAGCGCTGCGCTCGCCGCGTTCGCCGCGCTCTGCGCGCTCCACGCCCGGGGGTGTGGGCGCTGGCGCCAACGCCACCTGCGTTAGCTGCAGCTGCTGCAGCTGCTGCATGTGTGGCAGCATCGTGCTCAAGTCTATCTGTGCCTGCAGCAGGCCCTGTGAGTCCTCGGTGCCGCTGCCGAGTTGCGGAATGGTGGTGACCTGCGTGCTGGGCTGGCCTAGCTGCGGCCAACGCGCCAGCAGCGTGCCAGCTGGCTGCAAGCCGAGCTGCAGCAGCTGCATGCCGTTGAGGTGCACATGCTGCGGTTGCTGTTGCTGCTGTGCGTTAGCTATTCGAACAACGTCGCCCATGCCGAGGTGCGTGCTCGACATCGACATACCCTCCGGGAGCTGAACCATTGTGACCTGCAACGGCATCTGCATGACGTTGCCGTTGCCGCTATTGTTGCTGCTTCGAAGGGCACGCAGCACAGCGCACAGCTTGTTCAGCGTTGTCACTGTCTGCGCTTGCGGCAGTGCACAGATTGCGTCTAGCAGTGTGCGGCCCAGAGCGTCAGTCGATATGCTGTCAGAGGGGCAGTCCCAAGCTGGAAAGATGTCCTGTTGCGTCCCAGCAAACTCCGGCCGAACAGCTCCAAGCTCCCAGCCCGACTGGGCGCACGACTGTCGCCCGTATATAATCCAACCACGATGGCTCAACTCTCGAAGCAAATCACTCGGTGAGAGCGAGCGGTGCACCTGCAGGGGCAAGTCACAGGCGGCGTATGCTTCTGCTTGTGGTATGCGCTGGTCAACCCATCCATGCCGACATGGTCACACTGCATACGCGCTCATTATCACAGGCAGTGGCAGTGTCCCGAAGGCATTCTAGATCACTGCATGGTATGTCTGTCTCAATTAGTTTGCATCTCAACCTCGTTAGAGCTTGTGAGCATCGACTACAAGGTGCAGGCCTGATCAGGAACAGCGAGCGCTGAAACGCCCCCTCGGCAGCGCCCTCTCATAACACTGGTTGGCTGGCTTTTCAAAACAAGGTTTACAGGCAAAGCCCTCCTTGGTACCCGTTCTCAGACCTGTCTCGCCCCTGACAGTGTGGCTGGCACGAAGCAACCCGAAACGGAAACCGCAGCACCTCACAACCTGCTGTGGCAGGCCCTGCCTTGCAGAGGGTGATAAGAAAGCCCTGCACAAGGCCCTTGCAGCTGTAAGCGGAGAGGGCAGCCTCGCATGCAGGCGGCACCATGCTGAGCACCATAGCACCCTTGCCACACCTGTACAAGGTCCGCGAGCGTTGCAAGGTCCAGTTGTGCCAAAGTAGACTGTAGAAGGACCTGCCCAGACTGACCGTGTTGCATCCTACAGCTAGGACTGAGCTCCGCCTTGGCCTCCTGGCGTCAACGCTGTGACATTGTAGGGTGTGAAGCGTTGCCTACATAGTCAAAAACCTACTGTTATACCGTGCTGTCGAGGTGTCAGTTCAGGTACATAACACAATATACATGTACAATCGGGCCAGAATAACGAGAAGCCGAACGGGCTGCAAGATGCAGCAGATTTTCGCACTGGGGTACTTTGCACTGGACTCGCTGGTAATGTCACACAATCACAGAGCCAGGAGACACAGAATAGAGCAAAAGCACTATCCCAGCCCTGCTACCGGCTGTGAACGATGCGGGCAGCACAGAGGCTGCAAGTGCTCAGCAGGCAGCTAGGAGCACAGAGCCAACAACAGTTGGAGAACAGCGGGCAAGATGAACAGGTGCAGCAGCTCACAAGGACAGCCACTAGCGGCCGCACATCTGCTTCTAGCGCTGCAAGCGAGTCACTGACAGACACATATGCTTCTGCCACCGGCACGCTAAGCTCGTACGCTAAAGTGCATGGCCCAGTCAGCTCTGCCCCTGTCGTATGGCAGAGGTTTGTTACTGTTCAGAAGGAGGATTTGCAAGATGTCAAGTATGAGAAGGCGCAGGATGAAGGCATAGCTAAGGTGAGCGTTCTTGCACGCTGGAATTGATGATGGCAGGCGGCCAGGTTTTGCAGCCCCAACAACACAACAGTGCACTGTGGCTCCCATGTTGACCTGACAGCTGCGCAGCAGCAGCTGTTTGAGGGCTTGTCTGCTCCAGCGTGCTTACGTATTGAACTTGCTGCGTGCTGCCGTTTGCCTCAACACAGATAACCATCAACCGCCCTGAGAAACGCAACGCTTTCAGGCCTCGCACAGGTATGCCGTAGGCTTTCGAGCCTCGCCAGTGTTGAACCTTTCATGGTGCGCTTAGGATCAAGCCGTCACTTTGCCGGCCTGTTATGCAAACTGCAGTGCAGGAATTATCGTGGTGCTTTGCTGACGCAAGGGATGACCCCCGCATCGGAGCTATTATCCTTACAGGTAAGGCGATGCAGCGTGGCGTACTGCGCAGTTGTTGGTGCAGGGTGTCATAGCGTGCTTGTGGCGCAAACCACACACGCCTGGCCCTACCCTGCAGGCGAAGGCACCCTTGCATTCTGCAGTGGAGGGGACCAGGATGTGCGAGGCAAAGGAGGTTATGTTGGCGAGGATGGCATCGCACGGCTCAACGTGCTGGATCTCCAGGTAAGCAGTACATCTCTCAGCACCTCCGGCGATGTCCGCAGCCCCGCAGCCAATGCAGCCAGCAGGGGTGTCGTGCATTAGTGCATTCTTACTGATTTGGCGTTGCACCATGCCTCATGACTCATGAGCTCATGACTAACACATGTGCACACACCGCGGCGCGCACTCTGCGCGAGGGGCCTGCACGGCAATGCCACCACACAGCTGGGTCGACACCCAGGCAGACAGCACCTGCAAGACGTGTTCACACCTGTTGCCATGCCAGCTGCGATGCAAGGCGTGCGTTCAGTGACGCGTTGAGCGCTGCCAGTACATCACCCTGCGCAGCGTGGATGTAGTAACCCACCATCATGCTAGCTTCCCAGGCTGTAACCGTTCCCGTATAAAAGCAAATGCTGGAATGTTGTTGGCGCTGCATGTGCGTCCCCTGACATGCAGATGCAAATCCGCCGCCTGCCTAAGCCGGTGGTTGCGATGGTGGCGGGCTATGCGGTGGGCGGCGGCCACATCCTGCACATGGTGTGCGACCTCACGGTGAGGACACACACACACACACACTCCCTTTACGCCAGCCGTCAGCTCAGCCCAGACACCTCGCCACCCTCAGGTGCAGTTCCCACTATCACGCATAAGCACACATACAAGCACACTGCACGGCCCCACGGAAAGCATACTGCATGGCCCAACGGGAAGCAAAATATTTGAACACACACACACACACACGCACTGCATGGCCCCACGGGAATCAAATAACTCTAAACACACACTGCATGGCCCCACGGAAATCAAATAACTCGAAACACACACTGCATGGCCCCACGGAAAGCACACTGCATGGCCCAACGGGAAGTAAATTCACTTGAAAACACACACTGCACGGCCCCTCGGAAAGCACACTGCATGGCCCCACGGGAACCAAATAAGTCTAAACGCACACCACTCAGTTGCGCTGATCCAAGCCGCAACGCAAAGCGCCGCATGTGGGTGTGTTCGCCACGTGCTTGGCGTTGTGACCTGTGAGGGGTGCTTCACGTACGGATTGGATCTGGGTCCAGATCCGGGTCGGATCCGTGCTTTGTGCATTCCCATGTGGATGGATCAGGGATCTGAAAACAGCCAGAGTGAAGCAGATCCTGGATCGGCTCTGGTCGGGGTGGATTCAGGGTGGATCCAAATCCGGATTGGACCATTACGTGAACCACCTCTTAAGCGTGGGGCAACCCAGGCTGCAAATGGTGCCGGTTCTGCCTTTCCGTACCTGGATGCCCCTGCTCTGGCCCTGATTGTGTCAATTACATGTGTTTGGATTGTGGTGTTTGTTCTGTGGCCATACGCATGGCCGAACACGCACGTGCTGTGCAGATTGCGGCGGACAATGCGGTCTTCGGTCAAACGGGCCCAAAGGTACGGCGGTTCTGCCACCTGCGCATGCAAGTAGGGGTTGGTGTGAGGCCGGGGGCCATGTGGCATGGCAACGTAAGTGACCAAGCAGCAAGGGCCCCTGCCGTTTTCTTGTGGGCTTGTTCAGCAAAATGATGGTTTGGTAGTTGCCACTGCAACATTGCTGCTGCTGCTGTTGTTGCTTGCCCACAAGGCAACACCAGCTCCTGCATTGCTGCTCTGTGCTCGCCACATGATGCCGCTCAGGTGGGCAGCTTTGACGCGGGCTACGGCTCCACGCAGATGGTGCGCCTGATCGGCCAGAAGAAGGCGCGTGAGATGTGGTTCCTGGCGCGCATGTACAACGCGCAGCAGGCGCTGGACATGGGACTCATCAACACGGTGCGTCAGCGGAGCAGTCAGTATCGGCAGCGCTGCTCAAGAACTAACATGGCTGCTCCAGAGCATGCCCTCCTGCTTCCTCAAGCCGGCACCGCCTTTGTTTTCCCTTGTTGCGGGGCATGAAACGCAACATGCGGTACTGTGCATACCGTATGTGCACCTGCAATGTGGGCGCTGAGTGGCGGCCCTGGACGTTGTCCCCTCTCCCAAGGGCGCAAACTCAACGGCTTGTCGCCAGTACAAAGCACGCATTGTTTGGCAATGCACAGCGATGCACAAGCCTGTGACCGTGTCGCCCCGCTTAGCGTGCAAGCGTGCCGTGTTCAATGCAGGTGGTGCCGCTGGATAAGCTGGAAGCGGAGACTGTCAAGTGGTGAGAGCTGCAGTACCCGCAGTGCTTTGAGACACGGCCAGCTGCTGTGCGTACCTACCCTTACACGCACGTTAATCGGTTAGTGGCACACGCATATGTGGATATGTGCGTACATAGCGGCCAGTACGTGAAGGACATCTCAGCACGCACCCACGGCGCGGGAAGGTATATGCTGAGTAGATGCATGCTCAAGCGATGTTGTTCCAGCATGTGCAGGCTCCTACCCTCCCAACCCTGATTGCAACGTGTTGCTGCGGCGTGCGGTCGGCCCGTCTCTTGCGGCCTGTCGTGACGTGCACAGGTGCCGGGAGATGCTGCGCAACAGCCCCACGGCGCTGCGCATCCTCAAGGCCGCCATGAACGCCGCCGAGGACGGCCAGGCGGGCATCCAGGAGCTAGGCGGCAACGCCACGCTGCTGTTCTACATGTCGGAGGAGGGCTCCGAGGTGAGGACCTGAACGTGCGCATGAACCACCAGTCCAACACACGCAGACACATGTATGCACTGCACAGCACATTAGCACACGCTGCAGAGGCGCTGACCAGAGATACTGCTGTCCACTTGGGGAAATCCGCTGCCTTGCGTTTGACAGCACTCAGGTCAGGAGCAGAAACATTATCATACTTGTAGTCGTGCACCTGCTTGTGCTTCGAACAACGCCACATACGTGACCACACTTGCCCTGCACACCCTCCCGCCTGCACACATTCCCGCCTGTGCGTGCCTGGCATGCGATGATGGTCCTCACAGGGCCGCCAGGCGTACGTGGAGAAGCGCCCGCCGGACTTCTCCAAGTTCCCTCGCTTGCCGTGATTCGGCCGCGGCACCAGTCGTCCACGCCATGCAAAAGCGGCCCGTAGCGCTGAGTCGCCGCCATCGCGCTGATGCCGGATTCAGCCTGCCATGTGTAGCCGGATTCAGCTGTGCGCGGACTGCTTTGGGAGGTTGGCAAGCCCGGCTGCGACGCCTTACGGCCTTGCAGCAGCATCAGCCTGCCTCCCTCCTCTTTTCCAAGCAATCTCTCAATCACTTCCGGACCTCTCAGTATGAGTTGCCCAGTTCCTAGGTTGGTGGGCGATCGTTTGGGGTTCCACAAGCGTGCCTGACCGCGTCACAGCATGATTGACTCATTGTCCAGTACGGGTACAGGGTACTCCGCCTGCATTTAACTAACGCCTCACCAACTCGCGCTGCCATCCCAGTCGTACGCCACGCAAACCCGATAGCATTGAGGCTGCGGTGTGCTTCCATGGCAAGCGTGCAAACGTGCGTGCAGTGCGCCAGCGCTCAAGCGGGAAATCCCACGCGCTCTTACACGCGCGCGTGCACACGCATGGCAATGGAACACCCGGTGTGAATATGTTGGATGGTGATGTGCCGCACCGGGGTGTTTAATGGTGGCAGCCGTGCCGGCCTGGCACTACCGATCGCGCACTGCCTGCTCCTGGAGCGCGCGCCGGCTGAGGATAAAAACAAAGGCCTGCCGCGGCTGAGCGGCACCATGGACCTGCCTGCCTGAGTCTGCAGCGATGGTCCAGCCAGCCTGTGCCTGGCGGCAGAGCTGGGTGGGTGGCGCATGCCGATGGACCTGGTGCCGGCCAACACCCGCACCCCACCAAATGCTACCAAGTGCTTGCTCCATGGTAACCCTTGCTTAGTCACGGGACGCACGCAGCTGCATCATTGCATGCGCTGCGATGGCAGGGCCCCAAGGCCGCGCTCGCTCTGACACTATCTATCAGCAGCCTCACCTCGGCGCCTGCACCACACTTGGAAAACAGACCAACGTTACCCACGTTGGCGCGTGGTGGGTGCGGATTCCCTGCACGTCCTTTCCCAGGCCCTCAAGGCGCTGGAAATACCTGCATGGATAGATGCGTTGTGGCAGTGCACAGTGCACACGGGTTGGATCCTGGTGCACCCACCCACCCACCCACTCATGGTGGGTGGGTGTGCTGCACGTCCGTGCCCTCCCGGCCATGGCACTTGGGTGCTGCTTTGAGGGGGTTGGGCCCCCCCCCCTCCGCCGTTTGCAATTTTGACTGTATCACCAAGGTGTGAAAGCCCTTGGGGAGTAGATTTCGGTTCAAGTGACCAGTTTAATGGTGCCGCGCTGCACATAACTGACTTACGCGCGTCCTTGCCTGCCGCGTGTGCCTGTCTCGGCCGTTGGCCCCCACCGACAGGGTGTGACAGGACAAAAAGGATGAACCAGAGTGCAAGTGCACCAGTGATAAGTCAGCAGTGTGTTTATGCAACCTGTGCGCCGTTGCCGGCAGTACCCGGGCAGTACCCTATCCTGCACTGGAGCGATACCAGCCTTTGGTTGCATTTGCTGCTGAGCTCGACGCTGCAAAGAAGGCTGCATGGTTACGCAGCAGCGCCAGCGCGAGCGTGGCTCAAGCGTTGCTGCCACCAATGCATGTACCCTCGCATGTACCGCAGCAGTTGCAGTCATGTACATAGCTGACTGTCAGCAATTTAGCTTCATACGGTCCAGAAACTGCAGGCTCCTGGACCATTACGGTTTTTGGTCAGAGAGTTGGTAAGCCCAGGAGGACGAAGCTCTGCACACCAAGCCAAACCATCCGTAAGCCGGTCCATGGTGTGGCGCCTGTGCACGCGCTAGGGACAGTTGAAGAATGTGCAAACACGCAGTCATCAACAGTATGTTGCCCAGAGCATCGGCTTGAGGGTGGCAGGATACTGGAATTAACTGGGACCGCAGGCAGAACCGCTGTGAAGTTTGTGCCCGTTTTCGTCAACCTGGTTGAACCAACCATCGACCCTGGCACCTGCACGTCGCAGCTCCAAAATATCGACGTTGGGACACCTAACCCACTTGCTACCTGCTGGACCTTTTTGGCTTTGAAGCCGCCACGATTGGTGGGGTGCATCAAAGTCCAAGGTGAGGTTTGTTTTGTACAGCCTGCTTTCTGGCCTAACAGCCACGACCGATACAATACTTGATTACACTCAGCACAGCTGACCTCTAGCAACTCCTAATCACATTACGCACTGTCTGGCAAGTGTCGACTTTCAATTTTGATGTGTTGGGCCCAACCACTACGTGGCAACTGATCATGTGTTTGCGCGTGCTCAACAGCACGGTTAGCCCCTCGTCCAACTGCTGGTCCGTGGGTGCTGTTGGTGGTGCTTTGTTGCAGGCAGGGTGACATTGTGTGGTCTCGATACATAAAGTCAACACGTGCGCCCCTTTGTAGTAGACCCGCATGAACAGGGTGAGGCCCTCAAGCTTTCTAGCTGCGTGGTGTCCTCCAGCACTTTGCTTGGTGTCCTATATCTCTCTGCTGGTTGCGTTTCCTGGGCATAAGCATCCTTTGGGCGAACTTCGGCGGAATGTGCAAAACGACAAGTTACAAGTTGGGTGGTATGGAAGAGTCGACGCATGTATTGCAAACTGGACCAGCCAAGGCGCATAATAAGTTTGTGGGCTGCCTGTCTGCTGCGCTCTTGTTGCAGCCGTGCACATGTGCACAGGCGCAGAGTCATCGCTCAAGCCTAACCAAAGCCCAATCAACAGGGCGGCAGTCTACCTCAAGTACAACAAGCGTGACATATCAATAACCTTGTAGGTAAAAAGGTTTGGTGGTTTCAAGTTGAAGTATCAGTCAGAAATATCATTGTGCCGTACATCCCAAAAATAGTGGGCCGGTCCAAGAGAAGAGAAGACACTTGTGTGAGCACGTCCGTCGCCACTAACAGCTTTATTTGTTCGGCGCTGCCGTATCTTGTTGCGACACGGCTCAGGTCAAAGGACTTACCTCGCGCCACTCCCCCAAGCGAGAAGGCTTCATTATTTTTCGTTCTGTGTTTTTGCTGGCCCCTAAGCTGCTCAAGCCACGCAGCACAGGAGCCAATCAGCCAGGCCATATTCGTCTTCTCTGCAAGCACGCGCTTGTTTACATAGCCACGGCTTCGGGGCGTCCGGAGTCTGGTGTCTGGAGTCTGCTCTCCAGTTCAGGGACAAACAGGCGCTGGACGCAATGCAGCACCGCCATCTGAGCACCAGCAGCCGCGTCGGCGCATCTACGTGAGTATTTACGCGCCTGGTGTCTTTACGTGACCCTGCTACTTTGTTGCTCTAGCAAGAGGTGCTGTGCCCTGCCCGTCGGTTGATGAGACGCGTTGAAGCCTGGAACGCTCGCGCTAGGCATCAGAAGGTCGCTGGGTGTGGTCTCCGGTTTGTGGAAGTGTTTCCGCAGGCCTGGGTGGGGTCTCGTGTGTGCACTGCGCCTTGGGCTCTTATGCACTGGTTACTATGGCCACTTGGTCGTGCATCACGATGAGCCTGTGCCCGGCCACCCTGTCGGAGCCAAACCCTGACTTCAGCAGCGATCTCCATTTTGTACTGTAGGTGTTTGCCAGGGAGACCAACACCGGCGAGCCTGGTTTTCAGCTCTCGCACACCTGGTCAGATCCTGACAGCAGCACCATCACCGCCTGGGCTGCTGCCGCTGTCGTCACCTAGCACAAGCGGCCGGTACAGCTGTGATGTTCAGCACTCGTGCCATGCTCCCAGCCGCTCTCGTGTGCTGGCCTGCTCTCAGTCTGACAGCGGCATCGCGGTTGAGCAGGCCGTGCTGCAACTCCCACCGTTGGTGAGCGTGTTGGCTGTCCCATCAGGGACTCTGTTAGCATCAGGCTGCGGTGCACCAGCAACGCAGCTGTGTGGCCTAGACGTTCATATTCTTTGCAGCTCTGTGCATCAGCAGCAGTGTATGGTTGCGTTTGTTTCCACGTGACGGCCACGTTCGTGTGATTGTGCGATGGGTGGTGGGCACTATCGGTGGCGACACAAACGAACCCGCATTTTGACGGCCACGTGGGGTTTTTCTCGGACCTGTCAGGTCCCTGAGGTAAACTGATTACGTTGCTTGCTCACAGATGCTTGACATGGCGCACCTGCCGTCGGTCCAAGACATGCAAGAAGTGCTTCCGCACTTGTCGCCCAAGCAGCTTGCGGATGCTATCTGGACGTTTGCAAAGCACGACGTCAAGCCCACGGCTGAGTTCTTGGATGCTATCGCTAGCGAAATCCTCAGCAAGCTGTCACACTTCAAGTGAGTTCTTGCGACGGTGGCATTAGTTGCTGTTTGGGCAGCATCAGTGCTGTGGCTCTCGCTTGTATGGCAATGTCACATGTTGAACGACGAGCAGGTGTTGGGAAGGGTGCAGTGTCTGGCATGCCCTCTTGTACGCACGCTGGGGTACGAGGCTTTGGACAACCCTGAGCTCTGTGCTGCCTCTTGGTCGCAGGTGTCAAGATTTGAGTAACACACTGTGGGCTTTTGCGATGTTAAATCATCAGCCGGACAGCAGCTGGTGGTCAGAGTTTGAGCGACAGGTGCGAGCCTTGATCACTCTGTGATTCTGTTGGGCCCATTGGTACCGTCGGTTGCGCAACCTGATGTTTATGCTGTGCTGCTACCAGGTGTACTTGAACCTCACTGATTTCACCGACCGTGAGCTTGCCAACTTGCTGTGGAGCATGGCGGTGCTCGGCCAGCAGCCCAGCTGGCTGCTCGACAACCTGCTCAGCTGCTCAGCTGTCAACTTTGACAGCTACAGTGCAACAAGCCTTCATTTGGTTCTGTGGTCGCTCGGGAAGCTTTCGTATGTACCTGGTGATGCGTGGCTGCAAAGCTACCTGAAGGCAGCTCAGGCCAACTTTTTCAAGTTCACGCCGTCCGAGCTCGCAAACATTATCTGGGCCTTTGCACGGTTGGGTGAGTGGCCTTTTGTGTCTACAAACTGTGCGTTGTGTTGGTCACCAGTGCGGCACAGGCTGACCCTGTCCGTGGGTTGTTTGCACCCTAACACGTGTATGTGCCTAACCAACGTAAAACGAGCTTTGCGCGGCTTGTTGGTTGCTGCAGGCGTGAAGCTTCCCTCCATGTGGCTGGACAACTTCTTGATGGTAGCACAGTGGCGGTTTCCCAGCTTTGGCGCCAGGCTTCTTTCCATAGTGGTGTGGAGTGCTGCAACTCTGAACCACCGGCCTCAGCAGGACTGGCTTGTATGCTTTGAGGAGCAGGTGAGAAACGTTGGCTTCTTGTCCCGTGGTTCCCTTGTTGTTGGTCTGTGGTCAGGTACACGCAAGAAAGGCGTGGGCACACCTGACGGTCAGGGCGTTTTAAAAGTGCACGCAGCAATGCCGCCGCCTCAACTGGTTGGCAAAGTGTCTCACGCAGGTTGTACGTGTTATGCATGTGCGAGCACAGGTGCGTGAGAAGTTCACCGAGTTCTCTGGGCACGAGCTGGCTTGCGTGGCGTGGGCGCTGCGCAAGTTTGGCTACACAACCGAGAACAACGCCGTCTTCTATCTGCTGGACAAGCAGCAAAAGTTCCTGGACAGCGACTTTGAAATCCTGTCCAACTCGAAGCTCCTGCGTCAGATTCTGGGCTGGAAATCTAGCAGCCACAGCGCTGGATCCTCCTCGGCTTAACGAGTGCGTATGGGGTAACGGAAGCATGGTTCCGTGCATGTAGGATGCGGGGAGGGGGTGGCTAGGGGTGATGGTGCTCTACCCCACCCAGACCGTCACATATCTTGCCTGCTTACGAAATCCCATGCCACGGTTGGCATTGCCCCCTCCCTCACCACCACCACGCACGCAAAATGCTGTGGGCGAATGCGAAGGTGCAGGGGCGGTGCAACGCGTGTTTGTTTGCACCAGCCGCCCGCAGCTGACATGACCCATGCTGCCACGGTGCTCAGCACCTCATTGCAATTTTACTACCGAAGCACCGCCATACTGCAGGAGTGTGTCCTACTGCTGAGGTCTCTTTTGTTGACCCCCCCACCCGCCCTCCCCCTCGCTCCAGGAGTGTGTGACGGCAGCGTGTTGCATGCACAGCGTGTGTGTGTGTTCGCGGCTGTGGCCGCGTGTGCTTGCCGCCTGCGGCTGCTGTGCCAAAGCAGAGCAGGGCTCAGCCTGCACACGCGCCACGACATGCGCGCACCCATGCACATGCATGCGGCCCTGCCAGTACGTTGAAGAATCGGATTGGAGAGAGCTCCTAGTGCTGAGAGAGCAGCATGCTGTACGTGGATGTTTGCATGTGGGAGCGATTACAAAACAAGTAGTATGTACTGCGGTTATCGTTCGGCTGTGGACATTGGCACCAGCCGCGCACGCCCCCCATGCGTGTGTGTGTCTTTCGTATGTGCGTGTGCTGATGCTCGCTGTGTAAGCCTTTCGCTCCCCCCCAACGCCCTGGCTGGCTGGGGGCCTGGTGATTGAACAATTGGCCAGGATGTACATCAAAAGGACATGTGCGGGAACCACTGTGGCTGTGGACAATACATCCCCCACCTGTGTGGTGTGTGTGCGCCATTGTGCGAGTATGCGAGGATTGCAGCTCGGTGCGCGTCCTGCAGGTTGCAAGAACAACCACACCGCGTTATTTCTTTTTGGTTGTTGACCTATTTCCATGGGAGAACTATCCATTTGCTTCACCTCGTGCATTTGAGTTTTTTCCTCCCACCCCCTCAACGCAACTGCGGTACGCATAAGGCCTGCGGTTGTATCGCCCGCAATCTGGGGTTGCATGGGCGCATGCGCCGCCCTGGCATGGTTGATCCCGTCGGGATGACCCAGCTGCGTGCGTATGTGTGTGCGCATGCACATCCAGCGTGTGTGCGTCTTGTGTGTGCGTGCATTTGCGTGTGTGTGGCATTGAGCATCGTTGCAGTGTGCGCGTGTGTCAGTGTGCGGTGCATGTGCGTCTTCTTTTGCTGCGCTGATGTAGGATTCACTTCAGGCGTGTGTTGTTCGAGAAGCTTTAGTCGTAGTCTTGAGGGACAGTCCCCCTGCTTGTGGTCATTCACCCTCCCGCCGTTGCCCA
>BDDA01000014.1:212468-242579 GCA_001662385.1 Chlamydomonas asymmetrica | reverse complement strand
ACGCGCCCCCCCCCCCCCGAATTGCTGCCATCCACTGTCTTCTTTGCCTTAGCCTGTGCTTTGCCCGCATTTATGAGCTTGGCTTCGTGCCTTCATAAAACGCGCAGCCCCCACTGCTGCCGCTCCCCGCCTGTAGCGTGAAACTTGCATCGACTGCGTACAGTTCTACGTAAGTACATCATCCTCCGCCTCGCTTGATGCTATTATGGCAAATTTGCCACCCGTAGACCAAGCCGACATAGTTTGCATAGCTCACGTCCCGATCATCGTTTGTGCTCCGTGCTGCAGCTGCAAAACCCCCTCGTTTGCTTTGTTATGTTTGTCTTGTTATATGTTTGTTGCCAGCTATCGCGTCACTGCGACAAGATTAGAGGTGTTGATTTCATATGTGGCGAGTGTCCAGCCTCGTGCTGAACCCTCTTGTTGATTTATGTGCAAACCCAAGTTCCGACGCGCATACTGTCGTAGGAGGTATTGACGAGGCAGCGCGTGCTCTTCAACCAGCTGTTCAGGTTCTGGCACGCTGGCAGTATGAACACCAGAGGTGCGCCGTGCAGGGAATGCGCTGCCGGGCACAGCTGCTATGAACAGGAACTGAAATGGTGGTTGCATCACAAACGGGGTTGAAATGACACAATGTGCCCCTGCCCCTGCCTGCAGCTGAGTTTGCAGGCACAAAGCACGCACCTTGGCCACGCAGTCAAAATGTCGTTGAGCATGTGCAGCATGTGCAGCTAGCAAGCGATGAAAAGAATGACATTCTTGGTCACGCAGCAAGTTTGGTGTACAGTGTACACTGTGCCTGGTGTGCTTTTGAGTGGAGGGGAGTAGCATGCACTGTGGCGGAACAGTCATCGCTGCTCAAAAACTGCTCACGGTTTACGGCTTGCCACATACTTCACATGCATATGGCATGCTGCATGTCAAGTGCGAAACTTGAAAGCACGCCACCAAATCGGCCAGGCAGCCTGAGTGCAGTATAGGGAGCAAAGCGTACCCATCTGTACCACAAGCGCCTTGAAACAACAAGCACAGAGACCAGCTGGACAGGTGGGTGGGGAGGTAACACAGCACGGATTGCGAAACAAAAACAGGAGAGGACTGCACAAGAGTGAAGAAGAGGCGGCTCCCAGAACAGAGGCAGGAACGCAAGTGCACACACGTGTACGAAGGCAGTACAGATAGCTCTCAAGCCTCAGTCTCATACGTGTGAAGCGGACCCGAAGGGTAGGCATTGTACCACACGCCTGATGTGAATAGCCCGTCTCCTGCCCTAGCGCTGTGCAAACAGGCAGTCACCAACACCAAGAGCTCCTGGCTGCACCTTCAGGCCCGACTCAGGCCCAAACCAGATCCAGCCGCAGCCAGGAGCAGGAGCGAGCAGCGCTGCATGCTGAAATGCCGACCCCAGCATTCACATCTGCAGCGCTCCGCCGATGGGCCCGCTCACAGCCAGCGGTGCGCCGGCCACCGCGGCGGCCGAGTTGTCCACCAAGGAGAGCTCCCACATCTCAATGCCCGCCCGTGACAGCGCTGCTTCAATGCGCGCCAAAGCCTCCGGCGCGGTGGGCATTTGCCCGTCAGGCGTGCCCAGCACTGCACCGCTGTACGACAGCCCTGTCACGAGGCGAGCAGGCAGTCAGTGGAGCAGGCAGGCAGTCAGTGGAGCAGGCAGGCAGTCAGCCAAGGCACACAAGCAGTCACTGAGAGGGGTAGCACAGTGATACGGCACAGCTCGGGCAAGGTGCAGATGGGCGGTGCCAAGCGCAAAGCCTCAGTGAGACGAGCGGACGGAGAGCACAGACGCTCCTCGTACCGCATTCAGCAAGACATGCGGGGCTGACGGAATGAAGAGCCATGCACACACACCCTGTGTGTACTCGTTGTTAGGATGATGGGCAAATGCACTGGACGGCAAAGCGCCCACGGCAACGTGTTTGCAGCATATGCGCGTGGCTTGAGCCTCACCGGCGGTTGAGGCCGCCCCCGAGTAGAAGAAGAGGCAGAAGGACAGGTCGTCGGCGCAATCCAGGATGCGCCAAAACTCCTGTTGGAATGGTTGGAAAAGAGCGCGACCACGCCAAGCCGATTCATATGACTCATGAGCCGCAAACAGATGGAGGGCGCCCAGAATACCCCTTAACCCCTTTGCTACAGCACGGGGCGGGCGTGCATTGGTGCACGGCGTGACACTCAGGTCTGCGCGGCACGCGGGCCGCTGGCAGTGCAGGCCATCTGTACACCGTACTCTTACAGCCTGTATGCGATGCATGGAGCAGACTCAGCACATCAAAGGCGTGCATAACAGCGATTGCCACACATGCGACACCTGAGAGCCTCGCGTCAGAGCCCCTGAGGTCGGCCACAGCTGTGGCTGCGGGGGGGAGGGCCAGTTGGAGGCTGGACACGGGGGCGTGGGGGGGGCATGCACCCTACTGTGCGGCGTCGCGTCAGCGCGTCTCAGTCCGCTCACCTTGCTTGTGACTCCGTTGTCCAGCACGCTGAGGTTGAACGTGCCGGGCACCTTGGCGCGCCTCACGCGGTACACGCGCCGGCGCCACAGAGACTGACCATCCAGCGTAATCACCTTGAAGACCGGCTCATACCTGTTGTGATGGCAGTCCACCAGTGTGGGTGCGCACGCACACACACACACACACACACACACACACACATACACGCACAAGTGGGCCCCGAGCGTGTCTCCTCAAATCCACACAGGACACAAACGCAGTGCGCTCCAGTGTGTGCATGCTCAAATGTCCCTGAGGAAAAAAACACGTGCATGCGCACATACAGGTGGTGATGACGGTGTGGACATGCCACCTGGTGTTGCGCCCAGACCAGTGACCACTGATCGCAACCCTTCCGTGCCAGCAAAACCCTCCCGCACAGTGTCGTTGCATGGCAGGCAGTCCGGCATGCAGTGCGGGAAGCTTCACCAGCATGATACGATGCTCACCAGAAAGTGTTCTTGGCCTTTCCTCGGTAGTATATCTGCGCAGCAGGCAATCGGTGTCCTTCATACTGCTATGTATTTGAACACGCTGAAGCACGAGGAAACAGTGAGCTGTGAACTCATCAGGCTCATCAGGCTCATCAGGAAGACGGAAACGGGTTGCCCCCATGATGCACCACCAGACGAAGAGCCACAGTGTACACGTGACCCCGAGCCACACATGCTGGCTGGCATGCACGATGAAATCCATGCAGCAACCCAAGTACTGTGCTGTGCCACCTCCATCACGCCAGCGCTGCTGACATCCAAGCTGCGGGCCTATGCTGTGCACACGATTGGCTGGTGGCGCACACCTGCACCTCGCCGCATGTATACCGTACATACGCGCAATCGCGCGCAGCCTACGTGTTCCCACACGCAGGTGCCTGACCCCAGCAAGCGCGTACCTGGTGCTGGGCGGGGAAGTAGTCGTACGCGGGGTTCTACAGGCAGCCAGTAGGGGCGGGGCACACGGGCGTGTCAGGGCTGAGCCACAGACTGTATTATTGTACCACAATGGCGCACATGAGTTACACGGATGAGCAAACCGCAAGCGCTCCTTGCAGATAACCATAAAGCGCATGACGGCATGAGCTTGGGTTCGGTTTAAAACTTCAAACAAGCAGGCTGCTAAGGCTACACGGTCTGCTGTTCGTGATCAGACGACCCGGGGGTACCCAGGCGGGCAGGCAGACACCCAGGCAGACACCCAGGCAGGCCCCGACACAGGCCTCAGCGGCACAATGCACAACCGCAAGGAGCTGTGGGGCGCCTGCCCTACACGCCTGGTCGGTAACTGCCAAGCGTGCATCATAGGCCGCTTGTCACACTCTCACATCCACATCGCACCATACCAGCTCAGCAAGGGCGGCATCAATGGCAAAGCCATGCATGCAGCATCACATGTCGCGACCGTGACCAATCCCAACCAATCAGTCTGCAAGCGGGCAAGCGTGGCAATACCATCTCCTGTATCATACCATCTCCTGTACCGGTATTCGTATCATTATATCATACCTTTCCAGCTGCCACCAGCCAGCTGTAGGGCAGCGTGCCTCCCTCCGCAGCAGCGCTGCCGCTATGCAGGCTGGACGCCTGCCCCCCGTACCATCCAATGAACAACCTGCCAGGACCAACCGCGACACGCAGCAATCATTAGTGAAGGTGAGCAGGTTCAACTAATAGGTGGTATGTAATCATGCAAGCGTCTCACACATGGAAGGCATGCCGGCCTACAAATTACGATATGCAAAACGCGCCGACAACTTGACAAATGCGTCAGCAAGCGCGCCACGCCGGGGTCCAAGCGTAATGGCAGAAGTGCTGTCACCAAGTAGGGCAAGTTGCCATTGCTACTAGTCGTACACCATACATCAATACATCGCATCCATTGTGCCCTGGCTGGTTTCAGCACTGCCGCATAACCACACCGTTGCCACACCGTGGCTCAGTAAGATTTGAATCCCGTATTGTTGATTGGTTGGTGACTCACTCTTCCGCTAGCTCGTGTGTCATCTCCATGCCACGGAAGGACGACATTGGGGCCGGGTCTGTGCACACGTACAAGCAGTGGTTGTGTAGGGCAGGCAGCAGCAGGCAGCGTCATTAACAGCAGGTCAAAGCAGGCTGCGTAGTACTGGTGTGCACTGCAGGTCTAGTCATTCCGTCGTTGCGTGTTGCTTTGTGCCGTTCTCTGCTCAACTATTCCTGTGACGGCTTGCTGCATGCGTAGCAGATGGCTCGCCTCTAGGTGCCAAAGGCCTCTGTGGCCAGACGCTCACGAGCCGCAGTGTCAGTCCCGTTGCAGCTTGACTGTACCAGAGCGTTTGTGCTGCATGTGTCATGCTTCAGGACGAGTGCCGTGCCCCAATCAGTGATCACCTGCTTAGCTTGCGCTGTTTTGGAAAGCCAAGCAGGTGATCAGTGGTTGAGGCAGAGCCCTCGTCCTGAAGCACGACGAATGCAGCACAGACGCTCAGATACAGTCAAGCTGCAACGCCTCAGCACCTGCCCACCCTCACATAAAAGTAACTTGACCGCACTCACCAGGCACTGCCGGGGCGGTGGCACTGAGCGAGCGGCAGTTGTGCAGCTCCAGGATGCACAGCGAGAACTGCGACAGCAGCGGCGTCTCGTAGCTCACGATACAGCGGTACTGGCACACCTGCGCACACACGAGCATGCATGTGAGTGCAGAAAGCCACCAAAAAACCGTGAGGATTGAAGAGGTTGCCATGCATGATGAGCATGTGAAGAAAAATGCCGTGCCTGTTGAGCGCCGGTGGTTCAAGCGCATTGAACCAGGGAATCGAATTGACGTGATCTGTTCCCCATCCCTCTCCATGAGCCGGTCGGATTAACTGTTGTGGTGTACCTGCCTACCTGGTCGTTGAACGCGCATCCGTTGAGGCAGTCCAGCGCGGTCTTGCACACGGCATCGTTGACGCAGTTCACAACGTCCTTGCCGCAGTACTTGATCATGCAGACAAGCGAGGGAAGGTCAAAGCCCTGCGCTTGCAGTGTGATTAGGCACGAGCACAAGGAGTGCAGAACGTGCCCAGCAGGATTAGGAACGCAGCACAAGCTGCACTTGCAGGGACGCCTTATGTACATGCGCCAAACACCACACCAGACGAGGCTGTGACCTCAGGCTCTCAAGCTCCCAACCTAGCACTGCTCGGTTCTGCTCTGTTGTGCTTCAACAAGCAAGTACCGGTGCTCAAGTGAGTTGACATCTGAACTCAACATACATGCACTGCTGTGTCCTCAGATGACTACCTGTACCTGTAGACGCCGCTTAACAGGTGCACACCCTACTCAGGGCACGCGTATGGTAATATGGGACAGCCCAGCAAGTTGCATGCCGCTGCCAGCAACGAGTCAGCAACCACGTGCTTGAATGGAAAAGCAGCTGACTCTGAGCCACGCAGCATCACCTTGGTGGTGTTGGCAACCTGCAACACACAAGCACAAAGCAAACGCACGCAGCAGGCAGGCAGGCATGTGTCAGGGTGAGTGGACCGGAGGTGCGGTTGTATTGCAGCACACGAGTTGCAGTAGCCAAAGTCGCCTGCTGTGTAGAGTATAAGGCACTGACGCTGGCATATCTTCACACACGTAGGTGCCCATGTGATGGCCAGCCTTCTGACCACATGCACGTATCATGCACCCATCAACCGAGATGGAGAAGTGTCTATGGCCCTTCTCTTGCCTGACACATGCACCGCAAACATCCACACCATTTGCAACACCCGCAACATGGGCACGCCCTCCTGGTGCCCCCATCCGGCGGATGTCAGCTGCGTGAAACTGAGCGGTGCTGTGCAGTACTGTGCAGTACTGTGCAGTACTGTGCGGTACGCACCTGCGGTACCGAGGTGACGTACTCGTTGATGAGGATGAGGTAGACCATGAGGAAGTCGTCCGTGGTGTGGCGGCCAAACAGGTCGCGCGCGGTGCTGTACAGGCTCAGCGCCTTGGCGAACGGCGACCAGCTCACCGACCTGCCTCACACACACGCATCACACCACACATGCGCACACACGCATGCGCACAGGTTTGCTGAGCGTGCAAGGCAGCAGCAGGGGACTCTTGACGTGTCCACAAGGTTGAGCTGGTAGGTGGGCGCGCTACCTCACTCACTCACTTGGCCAGCTGCAGCTTGAGCGCGTTGAGCCCGCCCAGCGCATGCGGCGCCACACCGCCCAACAGGGTCAGCTGCATCAGCCGAGCAGCCAGGGAGGCTGTGCCCCCCGCTGCTGCGCCACTCCCTGCAAGAATGCATGCATGCATGCACTCACATTCGGTATTCCACACCTTCAGGTTGCAGCATAGGTAACTGGAGATGAGCGATTTACAGTATGGTGTTTTTGCCTGATCATGCCCTTCCTTTGCATCGCGAGTCGAGTGGTTGCCTGACAGCGAGCAGCAGCTCAAGGGCGGTGCTTCATGCTTTCATCGCACCCGCCCAAGAAGCCGTCGGATCATCTTCGCTGCCATGCGCTGGGCTCCATGTGTCCCTCGCATCCGCCACCACCGCCTCACCCGGCTGCTGCGAGAATGATGACGAGGATGGCGCTCCCGTGGACGCAGCCCCTGGGGCTGCTGCGGCATCTGCAGCAGCAGCAGCTGCCGTGAGGATGTCTGCGCTGAGGAAGACGCGGGTGGGCGGCAGCTGCCCCCGTGAGGCGGCAGACTCCAGCAGTCCCACCAGCGGCGCGTTGGTGAGGTCCACGCCAACGAGGATCTGCGCGCCCCGCACTGCTGCCATGAACTCAGCCTGAACGCCTGCACCCCGTCGGGTCATGCAACGTTAACACACCATGCAGCACACACAATGCATCTTGATACCAGCAGCTCGTAAAGATTGCATGTGTGTGGCACACGATCATGGGTGGTTGATGGGCTGGATGCGGATGTTGGCGGTGTATGCAACCGTGTTTGTGTGTGTTGCAGGCCAGCCAAGGCTGTCCTGGAATCCAATCCCCCCACCAACAGCTCGGTGGCACAACGGACCCAAAACCGCGACTCAACAAGGCAGCATCACAGGTGATGACCCACCACATGCATGCAGCAGGTGTGGTCGTCCTCGAACGCATGGCCACCGCCAGAGCATGTCTACCGTATGGAGACAATGGCGCGCATACCGGTACACTAACGCACGGCATTTGCAGTGCACACTGTTTACGCACGCTCCGCGCGCATCTGGGTGCATTCCTGATGCCAGCAGCATGTGGGCCTCCATATTGGCCCCCCCCCTAATGTACCCCCGGATGCCTACCGCACCTGCGTCCGATGCGAGGTCGTCCTCGACGAACACCTTCGTCTCGTACGATGGGTCGGTCCACGACAAGCGCTGCGCTGTGTGTGCCATCAACCCCGCAAATGTGGTGTGGTACACGCTTCCGCCGGGCCACCGCCGGCCTGAGGAGACGATGCTTACGACCCTGGCAACAGCCTGGGGGGACCACTGACTAGAGCTGGCGCCCGGGGCTGCGGCTCCTGCCGCAGCAGAAGCGGCGGATGAGGCGGCCAGGTGCGTAGGGGCGTGGCTGCGGGGGGAGGCGGAGGAGGAGGAACCCAACGGGCTGGTGCTGAAGTGACGGGACACCAGGGGGGCCAGCGAAAAGGATAGGAGCATCGGGCCAAGCAGAAGCAGGGCCTTCGACCTGAAGGCTGCACCAGCGGCTGAGCGCAGTGCTCTGAGGAGCTGGTGCGTTGATGCGTCGGGGGCGGCGCGAGTGCGTGGACTGGGCGCTGCAGCACTGATGTTTGCCGGCACGGGCCCAGGAGCGTCTGGGGTGTGAGCACTATCTGCGTTTAGGGCGGGTGGTGTGTGTTTGCGGAGAAGAGGCTTGCCGCGCTGCGGCAGCACAGCCCGCTGAACGACCTTCCCGCTCAGCGGCTGACGTGGACGTGTTGAACGCGCCTCTGAGATTTCCGCTGTTCCTACAGGGTGGGAGCTCTGCAGGCACCCAGCAAAAGCCACGTGTTTGTATGAACAACCCGTTCACTGAAGCGTTAAATGTGCTCTTGCGAGCCCCGCAACCAACTGGCAAGTCTTGCGGCAGCAGCGACAATGTCGCGCCTTACCGAATGCCGTGCCTCTACAGAGCTTGACACAGTATCTGCCAGGCCTGCATCGCTGTTGATAACACAGTCCTGCTTGCTTCCTCCATCTGCGCATTTCGGGTTGCAGCGAGGCGTTTCAAACACATGACCGACTTCATGCAACTGCCAGCGATCCTGAGCCTCTGACTCACCGTCCGAGTTGACCACAGCAGCGTTCTGATGCTGCAGCGGCCCTGACTCACTACCCCCATAAGACGAAACAGCAGACAAAGGTGCTGTTTCAACCCTGGGTGCCACAGGTGGAAGGCGAGGCTGCGGCACGACGCGCTGTGTGCCCCTCGTGCGTGCCACACGTGAGGGCTCCCGTGTTAGGCTCACTTTGTCTCTCCCGAGGAAGTTTTTATGTAACATGTCTGAAGATTCAAGTGCCACCTGTGAGATAGCTGCCCGTTTGCTGCTGTTTCGGTTCTGCCGAGGTGGGCTATGTACCTGTTGTCCAGGTCCATTTCAATCTATCATGCACGCAGTGGTGAAGCACAGAGACGTTCAGAAGCAATGCTGCACAAGAGGCATCTCCACACACGCCATTTAGTTGATGTGTGCAAAACAGTAGGGTGGCGACCGAGCAGCGTGTTATTGCCACTCCCGCTGACGGCGTGCACCTTTGGGCCCTGCGCTCGTGCATGCAGCGGGCTGGATAGTGGATACCTGCCTCTGAGCAACAGCAGTCATCATGTGCAATCATTCGTGCATAGCAGTGTCCACTGGGCGTCCACAGGTTCACGTCATGGCCTTTGGCAGCTTTACAGTGTGTCACGTCTCATCCGCTAGTCTGCCGCCCTGAGGGCCAACGTCGTGCACGCAGCAAACGCAACCCAACTCAGGTGGCGCCTCAGCAGCGCCCTCCACTCGGCGGCCTGCGCCTGCCCGGGTGCACATGCAAATGAGAGCGTCTGGGCATCCGCATTCCGGCACCAGCCGCAACCGGCATGCAGGCGCCGGCCCCAGAGTTGCAGACTAGCACATAGACAGCTAGCTCTCCACACCTATCAGCGTTCACACATGCGCACACACTGCCAGCCAGGCTCGCCGCAGGTAACCTTCTCCATGCACCAAATTAACAAATCCGCTTCCAGACACAGCAAACGTCTCCGCGACCCACCAAGCAGGTCACATGCCTCATATGCATCAGGGAGCCATCATATACCTTCCGCGGCTTGCCCACAAAGAATGGCCTTCCTTGCGGCAAGCTGCGTTGGGGTTTGTAGCAGCAAAGCAAGCGATGGAAATATGCGCCGGACGGGACTGACAGCAGCTGCAAAGGGCAGAGGCATACGCATGACTGGCGATACCTCTCGCGGCCCTGCCACACGTGTTGTGTGCGTGTGTGCGAGTTCGGTGCAGCGCTTGCAAAACAATGGTTCGGTAGATACAGGAGGCTGTGGTTCTAGCAAAGCACGTGGTGCCCGGCACCGCACCCGCCGCTCAAAAGACGTCTTCTATCACAAAGCAGCAGCAGGAGCGTCCGAAATAGCGTTGCAGCATAAACGCCTCCTCCGCCTCAACATAGCCCAATATCGTCATATTGGCATCAAAAGGTCTGTGTGGATCAAGGCTCTCTCGTGTTGGTGTATAGACTCTCAAGCCTGACGTGCGAGATGCGACTGGCGCAGGTGTGTAGGCGACCAGCGTATATAGCAGGCAGCCAAAAGTGAGAACACATATCCAACGCAACAGCATGCTTGCAGTGCTGTACGGGTGCATGCATGGGACCGTTGAGTTTCATCGCATGCGCCGCCATGTGCAGAGGCATGAGTTGCATCCACGCACACTCTTCTCACACTGCACAGCCCCCGAAACTGCATACAACGAGGCAACAGGCGGCAGGCTGGGTGGCAGGTAAAGGCCCGCCAAAGAGAATATGACATTGATGCCACACACTGGAAAGTCACACCAGCAGCAGCGTATATTCCCTCTTTATGGCCGTCTTCACTGCCCTGCCCTGTAGCCCCCTCTGCACACACACACACACAGGCGCGCAGTTTGTAATACCGTACCGCGGTTATCGTAGCTGCAACCTGAGGTACTGACATGTGTGCCGCGACCTCACACGCGTGAATGCACTCGCGTTGGCTGTGGTGCACACGGCGTCTCGCAGGCGCGCATCACCAGTCTGTACATTCATATCGTGCATGGCAGGCTCAACGCAGCGGCATGTGACGGCCGCATGATATGCCAGCCATGCTGCCTGTCACACCATTCTCCACTCAGTATCCCGGCAGCAGGCACGCCACCTGACCACCCAGTCCCCAGCATCGGGGACATGTATAACAAATTTGTATCCGTGTTGGCGTGGGCACAGCCGCTGTGTACGAGCTGGGCTAGGTGCCACCATTGCGCACACAACCAGCCGCCAGCGCATAAGCAGCAGAGGCCAGGTTGATCTGCACAGTGCAGCGGCCCCGACGCACTGTCTGCTTCGCCCAAGCGCACTCAGTGCACACAGCACTGCACGCATCGGTCAAAGCGCGCTGCGCAGCGCAAACCGTCCTCCTCCTCCTCTTCCCAGGCTCATGGCACCATCCGCCCGCCGCACTGGCAACCACGCGGCCCGCATCGCGCACACAACAGGGCCCTTGACGCGCTTGCAGCGCACAAGGCCGCTAAAGCCACGGACGCGTGTGTACGCGTGGTGCGTACGCGGTGCGTAGCCGTAATCATCAGGGGCGTGTCTCTCCTCCTCCTCCTCGTCCTCCTCGCCCTCTACTGGTGGTTGAAGCCCGAGAGACCCGAGCCCAGCCCGCCAGACAGCTCCGCCAGGATGGCCGAGCGCAGTGCGAGGTTGGGCGTGAGCATCTTGTTGGTCAGCGCCTGGCGCGTGATGGGCGAGGTGTCGTGGCCGCGCATGAAGTCCATAATGGAGGACCGGTCGTACGTGATGCCGTCCGCCGCAATCACCGGGTCCGACATCACCTGCCGCGACAGCGGGCACAGGAAGCTGCTGGGGAACTGCTTGTACGACTGCGCTGCGTTCGCGGCCTGTGCCTGCGCCTGCGCTTGTGCCTGGGCTTGCGCCTGCGCGGCTTGCGCCGCGGCCGCGGCCTGGTGCTGCTGCAGCGCCTGCGTCAAGCCGCCCTGCAGCTGCTGCTGCTGCAGCGCCTGTAGGCTTGCCAGGTCCAACGCGGGGTGGGAGGCGCTGCGCACGGGCACGCCGCCGCTCGGCTGCTGGCGCTTGACCGACACGTCCCCAAACGCGTTGGCGACTGCCGCCGCGAGCGCGTTGGCCATCGCCGCCTGCTGCTGCTGCGAGGCCGTGCCTCCGCCGCCGCCCGCGCCGCCCACCTGCGCCGCGGCGCCGCCGGGCTGCATGCCCCCGCCCGTGGACAGGCCCTGTGCGAGCGCCTGCATAGACGACCAGTCCATCCCGCCGGACGTGCGTACCGCGTTCTGCAGCGCGGCAGCAGAGGCCTGGCTCGCGTTGAGCTGCGAGGGGCCCGGGCCGCCGCCTTGGCCGCCGCCATACTGCGCAGCGTTTAGGGAGTTTGCCAGCGCCTGCGTCATGGCCAGGTTGTTCAGGCCGCCCAGGTTGTTGAGGTTGAGGTTGGAGAGCAGCGGGTTGCCGGGGTTGGCGCCGCCGCCGACCAGCTGCTGCAGCAGGTGCTGGTTCTGCAGGTGCTGGTGCAGCGCCTGCGCCTGCGCCTGCTGCTGCAGCAGCACCTGCGCCGCCGCGGCCGTGTTTGCGTCCTGCATCTGCATCGCCTGCTGCCCGTACAACCCGGAGACGCCCACCGGGACCTGCCCCACCTGCCCGTGCATCGCCGGCTGCGCGTGCGCCTGCTGCTGCTGCTGCAGCAGCATCGCCGCCGTCGCGGCCTGCTGCATGCCCAGCAGGCTCTGCGTGGTGTTGACCCGGAACAGCCCGCCGTGGCCGCCGCCGCCGCCGCCGCCGCCCATGCCGCCGCCGCCGCCGTGCAGCCCCCCTGCCTGCGCCGCCATGTAATCCAGCGCGCCTGTCGACATCACCCTCGGCATGAGCTGCTCCGAGATCGTGCCCAGCTGCGAGCCGAGCCCGGCCGGGCCCAGCCCCGCCTGCGCCAGCAGCCGTGCCGCGGCGGCCGCGGAGGGGTCCAGCAGGTTTGCGGCGTGCGTGGAGAGCTGGCACATCGCGCGGTCCTGCGCCCAGAGCGCCTCCTTCTCCGCCTTGCTCATGCGCTTGTAGCGTGCGGCGAGCTCGCGGTCAAAGTGGATGTTGTTGGGGTTGAGCTTGTTGGAGAGGTTCACGGCGGGCTCGGGCGGCATGTCCTCGTCCAGCAGGCGCGCGAGCGAGGCCGACACGCCGCCGAGGCCAGTGAGGTTCTGCGTGCTGCTGCTGCGGCTCATGGACTTGGTGCCTGCGCGGTGCAGTGCGGAGGAGCGGGATCACGTCATGGGTGTCATGTCAGGTATGCACGAGCCAGGTGCGCGTAGCGGCGCGTTGAGCAGGCAAGAATGGTTCGCCCATGCCCACATACCGTATACACATGCGTACACGCCCGCGTGTGCTCTGGTGACAAAGGGTGGAACAACGACGCTATGTTGCTCCACACCAGGTCCTTTACCCACCACACACCCACGCAGGTGCAGTTTCCATCCTCATGCATGTGCACGCTGCTGGACCATCGGAAAGCAAGTAACACACGCACACACATTGATGTATGTCAGGTATACCAGATTATGTATGCCTTATACATCTTCTGGTATACCTGACACTCATCAACGTGTGCGCGTGTGTTACTTGCTCCCTGTGGGGCCGCACATACCCGCTTATGTACCTAACATACAATGGTGTGCGCCCCGCGGCCCCGTTGCATCACATGCCGCATCGTATGCCTCGCCTAGTGTGCGGCTTAGGGTCAATACACATACAGGTTCCGTTAGGCTTTTGGACCCAGACCAGTTCACATATGCTCTTTCCTCCTCTTGAGGGGAATGTTGGCCTCGGCTAGAACGCTCCTAATGTAACCCAAATCTAAAAAAATCTAAAATCATGCGCTTACCCGCCAGGCCCAGGTTGGAGGGCACGGTGGAGGTGTCCTTCTGGTAGCGAATCACCATGGGCTTGGCGCCCGTCACGCTGGGCGCCGGCTGGCCGTCCAGCGCCTGCTTGGACGCCATGGCGTGCTGCGGGTTGACGAAGTTGACGAACGCAAACGTCTTGCCCGGGAACACGCGCACGGATTCCAGCGGTCCGAAGCGGCTGCAGCGACAGCAGCGAGCATGTGGCACAAACACAGGCGCGTGAGAGGAGGCTTGCGATGGGTCGAGCACTGACTCAGCCAATGCAGCGCTTGGGGCAGCGGAGGCCAGCTGCATATGCGCACTGAGTGCGCAAGATCGCTTGTTGATGCAGCGGCATCACGAATGCGCACCCGCACACTCGCACAAACCTAGCCTGGTTATCTCATCTCCAGACTGAAAGCAGCCCTAGCTATGCCTCTGGCTGGCAAGCCGGGTGCAGCAACGGTACAATGCGGATGCATGCACGTGCGCACACATACACACACGGCTGCTGCCACACATGCCCCAATGAAGCAGCGCAGGGGTAAGAATATGCGAAAAAGTTGAGAGCAGTGAGGTGAGGAAGCCTGCGTACAACAGCAGCGTCCGTTACAACCCAGGCCTCACCTGAACAGGATCTCCATGGCCAGCTTGTTGGGCTTGAGCGGGATGTTGCCCAGCCACAGATGGCGGCTCGGCTTGCCCTCCGGCACGTCGCCGTTCATGTCGGCCTCCGTTAGCCCCGCCAGCGCCAGCTCGCTCGCGCTCATGTTCAGGCCGCCACCGCCGTGGCCCATCCCGTACTGCTCGTGCAGGTGATGCCCGCTGTCGCTGCTGCGCAGGCCCTCGTGCGCGGCCGCGGCCGCCAGCACGTCGGCGACCGTCGCCATGGACATCGCAGCGTTGTTGGCTCCAGGGGAGGACGATGAGGTGATTCCCGGGGGGACAAGCAGGCCGTCGCGCGCGGCCTGCTCTGCGGCGGAGAGCGCGTCGCCGACGCTGCCGCTGGCGTTGGAGGCGCTGCGGTTGCGCGAGGCGGCGGCGAGGATGTCCACCGCATGCGGGTGGCCCTGGTGCGCTGCGTGTGGATGCGCCAGGTGGCTGTGCGCGGCGAGCAGCGGCACGGGCAGCTGCGACCCTGACCCCGAGAAGCTGCCGTTGGGCGACGCAGACAAGCCGCTGCCGCACGCATGCAGCGAGGCGGCGTCGACGCCGACCGCGGCCTTGGTGGCGGCAGCAGCGGCCGCGGCGGCGGTGGCTGCCGAGATGCCGATGGCGCTGCCTGCCACGCCGGCGTCCACGGCGGCGGCCCGGATGCCGCTCATGCTCGTCTGCTGGCGGAACTTGATCAGCAGGCGGCGGCCGCCGGTGAGCGGAGGGATCTCCTTCTCGTTCAGCGACCGCGCCGCGCGCACGGCGTCCTGCACGTTGGCGAAGTTGACGAACGCGTACATGCGGCCGGGGAACGTGACGACGTCCGTCACGGGGCCGTACACCTCGAACAGCGCCTTGAGCGACGAGCGGGACACGCGCGAGTTGAGGTTGCCCAGCCACAGGTGCCGCGAGGGCTCGCGAGAGGGGTCGTCGAGCTCGTACGCGGGGCCCTCGGCGTTGGGGCGTACGCGCGCCACGCCGTTGGGCATGAGCACGAGGTCGTTGAGGACAGCCTCAGCGTCGGCCTGGAGCGCTCCCAGCTCCTCGGGAGCGAGGCTAGGGCAGTCGCTGCCGCCGCCGGCATCGTCGGGGCCGCCCAGGCCGCCACCGCCCCCGGACTGCGCCGCGTTGGCGGCCGCAGCCGCCGCGAGCAGCGCCTGCAGGTTCGCGTCGGACAAGCCGCCGCCGCCGCCGCCGCCAGGCTGCTGCACCTGCGCCAGCAAGCCCGCGAGGCTGGACGCGCCCGCGGCGCTCGCCCACTGCAGGGAGGAGGGGTCGACGCCGGCTTTGCTTGCATGCAGCTCGCCCATCGCGCCGCTGCCGCTAGTGCGCTGCACGAAACTTGCCCAGGCCTCTGGGGACAGGCCGGTGTCTGGAAACGAGGACGACAGCTGCTGTTGCTGCTGCTGCCCCAAGCTGACCAGGCTGCCACTGCTGGCGGAAGGGGGCAGCCGGCCGCGGTCGGGCCAGCCCGCGATAGCCAGATTACCGCTGCTCATGTTGCGCTGGCTGGTGCTGCTCATGGCCTGGCTTATGAGGAGCGAGGGGCTGCTACCCTGGCTCGTAGAGGGCCAGTTGCCACCGCCTGCACCGTACGCCTGCAGGTTGGCGGAGCTAGGGACCTTGCCGATAGGCCCCAGCGGGAACTGCTGCTGCTGTTGCTGCTGCTGTTGGTGTTGTTGCTGCTGCTGGTGTTGGTGTTGTTGCTGCTGCTGCAGGGAAGGTGATGAGCCCGACATATGCTCAGGGCCCCCAGCACCAGCGCTGCCCCCGAGGCCTGACCAGGATCCCACACCAGAGCCAAACCCCTGGTTCGGAGGGCTCCCACCTGGCAATTGGCTCTGGGTGTTGTTAAGCAGTGCGCTCAAGCCCTGCCCATATGAGCCGTGTCCGTACGGTGCACTGTCGGAGCCGTGGCTAGGTACCGTGTCCAGCAGCGGATTCTTGGCCAGGCCAGTGCTAAGACCCGGTCGCTGTTGAGAACCAGGAGGCAAGTAAACTAGTTCCGTGTCGTGAGAAGAGAGCTCACTGCCAAGCAGGGCCTGGGTCGAAGCGTGGGCCTGGAGCAGTAGCTGCGCCACCTCGAACGAATCAACGTGATCCACACCCGCAGCGTTTGGCGCGCTGGAGGGCTCCTCGGACGCTGCTGCGTGCCACACCTGCTGTGCCTCTGCCTGATCCGCACCTGCAGGCTCGGTCACCAGCGTGCTGTGTCCCAACATTGTCCCGCCGGGAGCAGCGTCGTGATCCGCTGCATTCCCACTATCCTCTGGAGGGTCGGACATCACTCCTTGGCTTGCAGGTGCAGGCCCAGGTCGTGAGGAAGGGGGAGAAGGCTGCAATAATTCAATACACAAGAACATGGGTTTTCACTTGGTAATGCAGGCAATTGAGCAGTGTGTCGGGAAAACCCTTGCGGTTGTGGCTGGGCCACAGGATAAGCTCGAAGCCTGAAGCACATACCTTCAGGTGAGCTGCCTGTTGCAAGCTTTCTTGTCGAGCGATTTCAAGCAGCCTGGCTTCCTCTGCTGCGGCCACCTTGGCCTCCTCTGCCAACTGTTGTCGTCGCAGCTCCAGCGCGCGCTCATACTCCTCCTCAGCCTCGCGCCGCCTTTGCAGTTCACGCCATACCAAAACACAAGGTACAGTTAAACATCAGATTGAAAGCAAGCACAGGGGCAACAGAAGTTCCAGGCGCGCAGAGCATCGCACACACCTCCGTTCCAACTCCGCTTTGTGTTGGAGCGCGTGTTCGTCGCACTGGTCAAAACCTTTCACTGAAGGTGTTGATGCTCCACTGCGCTCGTCTGGGTCGCCGCTTGTGGACTTCTTCTTATTTTTGGAGTGCACAGCCGCCTGCTGAACCGTGGAGTTCTTACGGGCCACAGAGAATGCTGTATGCTTGCTCTTTGCCTCCTTATCCAATTCTTGTAACAAGGCGTCCTGCGCCGCCTTCGCAGCCGACTCTGTAGCAATCTCCAGCACCTGCAAATTGTTTGTATAGGAAATTTTTGCCCGCATTTGTTATCCATCCGTGTGCGGCCAATCCACAACGCAAGCAGAATTGCAGCTGCAAGCGAGCTCAAATCTTAACTGTGTAAAGAGACATAATCAGGTAACGTTTTCACAAGCTGCACCCAGTCAACCGACACAAGTTCTTGCGCGCAGAACACTGACCTTGGCGGCCTCCGGGCTCTTGCGCTTGGCCAGTTGCAACGCGTTGTTACCACTTTTCGTGCGCCTGAGGAAGTCCAGCTCGGGGCCAGCCTCTTTGATGAAAGCCAGAAGCCCGGGCACCAGGCCCGCGGCTGCCAGCATGTGAAGAGCACCTAAGCCATCCTTGTCCGCACTGTTGACGCCCTCAGCGCCCAGCCAGAACAGCGCGCTTGCACAGCCGCGCACTGCCTCCAGGACCTCTGATCCCTTGGTCACATCGTGGATATAGGAACAGTGGCAGGCGTACCTGCAACGTGGCGGCAGCAATAGGCCTCAAGCATGTCCCGCAACCCGGATAGGTTGTCATCCTGACAGCTGCCCAGAGAATGATCTGGTCTGTTTGCTTGCTCGTACCTGCAGCTGCCCACAGTCAGGAAGCTGTCGAGGGCGTTGGGCTCGTAGGAGACCAGCTCGCCACTCTCCGCCAGGTACTTGACAAGGCTTTGGAAGCATGCCAGCACGTGCACCTGCGGAAAGGCGGGCGGCGGTAAAACGAATCCTGTGCGGTGTGCAACGGAAAGGGACTTGACACAGCGGTCAAACAGACCGTGGGCCGTCCTGTCAGCCTTGTGCAGCCGTGCTCACCTGGTATGTCGTGCCGTCCGGCGCCACAATTCGAGGGGGTGGCAGGCCGCGGCGGGGCGCAAGCGATGGGGAGCAGAGCAGTGCACCCAGCAAGCTCAGGCTGTATACCTGCGTACATATGTAGGCATCAGGAAACAAACTCACACGCTCGCCTTGCAGTTACCTCTGACAGAACAGCGGCCCGCTTGGTGGCAGGCAGCACCCTAGTCAGCAAGCAGGACCCACCTGCACCAGGAAGACGTCCTTGTTGACTGTGTGGTCGCCCTGCTGCTTGGAGGCCTTGCCCACCCGCACAACCAAGTCCACGCAGTCGAGCGGCTGCACCTGCAGCACCGCTATGCCCGGGAACCTGCACAGCACCTGCAGAGTGCGCAGCACGACCGCCTGCAGGCGCATGTCGGAAGCCGCCCGAGCTGCCGCGAGCACGCCCTCTGACGCCGCCACGAGTTGCTCTGTGAGGCCCGCCATCTCCTGGCGCATATGCTGCTGCTGGCTGGGGTCACCGCCGGCAGCGGCAGCCTGCAGCTGCGCGTGTGCGCTGGACGCCACCACCGCCACATAGTCCAGGCAGTGCTTCACCAAGGGGTCGTCCTGCTGGCAGCAAGGTGTTGGAGGCGTCAGGCACAACACAAGGCGTACAAGCGGTGGCGGTGGACACCAAATGTCACCAACCAGCACACCTGCAGGTGGCAGCTGGAGAGCATCTGCACGACCATCTGCAGGACGTTGCCGGACAGCAGCGGCCACGCCTGCGGCGGCGTGGTGGATGAGGCTGAGGGCAGGAGAGCTGCGCTTGCCATCCGCCCCAAGCTCCAGACTGCAGCTCGGGCGACCTCAATGTACCTGCTGAAGGGGACGGCAGCACGGCGGAGGGGTGGCACGCCGCTTTGCAGAATGCGCACAGACAGCTCACACGACCAACCTACCAGAACAACAGCCCAGCATGCAGTCTGAAAAGCCAACTGCACACCCACTTGTCCTGCAGCTGGAGACGGGCGATGTTGGCCACGATCATGATGCACTCCAGCATGTCGTGGGCAGCTGCACCCGGGCGGCAGGCCATTTCCGCCAGCAGCATGGCCCCGTGCTCCTGGACCATGAGATCCTGGCCCACGGCTCCCAGGCCTGCAGTTTGGTGGGAAGGCAGCCTATTAGGTGCTAATCAAGGCAATCCATCGTGCAAAACTTGCGCCGAAACAGACACTCACTTTGGCAAATGGTTTCGAAGCCGTTGGCTGCTATCAAGCGGCTGGTGCTGCCTGGGTTCAGGAGGCATATGTAGTGCAGTGCCCTCAGCACTTCTGACACCTGCTGCGCGCTGCTGGCACTGCTGGCCAGGAACAGTTTAAGGCCATTCAGCAGTGCCTCTACAGCCCCGTGGTTCGCCAGCACCTCCTGTGTCGCCCTGTGTGTTGAATGACATATTCCCAATACCAAGTGAGTATAACATATGGCACTTCAGAAGTTAACAACGGCTTGCTATCGCAGCAGCAGCCACACAAGTGTGCCGTGTGCCATGACAATTGCACAAGAGAGCATCTCGAGTGGCTCACTTGTCATAGTAGCAGCGGCAGTTTAGGCACCCGCTCAAGCTGAGAAGGGCCTTGACTGCGGCCGCGAGCACCGGAAGGTTGCTTTGGGCCTGTGCTCCTGCCATCGTCTGTACAACGCACTGCACCGCCTCCATGTTGACGCCAGCCTACAGAACAACGGAAGCAAACAAGTTGCGGGTTGTTTGACATAGGCAGTGCTGCTTCCAAGCCGTAACCACCGCAAGGACACAGCCCAACTAATAATAACAGCTGCGCCAAAGAGCTGCCGAGCGACTCTACCTCACGCTCCAGCTCTGTGCAAGCGGAACATGTCTGCCCTAGTGCCTCCACAGCAGCACAGGCTGCTATTTGCACCTGTTCAGAGGCAGGCGTGGGCACGTGCAGCAAGTTGGTGACCCAAGCATCAGTGTGGTGTACGACTATCATGCACACCAAGGCGTACACAGCGAGCTAAGTTCTGGTCACACAGGCAACGCGTTATACGCTCAGCAGACGGTCAGCAGTATGTCCTAAAGCTGGTGTGTCAGTTTGCATCAAGGTATGAGACAGGATTCATCACGATAACAATTCAGGTACCTCTGGGCTTTGAGTCCTCAGCGCTCCGAGCAAACCAGTCCAGAGCCTGCTAACCGTCTCTGGAGGCCAGCTCTTTCTGCTGGGGTCCGCAAATTGCTGGCGCAGCAGGAGCAAGAGGTTTGTAATGCGGGCTGGCTCGCTCCTAGACGCCTCTTTGAGGGCATCCTCGAGCGAAGTGACCTGGTTCGCGAGTGAGCCCGCTGGCGCTGGCACCTGGAGGGCAGCGTCCCCCTCGACTGCCGCCGGGGCTTGTGGCGAACCCATTTGGTGTGTACCCCTTTGTCAAGAGGACCCACTAATTAGTGGCTGAGCAGTGGTGCGCCTTGCGCATTGTACCTCGTCTTACAGATTAATTGAGGTCGGTGTGCAGCTGAGTGCGCGGTCGACAGGGGTAGGTACTGCGAGTAACAGGGGACAGTTGTTGACCTTCAGTTGCATTGCCTCCCTTCATGTGGGGCCTTGATGTACGGGCATGTGTATCCCTTTCCCCTCCTGCCCATCCAAAGCGACCATAACAGACACGCAACAAAAACTCTCACCCTTATGCCCAATGAACCCGCCAGCTGTGCCGTAGCAGGTGGGGGCAGTGCCTGACTGACGGTGCAGTAGCACACGCGGCACTGAACCTGCAGGGGTCACATGCGGGGCGTGCTTCATGTATGTTGTGTAACAGACTGATACACTAATCTTACAGCATCGGAGTGTCTCAGGTGTCGCTTTGATCAGCCACAACGGCAACTGGCAAAAGGCCTTCTCGTCCCACCAGCATATAGTCAAACAGACAAACACACACTTGAACAACGAGCCACCAGCATCCGAACACTCTCGACGACACCCCGCCAGCACACACTTTACCTGCCACATGCACCAGCACCCGCGACAACCCTCTGCGCAGGGCCGCGTTGCATATGAGATTATGAGTACAACAGCATGTGTGACTTTCGGCGGCAATACGCCTGGCTGCCAGCTTTCACTCCCTCCGCCCCAAACTCCACATGCACCACAGGGCCCCAGCCCCTGCCCTGTTAGGCAGCATGGTCTTGGCATGCATAGCGATATCAATACAACGGGCAAAACCACAGGCAAACGAACTCCGCATGAGCATTGTTTCTACACCACACGAACAGACGAGCTGAAAGCAAGCCGCATTGACGACGAGAAGTGCAGACTCAAGTCCGACCCTGGATTTTCGGGCAAGCCAACCCCTGGCTGTTAAGAATGCTACGGTATAGGTTTGTGGTGCATGCGCCCAGAGGGGCGGCAAGCTCATGGGTGGCATGCCCCTGCACGAATCCGTGCGGCCATCCCGTGCTGCGCCTCACGCCGCCATCACGGGCGCCAGCTCCATGCCCACCCGCGTGGCCGTGACGGTGACTGCGTCTCCCAGGCTGATGCAGCCGGGGCCTGTGTTCACACAGTTCCACCTGAGAGGGCGAAAGAGGATGAGAGACAGGCCAAGTAGCGGCGGAGCATCAGCATATAATACATGCAGCAGAGTTCTGCGATGCGTCAAGGATTGCGGCGTGATTCCATGCAACATCTTGCTGCCAGGGTGGCCGAGCGCACATCTGCAAGCAAAAAAGGGTGCCAAGCCTCGGATTGTTGAGCACTATGCGCGACCTATCTGCGATGACCTCGCGCGCAGGCATTTGACTAATCCACCCCAAAGCTGGACCGCCCCACAGCTGAAGAGAGAAGCAGGCAAACCAGATGAGGGTGCTGCACCGCCACATCACCACAGAAAGTGAATGCACACACAAAATGCAACCCTTCATACGCGTCCCTCTTACAAAGGCCATAGCTGCCGACGTGTTCGCTACACTCACCCAAACATGACGGCGTTCGAGAAGACCTTTTCCTTGAAGCCCATCACCTTTCCAGTCCTGTGGAGCACCCCAATGGATGGGCAGCAGCTCAGCGCATCAAACGCATTTTCTGGTAACAGTGTACTGCACACCCCACACGGATCATACATCGGGCGGCAGCGGGCTGAGCCGTGGTGTTGCTGGCAGGCGGTGCGATGCTAGCACACCGCTGAATCCTCCGGCGCATGGCAGGTGCACCTCAGCAGCGGGAGGACTGATGCAGGGACACCCAAGCAAATGCGGAGCATAGCTTTCAATGGGGTGCTGAAACCGAAGTATGAACGCCATTATCGTACACGGACAATGCATCCCATATTCATGCTGCCGTGCATTGAGTGTTCATTTCTCACGCTCGCCCCGTGATTAATGTACAACGCGGCAGGCAAGGCACGAGGACAACCAGCCCCCTGCACGGTATGCACACGCACACGCTGTGTGTGTGCCAGGAAGAGCGCCCAAGGGGCTGTGTGTGCGTTCAAGTGATTTACTTCCCGTTGGGCCATGCAGTATGCTTTTCGTGGGGCCATGCAGTGTGCTTATGTTATGCGTGATGATGGGAAGTGCACTTGAGGGTGGCGAGGTGTCTGGGCTGAGCTGGCGGCTGCCGCGAAGAGAACAGCGGTCTGATGGTCTGAGTCGGTGGCTGTGGTTAAAGCGGTCTGTGTGTGTGTGTGCAGCTGTTCATGCATGCGTCAGGCGTACCTGTAGGTGCTGAGGATACGCAGCGGCTCAGCGCCGACTGCCGCAGTCTCCTGGTCCACCGTCGTGACCTTGCACCTGCACCGCGTGCGAGACATGCAGCACGATCAGCGCCCTACTAAGTGCCTCCTGCACTCCCTCCATGTGTGGGCTTGTGGCCCTGTCAGCCGCCTTGCCTTCCCCCCCGGCTGGCGTGCAGCACCTTGCCTTGGATTGATGTGTGACCCGTTAGCAAAGCGCTCAGCAAGATGCACTTGTTATGCTGCTCATAAGCTGACAACAGGTACGACAACAGACAACAACCCGTCCGGCAGCACGCACGGTCCATAGCAATACACTGTCCGGCGGCATTGTCAATAGGCAAACACTGTCCATAGGAATATAACTGTCCCTACAAAAATGGAATGCAGGTTGCTTGATTAGCCACATGGCTGGTGCTGGTTTGAGGCGTTGGCCTTCTCACGCTTCCACTGCCGCGTGACTGACCTGGAGCACGGCTTGACGGAGGCCAGTACGCCTCCCTGCAGGCAGTCCAGGGTAGGTCCAGGGGTGTTGCTGGAGCCGTGAGTGCACATCACCCACCCATTCATGCGCGGCTTGCGTGCACACATGCATGCAGGCAAACCACCACCCAACCATCAACCAGACGCCAGGCATAATAGCAAAACAGCAGCAACTGCCAGACGCTGTGCGGGATCGGCTGCTGACTGGGCTCCAGTTCACCTGCTGCCCTATCGTGATCGTTCTCCATTCGTCTTCGGCCCATTTGCCAGCACCATTCACGATGATGTTGGGCCTGAACCTGGGGAACATGTGTGACATTCCAACGGGTGCAAAGAATGGCACAACACGCAACTGAGCACCAAATGCCACGCACATGCACCTTGCATGCGAACCCAAGCAGATGCGTTTTGTATGGGCGTCCTGGGGTGTTGCCATACTGCCATCCATCTCCGTATGTGGTGCCGCAAAGATAGATCTTCCCAGCACTTGGCAGCCCTTCCTGCTTGGAAGTGAACCAATTATTTCGTGTTGCCCACACCTTGCATGCACAATAAATCGCACAGCCATGTGCAGCCGCGCGCGCACTGCATGCATGCGGCCGCTCTAAACCTTGAACCTGCAACCGGCTGAGTAGGACGCAGTGCCAAGCCCATGCATCGTAACAGTTTGACAAACACAGATTACAGTGCGCTGCCGGTACACGTGGCAGCATGATGGCCGGCGGCGGTACAGCGCCTGACAGCACTAGCTCACCGGTTGATGCTCAGTGGTGGTGATGGTAGCTTGGCATTGAGGTCATCCATAGAGGCCTGCGATAGTGGTTTTAGCAGGTGGCTTGTTAGGCAAATGGTCCCACCCTTGCACCCAACGCACCATCACATCGCCATGTGCACCTATGGCCACGCCTGCGCAGGCTCGTTCAGCAGTTGAGTGGTTTGGCAAACGATGGCTGTGGAGTTGCAATACACCCCAAAAAGAACACCTGGCTGCAGGAGACCAGCCTTTGCGTCCCGCAACCTCACGCTGTGCGTGCTACAGTGAAACAGCCTTTCGGCCTGATCGCTTGTGCTTGCATGCTTGTGCTTGTGCCTGCCTGAGGCCTGAGGCCTGAGGCCTGAGGCGGGCTGTTGCCTGTTGGGCAGCACTGGTGCGGCCTGATGCAGCAGCGCCGGTTGGGGTGCAACGGCCGGGTGGTGTGCACGCATGGTGTGTTGACCCCAGCAGGCCGCACGCACGTCCCTACCTACTTACCTGGTTAGCGATGAGGATTGGGAAGCCGTCAGAGAAGCGTACTTCAAAGCCGACGGCAAAGTCTGGGTCCGTGAGCCGGGTCTGCGCTTCAACGCATGAAGGCGAGGCGAATGGCAGCGCGGAGCCGTTGAAGCAGGATAAGTTCAATGTTCAGTGACAACCGATGCGCATTTTCGATCAGACTGAGAGGGCCGCAGCGGAACCACCCGTTTCTTGCCCTTGCTGCTCCTGCAAGCAGCCCCCTGCGCACGTGAGGGTGCGTGTTGCGGCAGGAAGTGGGCGGCCAGGTCTCCACCCAGGAGTGCAGCAGCTGCCGCCCGTCCCATTCCTGGCAGTGCCCATTTCTGCCCGCCAGAAATTGGACAGGCAGGTGCCGTGCTGGGGAGCACGACCACATCGCGCTCGCGGCCAGGTCCTGCTCGACGAACTGTGCAAAGAGCATCAGTGTATCAGTGTACAAACCGCTGTTCTGTGCTTGTGTCGGCAGGCGTGCCTCACGCCGGCACACCAGCGCCGCCCGCACCTGGCCCTCGCCGCCCAGGTAGCGCACGAGGCGGCAGCGCAGCCCCAGGTAGGCGCTGAACCACGCCGCGGCGTCGTCGCCCTCATCCAGCGCGGCGCCGCTATACTCCCAGACGCTCGCACGGCGCTTGGCCTGCTGGGGGCTGCCCGCCGCAGGCAGCGACAGCGCCACCTGCAGCAGCGGGTGGCCTGGCGCGGTGACGCTCATGGCGGTGCCTGCAAGCCAGCAGCGCAGAGGCAAACACCAACAGACAGCCCCGGCTCGCCGACTTCAAGCAGGTCACGCGTAGCAAAGCGGCGCCTAGACAAACTTGCGTGCGGAAGCTCTAGGGCTAGGGTTCACGCCAGGGGCCAGGCCAGCGGGCCAAGATGCGGGTCAGCAAGCGCAACCAGCACCACAAAGCTATGTGCAGTTCAGCGCGTGTATCAAGCATCTCACCAGGTCCCAAGGGGCCCCATCCTGGCTGCACTGCCTCTGGCGGTAGAGAGACCTCCACCTGCCGCCACAGCACGATACGATAGGCATAGTGCATGCTGTCAGTTGCTGCTAGGTGCTGTAGCAGCGCACACAGAGGCAGCCAGGCTGTAGCTTCACTTAGTGTTTAGGTGTACACCTGACCAGTGTAGCTATGTTATCAACAAGGTCTGCAGTGGTATGCAAGCGCCTGCTTGGCGCGAGGGTTCGGAGCAGGGTGACGTCCTTGCATCACAGTATCCGCACCAGGGCAAGCTTCGGCTGCTCTCTTTGAGTGATGAAGCGTCCGTTTTCCTCACGGACGACGCACCACTGCCTGTCCCAACGTGGGCCTGAACACACATAGTGCGCAACCATATCAGCACTCGTGGCAGTTGACCACAGTATGAGCATGAGTACTCCAGCCTTACCATCACGGTTGAGCTCCAGTGCCTGCAAGCTAATACCCTTGCATGACTTGATTGGATACACAAACAATTGCGTGACAGTGACGGCACTTCCCATGAGACTTCAGACCGTGTGTCGAGTGCGTCAACAACGTCTTAGGGCGGATGCTGATGGGAGGTGGGCGTGGTATTGCGCTGAAGACAGTAAAGTAAAAGTAACAGTGAAGTGGCTACATATGGAAAACACAATAACAGAAGCGAGCCATCAATCACCAACCGTTGGCCGTTGCAATTGTTGCCGGAGCTTGCATGCAAATTCAAAAATCGCTCTGGCCCCTGACCTGTCAATCAAGGTTCAGTCACTCATCTTCTGAGGTGCTATGAGCTGTAATTGCAAGCCTGACACAGTGTGCTACGACGCTTTGTTCCATTTTCTCCTTTTTGCCATCTACCCTTGCCTGGTGAAAGCGCCGACATATACACAGCGACACATGATTGGGGCACGAGAGCAAGGCCGCCAATCAGGCTTTTGTTTGGGAGGACACTGACATGTTGCAGGCTGTGCACTTTAGCTTGGGTTTTACTGCTGGAGCAGAGCACCAACACGCCTGAGGACAGCACACATCTCAGCAGCGCAGGGAGCTGCTAGGAGCGCGGACTTGAGGCCTGAGCTGAGCAATGCTTTCATCAGGATGGCTGAACGATCAGCGGAGTAAGCTTGTGCCTCACTGGGGGAACTCCGTCAGCATACTTTGCAACATGCTTGACTTGCGATGGCACACGTGCAACTGTGCTGACACCCTCGTGTCGTGCTTGCAGAGGTGGGACTCGGATTGACTGCCTTTGGAATTCTGTTTACATTTCTGGGGATGCTGCTTCTGTTCGACCGTGGCCTCATCGCCATGGGTAACGTAAGTGGACTGGCTGTGATGGACTGCCTGACTGCCGCACCAAGTAGACACGCATCCGTTGACCTCGTGTATGCTGCAGGGAGCGCAATGCTTTCTGTCACTGCGACTTTTGTGTGGTGTGCACGTTCGCTTTCTGCAGCTACTTTTTCTTGCCGGCCTAGCGACGACGATTGGCTTTCAAGCAACGCTAACATTCTTCATGAAGAGGAAGAACCGCCAGGTAGAGGCCAGGCATGATATACACTTGTCTTTTCATGTGTGTATCACACTGGAAGCTTTCAGGTACTAACTCTCTGGCCTGTGCGACGCCTGGTGCAGGGGTCGATCTTCTATCTGGGGGGTTGCGGACTTGTTGTATATGGCTGGACCGTTATCGGGCTGCTACTCGAAGCGTATGGCTTCTGGAGGCTCTTCTGCGAGTTTCTACCCACAGTACTGCAGTTCCTGCGGCGGATGCCGTTCCTTAGCAAAATCCTGGACCTTCCGATCCTTAAGCAGGTGAGCGCACCATCATGGCAGGCATCCTGGCCACCGTGCACGGCGGCCAGCTATTCATGGGGGGGAGGCAGTCACAAGAGAGATACACCTGCTGATTGCTGTTACAATGCTGAGAGGTGCTGTCGCGTCACGAGTCGATGCAACCGATTGCATGACATGAGGGGGGTCGATTGAGCCCATGGCAAGGACGCGATGGGTTGCACATAGTGCATGCAGACCGTGGCAGCTGAGGCCGTGCCCTGCAAAGCGTCATGCACAGCCAGAACAAGTGTACGTGTGCACGCGCAGGCTGCGATCACGTATATGTTCGCCTGTCCGTGCACGCGTGGCCGGCTGATAACACGGGCCTAGCGGTGTGATGCGACACAGTCACACAGTGCACTAAGGCGAGCTGCATGACGAGCTGTGTTGCTGCATTTCTGTGGGCAATATGCATACCGTACTGCACCCGTGCTGCTGCCCGCGCTGCCGCTCCGTCATATTCCTCTTCCAGATCCTCAACAAGCTGCAGCAGCGCGGAGGGTTACCAGTCACGCAGTACGAGGCGGCGCCGCCGCCACGCGGCCCAGCACGCGTATGAGCACCTCCACCCCAACATCACCACCACGGGGCAGGAACCCGTGCCGCACGCGCAGCAGCTCTCCGCATGCGGGTCAGCATTATCCAGCCAACCGTGCCCATACAGTCCGGTCATGGGCCCCACGAATCGCCGTTGGGGCACTGGATTTGTCATTCACCCGCTTTGGCAGCTCCACACAACGTACTGCGCAGCACCAGGCCACCGCGGCCATCGGTGCTGCGTTATATCTTACCGGGAACCCTCCACTCCAATGTCGCCGCCGCTGCTGCCGGGCCTGCACTCCCAGCCGGCGGCCCGCACTCCTCACAGCCAGGCGCAGGCGGCAGCGCGCCGTCTCCCCACCCCCCACCCCATCACACTCGACGCCCACACGTGTCAGGCACACGTCACACTGCAGCTGGCCCGCTTACTGCTGGTTTTCTTGTGCAAGGATCGGCGGGCGGCCTCGCAGCCGTGCGCTCATCTGCGCTCGCTGCCATGGTTAGGCAGGCCAGCGCTGACAGTGGGCCGGCAGAGGGCCGTGCATGGCAGCGCATGCGCCGTGCAACATGGCCAGTGCAGCCAGCCAGGTGACATCAGAGCAGCGGAGGCAGCGTCAGGTTGAACACCCTCACGTACGTGCCCCAGCGCGTGTGCTGTTGCCTGTGTGCACGCCGTCTCGGCGCGGGAGCGAAGCTATCCCCAGCAGCGCTTGGCGCCATGTGCGCTGTGTACGCCTCGGCTGCCCCTCCCTCCTTCCTTGGGGTGCCGCACCCATCTTGCCAATGTCATGCCCGCGTGCCAGCGCAGCCCTTACCAGCAGGTCAACAGCGCCACATGCGGTTAGGCCAGCAGGCCATGCATGTTTGGGTTTGGCATCCGACGCCTGATCTGCACTATTGCAAGATGCACCGTCGCATGTCATCTGCCCCAGCATGGCCCTAGATGCCCTCATGCATCGTTGCGCTTTCCATGCGTCCCATGCACGCATCCCCAGCCCAAGATTCCCGACATGCGTTCTGCGGAACACACTCGGCGTCCTTGGGTGCCATCTTACACCCATGAATCTCGGATGCTCAGCGTTCTTGGAACCCGCCACATCCGTCCATGATGGTGACTCCATGCGTCATTCACCAATGCCGCGCCCATGGCGTCGATTGCGGATGCGCCGGCTGTTGCACCGTCGATTGCGACCAGCGCCTCAGCACGGCCATGTAACGCAACACACCACACGTGTGCCCGGATTGTTGTCGACCTTCCCTGCCATCGCTCGCTGTAAATCGTGGATACGTGGCGCTGCCATCGCTGTAGATGCCGCTGTAGCATATGCCGCGAGCATTTACTGGAGGCGAAGAGCTGCAGGAATGGCATCAGGGGCCGGCAGCATGCAGCACGTGAGACGAGGGCTTACGTCACATGCCTCCACAGCAACCGCACTCCGGGCCTGAGGCTCTGCATGCTGCATGCTTCGCTTGCCCCAGCTGCTCCTGGCCCTCCCTCACGGTGTGGTAGCAATGCATGGTGGCCGTTTCCATTACGACACATGTGCGGCTAGCCTCGCGCTCTCCTGCATGCAGCGCAAACTGTCATGTGAGTGTTTGAGTGGGGTGGATGGGAAGCACAAACCTGCTGTGAACAGGAACAGGAGCAGTCCTCGCCGCAGTCCTCATCGCAGTCATGCATGGCTCATAGGGGGCGAACGGTGCATCTGGTGAGTTGGCAGCTCCGTCATGTGCTGCGAGGTGGGTGACCAGGTGGGGGAGGGGAACATGTGTATGAGCATCCGACCGTGGCAGCGGCATGCTGCGATTACAAGCACGGCTTGTGGCGCACCGGTGCAGCATGGGCATACCAGAATGCAGCTCACCATGGCTACTACATAAGGAGGGGCGCTGGGGCGGCATAAAGCTCATTTTGCACTGACTGTCACGTGCGCTAATGTACACTGTACATGCCAAACCAACGCCCTGCTCAAATCAGGGCTATTGCACGACGCAGTTGCAGTTGTTGGCTTGATTAGCCAGTCGTCGGTCGTCGGTTGGTCAACATTCAGCACTGAGCTAAGTCGCAGTCAAGGATACCACGGAAGCATGCCGAATGCCCTGCTGCGCCTGTGCACACAGCACCACACCACAGCAGCGTATGGCTGCGCGGCCCTTGCAAGTGGTGAGTGAAGGGGGCAGCAGCAACTGCGCAGAGGGCTGCGCTGACTGCTTACGATGTGTTGCTCATGCCACCTCAGGTCTGGCAG
>BDDA01000014.1:162501-211545 GCA_001662385.1 Chlamydomonas asymmetrica | reverse complement strand
GTTGTGGCGACTGCGGTGGCTGAGCAGAGCCGTGCACGGGGGCAAGGGGGGAGAGCAGGGAGCAAAGTTGTGGGTGAGGGGGGGGCAGGGGAGGGCCACATTCACTGATGCTGCATGCAAGTGATTCGCATCTTCAGGCCAACATGTTCACACTACCTCCTAGGCAGGCAGTATAAGTTCAAAACGCAACAGGAAGCAGCAGCACCATGAGGATGGCAAGCAGTTTCCGATGAAGTGCATGACAACGGCGCCGCAATGTGCAATGAAACAAAGCAACGATGTGCAACGTGTGCAATGTGGCTTAATGACTAATGGGCAATGGGGCAGTGTCGGCCTCAGCTTGAAGTAAAAGCTTGGCAACGCCTACACGGCGGCTGAAGCAACTTCTATTTGTACAGATAGTAGGTGCACCCAGTGTGCATCTGCTCATACTTGGAGTGGTGACCGGTAGGGTAGCCAGTTGGCCGCATGCACGGTCGCACAGGCATTCAGACAACGAGGCCGTAGTGTAATTCCTGGGTGGGTCCTGCATGGCCCGGGGCCGGTGTCGTTCCAAATCTGCTGACCACTTAACACATGTCTGAACAGGATCGCATGTTCGCGTCATAGGCGTCACACACGCCCAACCCTGCTGGGTGCCTACCAGTAAAGTGCACGAGTGAGGTAACTCCCTGGTAAGGCAGCTACTCTCGTTACATTGAGTTAAGCGCTCATGTGTCAAAACTCGCTCTCTGCGCCATCATTATCGATTTCAATACCAGCGTCAGCGTCGCCCTCGTCGTTCAGGTCTGTCGGCACTCCATCAAAATCGTCATCAACAACACCGGCATCGGCGTCAATCAAGGCCTCGTCATCAAATGTGGACGCGGCCATGGCCACATCCGCATCGTTGCCGTCCGCGTCAGCGCCCTCGCCGCCCATCGACGCGGCATAGAAGGCGGGCGCCTCGGGCGGCGATGGAGACGCGGGGTCGTACTCGCTGGGTTGCGGCGCCTCGGAGGCTTCCGCTGCTGCCTCTGCTTGTTCTGCTTCCGCCTCTGCCGGCTCCGCTTCTGTGAATGCTTGTTCCGCTTCAGTGTCTGCTGCTTCTGCTTCTGCTTCTGTGCCGGCCGTGTCTGCTTCTTCATAGGCGGGGATCGCGGCGTTGTGCTGTGCGTGGTCGTCCTCATCAGCGCCGCCTGTCAGGTCAAACGACGCAGCGGTTGCCTCTTCCTGCTGCTGCAAGGGCGGCTCTGGCTCATCTTCTGTCGCTGTGTCGTTCGCGGTCGGCGCGTATGACACAGATGGCTCGTCCGCAGCAACCGAGGCCTCAGGCTCAACGGGTGCTGCAGCGGTTCCGTAGCCCCACGCCGAACGCGCTGGCTCCTCCTGCTCCTCCGCTGCTGCCTCCTCAACCTCGGGTTCCGGCTCAGGCTCGGGTTCTGAAGGAGCCTTGTCCTCCGAAGCAGCAGCATACGCGCCCGCTGCCTCAGCAAGGTCGTCATCGTCGTCAGCGCCAAATCCGCCCAGGTTCCCGAAGTTGAAATCGTCCTCAGCAGGATGGTCCTGGAAGTCGGTGTCCGCAGCAGACGCAGCCACAGCGCTGCGCTGGTCCGATTCACTCGCCTGCCGGGCTGGCTGTTTGTAGGAGGAAGTCGAGGGAGGCGCAGCGACAGACTCCGCCACCTCCGCCTCCTCTTCAGCTGCCTCCTCTTCCACCTCCTCCTCCTCCTCCTGCCCTGCTGCATTGTCATCAGCATAGCTCTCTTCAGCGTATGACTCAGCGCCGCCGCTGCCCGCCGCCACCGCTTCGTCGTCCACAGCCTCATCCTCATACACCGCTGCCGCAGCCACTGCGGCGCCAGCAGCAGCAGCAGCGCCGGCCTGTGAATGTGACGCATAGGAGGACGATGGCGGCGGCGCGGTGCTGACCTGCGAGGCGCTGCCGCGGCCCAGGTGCTCGCTGTGCACGCTGCTCCTGACTGAGGGCGTGGCACCGGACGTGCGCTTGGGCGGCGTGGGCGTGGAGGGGACGGAGGAGACCACGCTTGCGGCCGGCTTGGCGGTGGCGGAGGCGCGGGCGCTGCCGGCCTGGCTGTACGCGGTGTGGTCCTCCACCTCCTCCTCAAACTCCTCCTGCAACACCAATCGCACGCACGGGAGGCGCCAGGTGAGCCGGCGTTGCCGTGAGCCGGTGTTGCATTCTCATCTCGCCTCTAGTCTGTGCTGGCGCAAGGTAGCCATACGCCGTCACCGTACCGCGCATGGCGCGAGTAGGGATGACTGCACAGGTGAGGGAACTGCCCAGGCTTGACAGGCGGCAGCAGTGCTTTGGCCCAGTGCGTGGAGGCACACGAATGCTCATGCAGTCATGCTTATGCAGTCATGCTCAGAGTCACACACGGCCGCACGCACCTCGCCATAGTCCTCCGCCACGCCGCCATCGTCGCCATCGTCCTGCTCAGGCGGCACCAGCGCTGGGTCGGCGGCCGGCACCGGCGTGTACAGCGGGTTGTGCTGCGAGGGGGAGGGGGGGGACGGGGGCGCACACGACACGCAGCAGGACACGGTTAGGCGCACCACCAACGCTACACATGCACGCAGGCTTTTGGAGGAAAGTTTGCGTCATCATTCACAGGTGCATCAGTGCATGTATACGGCGGGGGAGCTACCGTATGATGTCAGCCAGGATGCAAAACGAGATGAGAATGACAATGCAGGCATGTGCGGCAGACGATCCTGGAATTGTCATACCCAACGCCAGCGCAAGGGAACCCAAGGGATTCTCAGCGCACGTGTCAGGGCTCCCTGGACTAGCCAGTCACACCTGCTGAACCACTCAATCAGTTGATCCTTTCACCGCAATCCCCCCCAGGCTATGGCCTCAGTGCCCCTCCCTCCCTCCCTCCCTGCTCACGGACCCGCACAGGGCGGAGCCCCGCATCGCCCCGCCCCGCAGCGCACACCTGGCTGGTGACGTCCTCGTCCTCGTCATCAAACACCGGCACCTCCGACACCCCCTTCAGCCGCTTGTGCTCCGCCACAAACAGGTCCATCACATCGCTCAGCTGCTCGACCTCAGCCTCAAAGTCAGGCTGGCCCATGAACCTGCAGTGAACACACCGGGTGGGCGGGGAGGGGGGGACGTCGCACGCAAAGAACTTAGCCTGGCAGTTCTGGAAGTGCGTGACGCGCGGTCCCCAGCTGTACTGCCAGGTGTCAACATGCAGCACAAACACGCCAGAGTTTGCATGGTTGCAAACTGTACACGTGGTGCATTTGGCTACCGTAACTGCAAAAGCGGGACACTGGTGGGAACATGTTGCCATTACATTCTGGCACGCAGCTTGGACCGTGCCGCGCGCACGCCACGGACCGCGCTGTGTGAAACAACGTGCTGTACTGTACTGCGTTGCGTGCCCGGCTCTCACCCGTCCATGTCCATGCTGCGCAGCACGCGCACGAGGTCTGCGATGGACTGCAGCAGCGCGCCGTTGTCGGCGCCCAGCTCAGCGGCCGCCGCGCCGCTGCGTGAGGCGCGCGCGCCGCCGCCGCCGCGGCCGTTCATGCTGGCGCCGCCCCCGGCCATGGACGCTTGACGCTTGTTGGGCGAAGCGCCGGACGCGGAGGCGCCTGAGAAGGAGCCCCTGGAGCTACTGGCGCCGGCGGCGGCTAGCGCTGCGGCGGTGGCTTGTGCGGCCTCCGCTCTGGCGGCCACTTCGGGGTCGAACGCTCCGCCCGGCTGGCCGGACAGCTCCGTGTTGAGCCTGGCGTTGAAGCAAGCGGTGAAACAGGCGATCAGGCAGGCGATAATGAAAACGGATGAACACGTACTTTTCACACAGGCATGGAGGCATAAGTATATAACCATTCCGCCAGCCCCATTTCGCGGTTGCCGATGTGCGCAGCTGATGGCGTGGAGGCAGCAACACACTAGGGCATGTGCAGCATCCCTATGGTGCATTGACACCGTGCGGAATCGCGTGCGACTTTTGTTTTCAAAAAATTAAGTCGTCAAGATAAAGATAAGCTACCATTATGCAGCACGCATGCGGTGCATGCAGTACAGGCAGTACAGGCGGTACTCACTTGCTGACGTGGAGCCTCAGGTGGTGCAGCACCTGCGTGCCGCCCAACGTGTGGGGCTTGAGGCTGGCGCGGTGCGAGAACTCCTCCATGGACATGCCGGGCGGGAACACGGCCCTGCGCACGCATGAATGTTACGGCACAAGTAACGACTAATAAGTAATGACTGATGGACAGATGGATGGGACAGATGGATGGTCGTGGCTTTGCATGTGCTGACATCCACTCAAGGGCGAGCAGAGCGGGCGCTTCGGTTGAACCGCAACAGAATTCTCGCCAGTCCCGCTTCATGCAATCGCACTGAGCACGCGCCTGCATGTGTCATGACGTGCCTCCCTGCATTACATTTGCGAAGGGAGATACATCCATGGTACCGTACACTGTCGGGGACGCAGGGGGCATGCAGTGCAGCCGCCACCCGGACCGGGCGACTGACCTGATCAGCTGCGCCTGTGACAGCAGCACGCGGTGCGCCTGCTGCAGCGCCGCCATGGTCTTCCTCACGCGGCTCTCAGAGAGGGTGTTGCCAGGGGCCAGCCTTGCGGGCGAGGCGGGCATGGAATCTGCAGGCGCACAGTCAGACACACACACGCGTGACCAGTGACCACACACTGCGCTTGTTCATGCTCGTTTCAACGCAAGCCCACTGACGTGGTGGTGCACGCACCATGCTTGGAGACGCAAATCTTGGCGGTTCAACACCCCATCAGCTGCGATTCCCTTACTTGCACCCGGTTCATGCTGCGCTTACCATTTCCACACCTTGCCCTTCTCATATCATACCCCTCCAGCACATCCAATACGACCTGGTCTAGGTGCATAACTGCGCAAGTTTAACTACGGTACTGCATACCGGCACTGTACCCCTGCTCTGCGCCCGCCCTGCTCAGCGCTCACCTCCGATGTTTGCGTAGTTGCGCGCGAGCGCCAGCGCGGTGTCCGCCTGCGCGGTGGCGGCCTGCGCCTCGGCCTGCGCGCGCTGCATGGCCTCCTGCATGGCGGCGTTGATGCGGCGCTGGCGGTCCAGCTCCTGCAGCGACGCATGCAGCTCGGACTGCAGCTCCGCCACCTTGGTTGCCCTGCACCAGGGAGGGGTGGAAACGTAGGGAGGAATAAAGCTCATTGCTATTGAATGAGTCAAATGCATGGGATGTACCATGTCTGACGTGTGTCTGTCAGCGCGAAAGCAGGGGCGGTGATGGCTTGTTTTACCGGCAGCGTGTTTGCAAGAGTGGGTACCTGCTCTGCAGTGCTGGCTTGACCTGCAGGATCTTTGGCGGGAAGGCATGGGGCTTGACCGCGAGGCTGTGATGGGCCGCAAGTCCGCAACGCATATGTCAATGTGTGGCGTCCATCGCAGTGCTGCTTCTGTACCAGGGGTTTTGGACGTTGCCTGGCCGGCTGCTTGCCCCCTCGATGCCCCGCCCCCTCAGGTGCACAGCTGCGTGCGCATGTTGCTGGACAGCCTTCCCACACGCCTCAGCCCCACGGGCCTGTGAATCACACCGCTGCCTTGTACATAACCCAGGCCCGTTGAAAGCGGGTGTCCGTGCCCGCTTTGCGTTCTCTACCCGGTCGGCAGCATCAACCAGGGTCCCAAACTCCCAACCATGGGAGGCCACCATCAGTGGCTCCTGCATGGTCACGCACGCCCTTCCACGACATGGCTGAGACTTGTGTGGCCGTTGTGTGAGTGCTATGAGTGCGGAAAGGTCCTCAGCCGCTCAGTCCCTCACTTGATGCTGCGCAGCGTGTCCTCCAGCTCCTCCTTGAAGCGCTCCTTCTCAGCGCCCAGCACGCGCACACGCTCCTTGAGCGCCGTCACCAGGTGCGTGGTATCTGAGGTGCGGTACATCTGACTCAGCCCGCTGCGGTACATACACACGCGCGCGAAAACACATGATAAGCTAGCGCATGTCAGCTCTGATGTGCCAGCATATGTCAGGTCTGGTATTGCCACCTGGCACCTTCCCATCATACACACAGCAATAAGATGCATGCAAGGGTAGGGCGCTGGTGGACTGCATGCATGCGAAAGATGCGACATGGTGGGGTAATGCTGGCACTGGCAAGTGGCAGTCAAGTGGTCCTGCTGCAGTCTGACACGCCCCAGCCGCGCCATCGCGTGCTGCGCGGAAGGCGCAAAGGCCCATGTGAGGCATGTGAGCATACTGCTTCAAATGCTGGTACGATGTGTCGCCTGTACAGCCATGGGCGGCGGCGGAAGCGCGTTCAGTGCGTGCTGCGTGCAGCCCGGCTTGCTGCCTGGAGGAGTCAGTGGCAAGGCCGGCGGGCCCAATCTTGGGCCCCATATAGTATGGGACTCAGACTCACATAGTTGGGCTCAGTGCTTTCTCCCTCAAGTTTAGCAGCCTGCAAGCACAAGAACAACGGCACCCAGGCAGGCAGTAAGCAACAAGCGTGTCAGTTGGCCGATACAGGCACCACCAAAGGCCTCTGCCACTCCACTCACTCTTCGGCTTTGCGAAGGTTGGTGTTTGCTTTGGTGAGCTCTGCCCCAAGTCGGCGGTTCTCCGTCAAGGTGACACGCTGCAAGCCAGGCACAGCACGTAGCGGAGCAAGCAACGTCAGTGAGCTCGGTGCCCGTTGCGTGACAACAAGCTGTGATGCAAGCAAGAGGCGCGGTGGATAATTGACAGTGGCGCTGTGCAAAGCGCACCTGAAGCTCTTTCAGCTGTGAGAACGCAACGCGGAGCTTTTGGTTGTCGTCCAGCAACCGCTCGGGCTCAAGATGTGGTCCTCTACCGCGTGAAGGCGCGGCCGCGCTGCCCTCAAGCCTGCTGGGAACTAGGTCAAGGCTGTTTCCATGTGACCCATATGGCACAGCCGAGATAGCTCGCCTGCATCCACCGAAACGCCGCACGCACAGCTAGCAAGCGTGTTAACAGGTGCTATTAGAGGCCCGATACCATGACAACCAATCAGCTGGGCTTTTGAGAAATCATTCTGAGCTGCTTGCACAGGTGCTGTTGCTCTGCACACATGCACAAGCACCGAATACCTCGTCTTCATCGGCGGGCCGGGAGCGCCCTGTAGAATATGGCTGAGGCCGTATTGCTGAGCCGTTTGTGGGCGCGCTTTGTACTGTGACCTGCCACCTTCTCTGTTAGACATGGGGACGTAGTCCTGTGTACCAAAAGCAGGATACGGAAGTCGCACGGTAAACTCATCGCACGGTGGGCGAAGGAGGCGAACACTTGCCTGCTAGGAGCTGCGGGGCAGCAGAGCCCTGCCAAGTTTGCAAACAGATTGCTTACCTGACGGTCATTCGTGTCCCAAGCGTCTGCCATTTCCTGGCCTGTGCTGCCTCAAGATGAAAACCTTATTGTCAAGTGTCGCTAAGTCATAGAAACGTCAAGCCGCAACGCGCCTAAGTCTCAGTGGTTTGAGAACGACTGTGTGAATTTGTGTGTCGCGTCACTGTGAAGCGCGAGCTGCTGTCGTCGGGACTGTCCCCGAACCCCTGGTTGGTGATGGCAAGCACAACATGTGTGCCATCCAGTACACTTCGTTTCTCACCCACACTGCCCTGCGCGTCATGCAGGAGGATATGTAGGTAGTAAAACTCGGTCGCTGGTCTGCACTGGGTGCCACCTCCCAAACCTTGCCCAGGTGGTTGCTGTTATGGCCGAGCTGCGTGTGCCTCGAGTATCTGTACAACTGCACCGCCCAAACATACAAGCGTGCGCATGCACATGCATGTACGCACACACGTGGCATACAATTGTCATATGCACATTGGTTTTGGCGTGCTTTGTGCCCTGGGTGTAATTATTCCACGCACACGACACGGTGCTCACGCACACACACCCACTAGACAAATGCTGGGTGCGTATGTACACTCACTGCCCTGGAGTGTGTGTGCAGAGGTTTCGGATGCTTTCCTCGTGAGCGTGCACGTCGTTGCTCTTTGTGAAGTGAGGTGCTGAAATGCTTTGGGGGGTCAGCGCTCTGCTTGGTCATACGTGTGCCGCTAGTCGCGACGCAGGCAGGAAGGCACGCCAACTGGTAAAACGCAGCAGACACCGGGTCATTACACAAGTTGACTGTAAGACCGTTATTGAGGTATATGAACATGGGGTGCGGGTCTCTGCCATACTTTATGCGTTGCAACAACGGGCTTGCATGGTCATGGTAATTATCCTGTGTGCAGGCACACAGTGTGACTTGCAGCCGTAGGCAAAAGTCCGGGAGCCTTGGTTGCTTCCCACAGGCAGTAGCAGGAGGCGCTCTCCGCCAGCCAGGGAAGCGCGTGGGGCAGGAGCGCACAAATAGAGGTATGATGCAAAACGCCACAGTGTAAGTCAAGTGGAACGGCTGACGCAGAGCAGTCGCATGGTCGTTCCGACCCTGAAAGAATAAGTTATTAGGATGGCCCATCACGTAGCTTAGCACTGTGCAATGCACTCCGCAAAAGGGGGTTGTGGGTGGGAACATCTGGTACGGTTCAGGGCGCAGCAAACGGCGCCACATGCTTCAGCACCCACGCCAGTAATATCGCTGCCCTACATTCGGCAACGGTGCGAAAGGAGCCTCTGGCATGGTACAACCAGCTGAGCCATGTATCCATGTTGACATGAGCTTGCAGTTGGCAACTAAATAAAACACTTGTCTACAGAGGCGCCTGCGATACTTGCCAGGCCCAGCAGTGCTAATACAGCACTGGCACACAAGGCAGGACATGGCAGTCGTGCAATAGCACCACAATAAAATAAGTTGGCCAAACTTCAGAAAAACCATCCTCAAACACACTCCAGCGGGCAACACCCAAAGCAACGCAGGCCAAATTAAAAGCCCAAACTGCTATGGGCAGCAAGTCAAACCCACCACGATCATCGGAACAGGAGTGAAGTGATTACCGCGCTTGGACACACATATGTACAAAGCTGTGCCAGCACAATCATGTGCCCACGCACGCTGTTCAACACCCTCCCTGCCGCCGCCAGTGCCAGCAGGTGCGCGCTGGACAAACAACGCTGCCGTACCCGCCAGGGGCGCAACGCACGCTGTCGCACGGTTGGGTGCGCACGACGCGCACACATGCTCAAGCTCAAGCGCAGCCTGCCACAGCGGGCCTGGATGCTGCCACCCTGTCCCCGTCGTTTGCGGGGCTTTCGCCAGGGTTGTCCACGTCCATGGACATGACGTTGCGCACCGAAGCCCGGCGTTTCCCGCACACAGAGCCCTCGTTCATCATGGTGCTCAGGGCAGAGCGCTGCGGCACGAGGTCCGAGTTCAGGTGCACAGCGCTGCCAGGCATCATCGGCGCTGTGACTGCGGTTGTGAGCGGTGCAGGCGTGTCCTTGGCTGCGTGGTGCGCTGGCGCAGCGGAGGAGCTGGTGTCGCGCTCCGAGTGTGAGGCTGTGAGGTGTGTCCTCGGCTTGCGCCTGTCTGCAGGAACGAAGGGTGCCCGCGTGGTGCCCTGGCGGAGAGCAGCAAAGTCAAACCCTGCAAACCAAGGGTGCGCCATGACGTGCTCGACGCTCTGCAGCCGGTGCGAGGGCTTCGCAGCAAGCAGGCGGCGCAGCAAGTCCCGAAGCTGCGTACAAGGCAGTATCAACAGGTGGGCAACTACACCTTACTTCCAGTTGAGGACCCCAGCGTCAAAGGCGCAGTTGAGACCAAGGCTAACTGTCAAACAGTGCGACGCGCACAATCGAGTTACCCCAACCCGTAGCAGAAGTCTCACCTCAGGTGAAAAGCGAGGGTGTAAAGCAGGCTGCCAACCCTTTTTCAAGCAGTCATCTGGGCGAGCAGCAGGCACGCTGCCCGTCAAGAGGTCGTAGATGAACGCGCCTGCAGGTGTCACAGTCATCGACGGAATCCGCGTCAGCACACAGGAAGGGACATGTCCCAGCGCTCGAAAAGCTTGTGCAACCTCTGTGCTCAGTCCTAAACCTTATGACGCGGTGCATGCAGTTCACACTGTTACAGCAGCTGCTCAACCGTTCGCACCTGTGCTCCACAAGTCTGCAGTCACGCCATAGCCAGCGCGACTCTTGCTGCTGCCATAAGACCACACCTCTGGAGCAATGAACCCTGTTAGTCGTTCATCGGCGTGGCCAAAGCGTAATCAGTGGCGGCGGTTATGACCACAGCTCCGAACGCATCTTGAAGCAAGCAAGCAACTTGCAGGCATGCTACGTTGCTTACCCTCAGTACCGCAGCAACCCACAGCCTGGCCTTTACCATCCAGCGCAACGGTGAAACCAAGGTCAGCCAGCTTAGCGGTTCCGTCACTCATTAGCAACACATTCTCGGGTTTGATATCCCGATGCAACAAGCCGTTCGCGTGGAGAAACTGAAGGGCCAGAAGGAGACAGGCTGTGTAGTAGCGAGCGCTGGACTCGCTCATCAGCAGGCGCACGGCATTTCCTGCACGTCTGCGCTCCTTTAGCGACTGCGGACACACACACCAGAAGGGGAGGAGGACGCGACAGTTGAACCAGCAGCTTCTTGGTTGGTGTCACGGAGCCCTTTCACAACCATGCCGTATCAGTGGTCACAATCCAAACAGCAAAACTTGAGAAACACTGCAGCTACACCTCACGCACCCGCAGCAACGAGCCAAGGTCGCCGCCCTCAGCCCACTCAAGTATATATTTGCAGGTAGATCCCCCATCGTCCACGAAACCAAACAAACGCACTATGAAAGGACACCCCTGGCACCTGCACAGGGCAGCGTATTGCGGTGTGGTGTGAATGCAAGTCAAGAAACACCGCGGCGAAGTAACGGCACAACGACGTTACGTGCTAAGGCAAGCCTCACCAAGTGCATACCTGTGGAGCTGCATAAGTTCGCGCTCCTGGTTCCAGCCAGCTTGAACTTCCTTCACCACTACGACAAGCGCTTCCGCCTCGTTATTACCACTTGTTGACGTGCGAGGCTGCGTCGTTCCGTCACTGCTCGAACTTGTGGCATCAAGGTCCTGCGTGCCACTGCTGTGCTGCTGCGAGCTGCTTGGAGCCACTTGGCCCGTCAAAGTGCGTCGGCTGGTTGCGCGCGGGATGGGCACCGAACACAGATGTATGGTACCGTACCCGCCCTCGCCAAGATTTGCAAGCAAACGCAGGTCGTTGTCATTGACCTGCTCAAGATGCTCCTGGTCCTACGGGTGTCCGGAAAACCAGCACCAGACATGAGAGGAAGCATATACTAACGTTTGCGGAGGGGAGTGGGGGAGTGACTGAAAACAAGGCATCGCCTCTTTTGCACCTACCCTTGGAGAGGCTGCACGCCAGTAGTGCTCAGTTGGCAACGCAGTGGGGGGCACTTGCGCAATCAGCGGGTCTCCAGCAGATGTGCGCTCCTGCAAGTGCGCCAAGCACAGCACCGCTGGCTAAGCAAACGCAGCTGGCACCAGCAGGTAAGGGGAGGACAACCTTCCAAGTCCTGGCCCTGCTGCAATAGGGAAGACCAAGCACTGCCCCGGCCCGTTGTCGCCTCCGGAAACGTGAGTTTTGAAGGGGGGCAACACTACTACATCTGACTCTCAGGCCAGAGGACAACCCTAACCCCTGACTTACAAGCACTGGCTCCATGCTTGGGCGCGGGTCCATATCAACAAATGCGATGCCAGGAGAGGGTGGTGCAGCGTCCCGAGGGCGAAGTGGAGAAGGTGGAGCAGTACTACCACCAAAAAAGCTGCTCACTGACGCGTGCATGGACTTGGAATGGCTTCTTGAGTCGCCGGCTTGTGAGCTGCCGGCCGTAAACGGGGCGCTGTTGAGGCCACTCTGCTCAGTGTCAAACCTGGCAGACGAGCCGAAACACCGAAAGAACGAACTCATTTGCCTCCAAGACTCAGTTGCTAGGAGCAGAGGGAAGAGTTTAGCTGGAGTACAGCCAGAGCAGCAAAGAGTCTTGCACGTGTTAAAGACGAAGTGAGAAGGGACTTATACAGCACAACTGCTAGGCTGAGGGAGATTGTGATGGTGCACCAACTGGCCCTGCCGCCCACCCTCAACATCGCGGGAGCTGTAGGAATCGGCCTCCATTAACCCCTGACTCATAATGGTCTCTCACCAATCAACATAGTCAGTGTCGTATCTAGGGGCTTTGAGGCTGGAAAGCCCTCCCTCTTGCACCCGCTTCCGGACCCACAAGCAGGGCGGCACGCGTGTGTCGCCAGCGACAGCCTGCGCATGCCGCGATTGGCGGCAGCACCTCTTCGCCCTTCCGATGTACCCAGCCTAGGTCAGAGCTGACATTCAAAATGCACAACGTGACGCATCGGGGCCCATGCAGGTCGAACGGCCACGACTTTAACCTCAGTAACAAAAGGCGAAACCGTGCTCAGCGCCTCGTGTCTGACTGGTGTGAGTGGCCCAACAGCTTAGTGGCCCAAATTGTTAAGGATTAGCACACATGAGTTTAGGCTCCTGGCAGTCCAGTATTGGCTGCTGCAGCAGCACCACCACTGGGGAGCGGGTCAGGTTTGACTCGCTTACTTGGAAGCTGCTCGCAGGCACAGGTTGCTGGAGACCTTGCCTGCAAGGAAGCACGCATTGGCAGCTCACTGCCAATGAGCAACAACAGAAGGGTGTGCATCATCCCTGTTTGGTGTGGGCTGGGTTTCCCAGTATGTACTGCACATTGCGCGCACTGAAATGCGCCCTGCAATCTACCATCGATTCTGGGTACCCACCAATCCGCTGTACATGGGAGCATGGTTTGTGGGGAGTTCTCAGATTCACCATCAGCCTTGTCACCTATCCAGCGATTACCCACCAGCTGCTGTTGGCACACGTCTGCCCTAATGCTCACAGCACAGGGGCAAAAACAGGGCCTAACGCACATGGGCGTCTGTCATGCAACGGCTCCTCAACACATCCCCTCCAGTTGCACGCACGGCGAGCAGCACACACTGCGGCACGCTCGTTGCCACAAGCGTGCAACAAACGCAACTGGGGTTTGCATATGGTACAGGAAGCAGGGTGTGGCGACATTCGCCCGGCGGTGGCATGGGTGAGCAGCGTCGCGTTGCACCAAGCCCAGCGGCGTGCCTCACATACACACACACACATACACACACGCATGGCAAACAAATTGAACACACACATGGCGACAGCGTGCAAGGGACGCGACAAGCCACTGCTGTGTCATGCTGGCCAATGTGCCTCACCCAAATGATGCCAGGGAGTGCATGTCGTAGCCTGAGCAATCGCGGATTTCCCAGCGCAAAGGCAAGAGCTGCCAGCTGTCACTAAACCCGATTTGCGGGCCAGAATGCATGTGCCCCTCACCGGGGAGGCATTCCTCCTTACGTGCAGTGACGCATGGCGGGTATGCAGCAGCAAAAATCCTCAATGTGCATAAAAACCTCCTTGCGTGCAGTGACGCATGGCGGGTATGCAGCAGCGAAAAATCCTCAGTGTGCATCAAAACGCACAACTAAGGATGGGTGCAAGGACGCTCATGCCTACAGGCAGGGGTGCAGACGTTGCAAACGTGCGCAGGTGCGACTGGCATGTGTTGAAGTGTCCACGCCAGTGGGGCCATGCAGTGTGCATGGCGAATGCGTGAGTGTGGGTGCGACGGTGCAAGCATGCGATCTGACTATCTGAGCAATGAAAATTGGCAGGCGCTGTAAAGATTGCATGTCTGCATTCGACAGCACATTCTGGTCGAGAGTGTGGCAGCAAGTGCGTGTGCAACGATACACTGCTGGTGTGTGTAATGATACAGGTACAAATGCTTTGTGCGTGCCCCATCAACTACAGCTCCCGCAACACATACGCCGCATGACGGGTTGACACACAAAGGCCTGGGTTTGCACATGACTGAAACGACAAACCCACACTGCGTAGTTAGTTGTGTACAATTGCAGTCATGGAGGCCTTCGCTTAATCGCTTGACAAAACCTGGTCACCGCCGCAGGAGGCCAGGGCAAGGGTGAGCAACGCCTTCAAGGGTGGGCAACACCACATTCAACACCTTGCAATGCATGACTGCATCAGGATCTACCTGCAACACCGCCGCAGCACCACACGCGGCTGCACTTGCAGCATTGCTCCAAGTGCACGGTAGCATGTATGCATGTATGTATCATGCATCCGTCATGCAAGCAACAGGGGCTTGCAGGCGCGCGTGCGTGCGTGTGCACCTGTGCACGCCGCTGCTGAGGTGCTATTGGGGGAGCGGCGTTGCGCCAGGAGCACCAGCGGCCGCCGCCGCGGGTGGCGCCGGCGGCACTGGCGCGGGCACCAGGTGCGTGGAGAGGTCAAACGCCTCGCCCATGCCCCCGTTGAGCTCCTGTACCATGCCCTGCACGCACACCAGCTGCTTCAGCGCCGACTCCAGCGTGCTGCACGGCGCCGCCGTCACGCCACCCGGCCCCGGCCGCGCCTGCCCTGACGCCGCGAGCAGCGCCGCGCTGTTGACGACGTCGGCGACAGCGTCGCGCTGGCTCAGACTCATGAGGTGAGCCAGCGGGGAGGTCTGCGGGTGTTCGTACGCCACCAGCGCCACGACCTCGCGAAGCATGGCTTCCAGCTGCGGGCCTGCGTTGGGGCGTAGACCCGCGAGCGTCGTCTGCGCGTACGCCACCGCCTCCTCCACACGTCCAGCCCTGCGGCCCGCCAGGCGCCAGGCAGGCACATGCAGGGGCGGCAAGGCAGGATCGCGCTACATACGGTCAGTGCTGATGTGCGCAGAATTCCAGTGACATGCTCACATGCGTCTACAAAGGGTACCAGGATACTTCTTCTTGCCTCCAGGGGAAAAACGGACCATGCAACGCCAGCAGGTGGGCAAGCAGACAGGGTTAGCATTGTAAGTTTGTAACAATGCAACAATTGGTGTGTGCATATCAGCATGGACCACGGCTGCGTGGAACGCAGCAGTTTGCTTTGGAACTGGTGCATTGATGAGACCACGGTGGTCCGCAGCTCCTGTGCATGGCGGTGGCATCCAATAAGGCAGCTGCTGCACAGGGCTCCGTTCGCCTGCCAATGGTTGGTGCAACGGTTCCCTCACGGGCGCCATACACTGCAGGTGCAGGCTGGTGGCAGGCCAGGTTTCGGGGGTTGACGGTATGCCACCTGCGTGCTGAGGACCTCACCTGAGGTACTCTATATACTTCTGGCAGCTGAGGTAGAAGCTGACTTCCTCAAAGCCTGGCTGCAAGACCTGGGGGAAGTGCTGCTTCAGCAGCCCCAAGACTGCGTCAATATCGCCCGCCACAACACCCTGCCGCAGCTGCTGTCGTACGTGCAGCATCGTAGCATCGAAGCTGCTGTCCATGCTGCTGGCAGTGGAGCTGCGGTGCAAGCAAGAGCAGCGCCAGAAGTTCACAGGGGCCGGAGGCGGGCCGCGGGTTGCGTGCAGGTTGCAAGGCGTGCTTCCTGCACCCTTCGGCGAAGACAACCAGGCAGCGCACGAATGCCATGGCGCCTGACTGTATGCTCGTACCTTATCCCTGATGCCTCATCAAAAGCTGCCAGCGTGTCGGCATAGCCGTAGTGGCTCAGGTACTGGCGCACAACCTGATGGGTGACGCTAGTTGGCACCCTCAACCTGTGCAAGCACGGACGAGGCAGGATGACCAGTGAGACACTCAGGGCAAGCGAAATTGCTCATAGCCCACACCTCTCTGGCACTCCCTCACCGTTCGACTGCTGCTTGTTGAGCAGCGCGCTCGTCCGCTATTAGGCCCTGCAGCAGGGGAAACACAACAGGAAGCAGCCTCTGCGTCAACCATAATTTCAAGACAGGCGTGTATGAAACACGAACCATGCAATACGTATCAGTGGGGTCGTCACAGGGAGAATCCAACTCCACCGTTCCCGTACACTTGCCTCCAGGTCGAAGCGAAAGGGCCGCTTGCCGAAGTTCACCTCGACGGCCTCGTTGTTGCTGTGTAGTCCAACGGTGGGATACAGCTGAGCAACTTTAACGCCTCGGAAGGCCGTCTTCAGCTTGATGCCGTTCGCTCTGGGAGGCAAACCAGGGTAACAAGGGTTGTCGGAGCGCGCTCGAGACCGCGGCACAGCAGCCAATAGCTCTAGACAGGTTTGAAACTGAACGATAACTGACTCACGTAAAGAAAATTTCCTGTTTACCCAGGTGTATACCGGCTCCGACTGTGTCGCCTGTTCCAAACTGCGCGCAGGAACCGGACCGACCGCCTTCAGTGCGTGCCAGGCCATCAGCATGACGTTCCGTACGTGGCCGTGTATGCAAGCGACGAAGGCAAGCATATTGTCCAAAGCACTACCAGAACGTTCTTGGCAAACACTTGCCTTGGGACCGTACTCCTCTCCCTTGCCGTGCCCGCCAAACTGCACCAAAAACACAAACGTGCACGTTGCAAACCCACGAGCCTCCGTCACACTTCAGCACACGAGCGTTGAAATTTCACTGCTGCGCGTGTGTTGCTTTCTTAAGCAAGGCACAGCGAGGGACTAGGCCCTGGCGCCCCATGACTCGCACCTTATGGCCATCATCGCCATGATAACCGTAGGAGTTGAGCTCCCAGCCAGGCTGGCGCGTGAGCTTGAAGTGCTTGTCCGAGAAGCCAACGCCTATACGGCCTGCCACTCCTTGATCCTTTATCGTGACCTCAAAGTAGTACAGCAACCGATTTGTTGGCACAGGCTTGTTGGCCTGGATGGCGCCAACGTCGTTGGCGTGCCGGCCCTCGCCAGTGTATCGCACGGTGAGCTTGTCTTTTTCTAAAATTAAAGAGTGGCCCTGGCTTGCAGAACTGAGCTCGGACGGTAGCGCTGGGTCACTCAGATCCATCGTCGCCTTCCACTGGATTGCTCACAAACACAGTGTGTCGGGCTTTGTCAAGCAGCCCAGTACAGCAGTATAGCTGCTACGCTCATAACTATGCTGGGTGCATAGCTGGTGGCTCAATGTCCAAGTGTGCTGCAGAGGTGCTGCAGAATGTTCAGCATGTGAGCAAATTGTAACATTTTTGCTGGACACACTTGCCTTGAGGAGAGCACAGCATTATATGTGACGTGTGCTGCAATAAAAGGTAATGACCAGATCACGTCACGCTGTGCTTTCCGGTTTGTCCCCTGCCACTCTCGTGCTTCGGTGCCAACTGTTCGAGTCGAAACCGCAGGAGTGCTGAGCGTTACAGACCTACCTTTGCTCATGGCTCCAACAGGCGAAGTTCACCTGGACATAACGCTAGCTGGTGCGTGAGCAGTGTTTGCCATGCTTGCGTGGCCAGTGCCGAAGGTTTTGTTCGCGTGCCATGATAGATCAGCCGAATTCACAGAAGTGACCAGGCCAAACTGGGCAGGGCCAGTGGGTTACCACTGTGAGGCATATACCATTGTCATGATCTTGCCATGGCTCAACTGACTGGTGGGCTTTCCCGCCCTGGTATTGCATTCCCTGTGTTTCCACTGTGTTTCCAGCACTTTGCGGGTTGGGAGGAATAATTGGCTATGTAAAAGCCCGAAGCCTGCCAAGTCTGCTGGGAGGCCTTGGTTTTGGTGCAGCTTACGCGGCCACTGCCTGGACCATACAGGTGGGTGCCAACGTATGTGCACGCGTGCGTACCTTGCACTGAACCCACGTGGCAGCGTTCTAACTTGATGACCTCACGCAATGTATGCTTTGATGCAGAACAAGGATGCAGTGCTTGGACACCAGTGCGGTGCCGCAGCATCACTATTCTTGGCAGGCATGATGGGCAGCAGGTTCTTGAGGACAAAGAAGGTCATGCCTGCGGGCATGCTTACCGTTGCAGGCCTTTCTGGTCTTGCATATCACGTCAGACAGTGGAGGGCTTGGACAGCTGCGAGCTGATGGCTTGGATTATGCACAGCTGCGTGCAGTGGGGGAGGTCAGTGCAACCATTTGTGCAGGGCAAATGAGGCGTCGATCTGCAAACGGAACATTGCTGCAGTTTGCGCTGCTTAGTTGTCTCATTTTGTTGTGTATGTCGCACTTGAAGACCCACGGGGCACAATTCCCAGCCTGCACTTGCATGGTCCGGGCATGGTCCAGTGCTGCTGGGGTATGCACCCAGTGCTCCCCAAATACACGGCGACTTGTAATTGTTGTTGCAACCAACGCCCTGGCAGCTTGGCGCTATTTAAGAGGGGGTTGTTGACTTAATGTGCGTGTTGGCGATGCGCGTTGATTCGCTGCTGTCGGCGTGTATTTCGATGTCAGTACACTATTGTGTAGTCGATGTGAGCACAGGATAGTTGGTATGAGCACAGGATGTATAGACACTAGTAGTGATGAATTGTCCGAAGGAAACACGCTTCATTTTTTGTGCAGGTTCACTCAAACGTTAACCAGGGCGCTGCACACAGGGAATACAGCACACTGCAGCAACCACCACTACCAGATAGCTCATCGTTTTTTCCTGGGGACCCTGCTTCAGAGACACCTGGGCAACCCTGGGTTGAATTGTTCGCATTATGATGCGCTTGGCCGGTGGAAAGACATCCCTCCTCACAAGTTAAGACTGTGCGGCGCTTATGACTCTCATACACTACAGCATTCGCGTTCGCTCGGTGTCTCTCGCGTCCAGATAGCTGCTGCCGTCAAACAGAACACCTACCAAAGGAGGTCAAGTTTCACTACCGCCCTCGGCACTCAGCGGTCGCCATGTCGTTCTACAGAGGAACTGCCTCGCACCCATGGTAAGGCTTAACCATCCGCACTGGTGTTTGCAGACGGGGGCGCCTTGGAGTGGCTTTGGGGGAACTGGCAGACATGCCCTCTGCCTGGTGACAGCACCCCAAGAGGTGTCGTGCGTGATGGGTGCTCTATCCGGACAATCGCACCCTACTGTGCTGCAAGACTTACTGGTAGCATGATAGCACTGTAAATCAAAGTGCAGTGTTGCTGCTCTGAGCCCCTGGTGATGAGCGACGTTTGAGCGAGTCAATCGCATCACTGCCACAGCTGGGCACTTTTTGATTGCCAACCCTTGCCGAGCTGATTTGGCATCGGTCTTACGATTGGCCTAGCATCTATGCAGGGATTGACTGCAGTCACGCTTGCAGCTTCGATTACATAGCTCACAAAGTGGCCGCCTGCTTGCTTTCCACTCCCCCCCGCCCCAGCAGGCGGCAAAGGGGTGCAGCTCTACAGTTTGCGCCTTGCCAAGCTGATTCATTTGTGTTTTTGGCGCTCCACATAGTCTAGGTTACTCGCAGAAGGGTCTTTGAAGTATTCAATTTGCGAGTCTCCGTGTCCCACAGTAGTGGTGGTGGTAGTGATTGCCTTGGTGTGGCACCCCCTGATCGCTTGTAGGTATATCTCACATTAAGAAACGGGTTTTGCCCGCCGTGTGCATACTTCGTTATGGCTAGTTATGTGCTATGCAAGCACGCCTCGACCCGTGTGCATGCCGCTTCCTTAACGCGCTGCGATATGATGGCTAAAGCTGCAAAGGTTATCCTGACTTGTACGACTTGCACTGCCATTAGGCACAGTTTGGATATGCCAACTCTTGGTTTGCTAAGTTAGTTCTACATGCTGCTTACATAACGTGTAATTACTCATCCAACCACTCACAACTGCTGACAAACTCGTGCTGACGGATGCTTGCGTCTCGTTGACGGTTGTGCGACACCACAACAGGCACGACCTGGACCCTGGAAAGGACGCCCCGGATATCGTGAACGCCGTTGTTGAGATTCCTCGTGGCAGCAAGGTCAAGTACGAGCTGGACAAGGATACCGGCCTGTGCTTCGTCGACCGCATTCTCTACTCATCGGTCGTCTACCCCCACAACTACGGTTTCATCCCCAAGACGCTCTGCGAGGACGGCGACCCGTTGGACGTGCTTGTGCTGATGCAAGAAGCTGTGGTGCCCATGTGCTTCCTGCGCGTCAAGCCCATCGGCGTCATGCGCATGCTTGACCAGGGTGAGCAGGACGACAAGCTCATCGCGGTGCACGCCGACGACCCTGAGTTCCGCCACTTCACCGACATCTGCCAGCTGCCTCAGCACAGGCTGGCGGAGATCAAGCGGTGAGCAGAGGAACGGCATCGGGCGTGCGTTTGCCCAGGTGTAATGACAAGTCCTGTCGTGCATGCCCACGCACCCTGACCGTGGTCACGTGTACTCTTGCATGTGGGTATTGCTCTCCATGTCTCTCTGGCGCGCGATTGGTCGCATGCATCCAAAGCTCAGTACATACGGGTGTTGTCGAGGCTGACGGTCTGCTGCGGGTGTGCTTGACCACACGCCAGGTTCTTTGAGGACTACAAGAAGAACGAGCACAAGGAGGTGATTGTGGATGACTTCCTGGGGGCTGCGGACTCCAAGAAGATCGTGAAGGAGTCGCTGGTGAGTTCAGAGTCTCAACGCAGTGGGCGTGGGCCACTGGCCTGCACATGCAGCCGCATGCAGCCGCATGCATCCCGGAGTGCATTCTACATGTTGGATGCATGCAATGCAGCAGTGCCTACAGGTGCTGGTGCTGCTCATGTGGAGTTTCTCCTCCGTGTTGCATGCCAACTATATGCATGTGGCTTCCAGCTTCCCACCTTCACATCCAGACACCTTGCAGCGTCATGTGTGTTCAGCATTAGGGGCATTTTGCAGGCATGGCCTGTGATCTGATGGCGTCTGCTGTGGCATTCACATGGCACTCACGGTCAATTCAGGTTCCTGCTCCGTAGCATACTGCGCTGCATGCATGGTAATGCAGCGCAGCCTTGTGCCTTGAGCAGGCAGGACACACGCATGGGTGAGGGGTGTGCTGCATGCCATGCAGGCAGGGAACAGCCCGCGTCATTCAAGTCTCTGAGGATTATTGTGCCCGCCTGCTCTGCCTGCTCTGGATCACTGCAGAACCAGTACCAGGAAACATATGTGCCCAAGAAGCTCCGCAGCTTGTATGGGTAAACGCACGGCAAAGAACGAGCACTCTGTGGACCTCTTGACTTTTGCAGTGCTTCATGAGATAGCGCTACCAGGCCCCAGGATTGGTGCTGTGGTTGCATTGCCAATTTGCCATGTACCTTGCAAGGGCTGGCTTATTACTAGCTTGTGTGTGGCTCATGCCCTGCTGGTTATTGGCTTGAAGCCATACGATACCTTACTTGTGGACACCTGACCCAGCCCCGACAAGAATCTTGAGACTACTGCTGGTCATAGCACCTGCGACTCGTGCTGCTGTACCATACTGGCCGACTCGATGCGGCTGGCACGCCTTCACAGCGCCATAGCGCTGCTTTGGTAACCAACTGTAAGACCACTCGCTGTCATGCATCGATCACGTTGCTGGCAAGGGACTGTGAGTTATAAGGCGGTGAAGAACTAGAGCGTTGTAGCCTGGGAAGAACAGGAGTCAGGGGGGAAGAGCAGGGGATACATGCAGGATACATGGCACACGTCCCAGCAAGAGTGAAAGTCTGTGTAAGCATGTCAGCGGGATGCACTTTCACAGCTGTGCCCTATGCTAGCACAAGCCTCAGCCAGGTAGCTCCAGCGCACCCCTGCACATCACACGCAAAAGTCATACTAGTGGCAAGTGCGGAGGGTCGACACTACGCTATGGCTTAATCATATGGAAACTGCCACACTTGTAGTATGCGACCCAGGTCTCGGCCCTTGTCTTTATGAAAAACGGATTTAATATGGGCTCCAGGCCACCATTTTATTGTCACCACCCTTCATTGTCCTCACTGACACAAAAACGCGGCCAAGCGATCTATGCGCACTACAAACCGAGTAGAACTCTAGGTTAGAAAAGCCGCCTGCTAACTCTTGGACCGCACGCTTGCTGCGAGACTACATAAACACAATCACCCCAACTCAAAGAAAGTGAGGAAGGGAGAAGGGGTAAGGTCGCGCAGGGAGCTGGAGCCCCGCAAGCAAGGTCGATATGGCGGACGTCGACACAGAGCTGGGAGGCGGTGGATGGAAGGTGCGTTAAAGCGTGCGAAAGCATTTCACGCCTTGCTCCTACGGGTGCAGAGCAGGTTCGTCAGCCATGCAGCACAGAAGGGCGACAAGACAGAGCCCTGGGGACGCTGCTCTAGTGCATGAGACTGGTTCTCATTGCAAAAAAATTGCACCCTCTGTGTGCCAAAGGCAGCTAAGCACGTGCGAGTACGTGCTGCAAGCGGTGCATGTGCTGGGCAGGGATGCAAAGTGCTCAACATCCTAAGCCCCTATGCTTAATTGCTGGTTCTTGAGGTTACAGCCCGTGCCCGAAACTGAACGCAGAACAAGACCGCCCCGCCCCGTTACGTGAACTGCGACACTGATGATGTGACCTCGCCCTCGCCTCCCAAGCTTATCGAAGCATGGGGTGAGCCATCAGCAGGAGGTGGTGGAGGATTCCTGCCGGACATAAGGGCCGTATCCTCACGGCAGAGTGGCCAGCGGGGCACATATGCAGTCTTTCCGAGGACCGACAATGCTTCGCCCGATGCAGCTCGTATCCGAGCGTTGAAAAACGAGCTCAACACGTACAAGGTGAGGACGAGGTACATGTTTGCACAGCGCTAAGATATGATAACGCTCAAATTTGATTTTTGTGCCCAACCCTCGCTGTAAACATGTTGCCCACCATGCCCTTGCAACTGCTTGCGATGTGCCTTGTTGTGCCGCTTCACCTATCAACTGCAGAACCGTTTTGAGGCTGAGGTCCAGGTGTGTTGCCTTTTGATTTTGAACACCACGCTTTGACCAGCCTGTTGCCTTGCCGTGCCACGTTTCGGACTGTTTGGCATGAAACACTGACGTATTGTCGTGCACATTTTTGACAGAATCGGGAGGTGGAGATAATGAAGTTGAGGGAAAGGATTGATTATCAAAAGGTATGCACGAAGACTGAGCTTGCAGATAACATTTGGCCCTTGTAGTCTTTTACTGCGCTTCGCTTCGTGTCGGCGCGAACTGCACGTCCACTCACTAGAAGTGTTCAACCTACATCGGCACAGGAAGAATCGGCTCGATACAAGCAACAAATCAGGGAGCTCGAGCGAAGCCTGGCTGATTTTCAGCGGACGCAATTGACTCAGGTAAGGCTGCTTGCCAGCCAGAGCTGGCATCAACAAGGTACCCACGGCAGCATACACGCCGATGGCAGCACTCACCAGCAGCCCTGTATTCTGACCCGTTAGTCTCTTGAAGTCTATCTTCAAGATGCATTATGCACACGTGCTGCATGCAATGTCGCATGTCGCTTGCGCTGCACAGGCAGCCATCGACACACCCAGGCAAACTCACTCACTGACGTGTTTGCCGTCAAGACCTGTCGGACCCAAACTCGGCCCATCCTTCCTGCTTCTCCCGCACCTGCCCCTGCTTGCTGACACCGCGTGCTTTCCCCTTTCCCCCCTTGCTTCGCCACCATCCAGCGCGCGACGTTTGAGAAGTTCCAGGTGAAGGCCGAGGCCAAGGTGCGCTCGCTGCAAAACCGCGTGAAGGAGCTGGAGATGAGCCACGAGGCGGAGATGGCGGCGTCCGCGTCCTCCCTGGACAGAGCGCGCAAGGAGCGCAACGCGCTCGCGCTGGCGCTCACCGCAGTCGCCATGCAGGCGGTGAGCGACAACACAGCCGCAGCAGCTGCATGCTTGAGCCATATAAGTGAATTGAGGATTATAATTTCATTCATGCCTCATGGGGAAACCAACCATCGCAGCGTGCGCCTGCCAGCGTGCGCCTGCCACTGTCCTGCCAGCAGACGGAAATTATCTCCTCGGTCTGGTGGGGTGCACCCTGCTTTTGCAAGTGCTGTGTGTGGTGTATCCAATCTGCATTGTCATGTGCTTGCCTGTGCATGCTCAGACCGGTGGCGAGGATCCGAACGCTGACGACCTGGCGATGGACTGTGAGATGGCCACGGTCGACGGCCACGAGCCGCTGCCGCGCAACCCCGCAGTGTGGATGCAGCTGCGCTACGAGGTCAGTCAGTGCGTGCACACTGCAAACGCCCAACAAGTCACGATTTACCCAGGCATGCTCTGTAGACCCGCGCCACAGTGCCCCCCCCCCTGCACATTTCGTCCGCATACGATTTGCTGCCTGGCTCGCACTTTAGCTTATTAGCTCTGCTGCGCCTCCACTCGGGGCCTGTATGACAACATGATTTGTTGGTATATTTGTGTGCTGCCACTGCACAGGTGGACGAGGATGGCAACTTGACGAGCTTCAGCCGGGCTCAGGGCTCGCCGTCAAGGCCCTTTGACCGCGACGGCGCTCGTGGCGTCGCTGCGCTGGTCAACCAGGTGCGCAGGCGCCGTGGGCTGCCTGCCGCATGCGCGTTGTGCCAGCGCTGCCTGTGCTGCTGCTTGCCACTGATTGCGTGGTGTGTTTGACCTGAAGGGTTAACTGCAAGCCTGCTCCGCGCATGGCCATTGGGTTTGATTGAAGATATCCAAATTAATCAAACTGCGCAGGCGACCCTGAATCACCCAGCTTGTGCTTGTGGTCTGCATGCGAGAGACGTTTGCACTGCAGCTGCTGCTGTGCCCCATGCTGTGTCCTCAGCTGTGCTGAGCTGCAGTCGCGACGGCTACGGTTGTTTCACCTATGCAGTTCGTCGCGCACTCCTCCCTGTCATGCCCACTGCCGCCCTGAAGGCCCACGCCCGCACACACCCGCAATCAGGAATCAAGCTGCATGGCCCCACGGGCGCCTCTTCCTGACACACCTGCAACCCCCGCAAACACACACACACATGCGCGTGCAGGTCAAGCGGCTGTACGAGGCTCGCACGCTGCAGCGCAGCAAGCTGCGCACCGCGGGCCAGCAGCTGGAGCACATGCAGGTGGTGCTGGACAACGTGGAGGCCGACTTCAACGTGAGCCACCCGCGTGACATGATATGACATGATGCCGGGGTGTACGAGTGCATAGCCGTGTATCATGTGCCGGCAGCACCTGCAGAGCACATGGCCTATTAGCACCCGAGGTTGACTCCTGTACATCAGTATATGCAATGTACGCACAGATGCTAGCGGCTTTGCTATCCCACACTGTTCCCCGCACCCACCCACCCATCCCATCACATACGCGCTCACCCATGCGTGCGTATCAGGCAGACACGTAAATGCGCCGAAGCATGGCACGCAAATGCCTTGCAACAAACCGTGTGTGAATCTTGGGCCGCCCTGCACCAAACACTATGATGCTATGAACCCTCTCCTAACAATCTTCAACTCTTGCCGTTGTGCTGCGCAGATCGTCAACGCCATGATTGACATTTTCCAGTCGGAGGCGGGCCGCCTGCAGGCCGACTACGGCCTGGGCGCGCTGTTGCCGGGCTCGGTGCCGCCGCCTGGGTCTGCGGTGCGGCTGAGCGAGCGCATGGACGCGGTGCGCCACCTGCTGCAGCGCATGACCGAGGAGCTTCTGGTAGCCAGCGCAGAGCGCAAGTGAGTTGTGTGGTGTGGTAGTGGTCTGTCTGATGGAGGGAGGCACCTGAAGTCCTTGCACGTGCACTCAACTGGTGGTGGGCTGATGGAGAGAGAGATGCACGCAGAGTCAGCACCTGCGGTACACGGTGCAAAAGTACAAACAGCATGCGCATGCCCATGTGGCCCCTTGCCTGTCCGCAGTACTGCCATGCACCAAACCCATTTTGCCTCAACATCGTCACGGGGATGGGTCGTGAATGTGGATTCCTTGACAGTGAGCGTATCAGAGCATGCTGCAATACGGTATGTGGTATGGGATGTACGGCCAAGTTGGCTTCCAATGGGGCTCGCGGTTTCAGCTGCCATCGAGGGCCGGTTGGCACTTTTCGTTGGCAAGGGGCGGACGTACCCGCTTGCGTGCACGCCTGCAGGAATCAGGGGTATTCAAACACGCCCCCCTGCGTATGTGTATAAAGTGTTGGCTGGCTGACCCGCTCTGCGCGTGTGTGTGTGTGGCTGCACTGCAGGGCGCGCAAGGAGTCTGGCGCGGGGTCGTCCCTGGGTGACGGCGCTGAGGAGCTGGTGGACCGCCAGCAGATCATCAGCCAGTACTCGGAGGCGGCGGCCGAGCGCTACGCCTCCAACCCCGTGCTGGCGCAGTACGGCGGCGCCGGCGGCGGCAGCACGTACAAGGCGTCACGCCCGCTGCCACCTGTCGCCACCAAGGCTTGTGAGTGACGCACGGTGTGGTGAAATGCTGGGTGACTGCCTGGCCCTGCTGCTGGTAGCTTTATGATTGATGCATTTCTGGGTTCAGACTTGTACACGCTGAACAGCTATCTTGAACGGTTGGCGACATGTCACTGATTACAGTCACTGACGGCGACACACGCGTCCTCTATCCTGCTTCCTGTACCTGCAGCCACCCGCCCCATGGCACGCGCGATGCCACCGCTGCAGCCCCAGGCGTCCAGCTCGCCCACAGCGCCGCTGCCGCCCGCCGTCAAGCCCTCCTACCAGGTGCAGAGCCCCAAGGCAATCAAGGACGATAAGGCGCTGCGCGAGAAGCAAGCCAAGGAGGCGGCGGATGAGTTCAGCGCCATCCTGCACAGCAGCAACGGCAATGTCGGCAGCCCCAGCAAGGCGGGCCGCACCCGTCTGTCGGAGCAGGGCGCGCACCAGCAGGCGCGCAGCCCGCAGCGCATCCGCGACCACGCTGCCAACAACAACACGCAGCAGCAGCAGCAGCAGAGCGAGCCCGCTTCGCCTGCCAGGGAGCCGAAACCGCCCGCCAAGCCGGCTGCGCAGAAGCCAGTCGCGCACAAGGCCTCGGCGCGCAAGTCGGTCGAGGGCGGCAAGGACGCGGCGACGGCAGCGGCGCAGAAGCGTGACGCTGCAGGAACGTCGCCGCAGAAGCGTGACGTTGCGGCAACGTCGCCGCAGCGGCCCAAGCGCCAAAGCCCGCATGATGCGGCCAAGGACAAGGATGCCAAGGACAAGGTCGCAAAGGACAAGGCCGTGAAGGACAAGAGCATAAAGGACAAGGATGCAAAGGGCCACGATGACCGCAAGAAGGATAAGAAGAGCAAGAAGGACAAGGACGAGAAGGATGACAAGGATGAGGAGGAGGAGGAGAAGGAGGATGAGGAAGAGGAAGAGCAGCAGCAGTCAGCTGATGACAGTGGCGAGCAGCAGCAGGACGAGCAGACCGCTACTGAAGCAGAGCCGGAGCCAGCAGCTGAGGATGCAGAGGACGCCGCTGCTGCCGATCCGGACGCCGCTGCCGAACCCAGCGCGGAAGCTGAGCCAAACGCAGAGGCCGAGCCTGAGGCTGCAGAGCCCGAGGAGGCTGCGGAGCCCGAGCCTGAGGCAGCAGCAGACGAGTACGCTGATGATGCAGAGCCCGAGGCGCCTGAGGCTGCTGAGGACCTCGCTGCTGATGAGCCTGCTGCAGCTGACGAGCCAGACGGTGCTGCTGACGAGGCTGCTGCAGATGATGAGGCTGCTGCCGATGAGCCTGAGGCAGCTGATGAGGCCGAGGAGGCTGCCGAGCCCGAGCCTGAGGCGGAGGCGGAGGCGGAGGCAGCGGATGAGCCCGCTGCAGCCGATGATGAGCCTCCTGCTGATGAGCCCGAAGCAGCAGACGCCGAGCCTGAGCCCGAGGCGGAGGCAGAAGAGCCAGCTGCTGCTGACGAGCCCACGGCTGATGAGCCTGCAGCGGCTGAGGAGGAGCCCGCAGCCGACGACGAGCCCACCGCTGCTGAGGAGCCGGCAGCAGATGAGCCCGCTGCTGACGAGCCCGCTGCTGAGGAGCCCACAGCAGATGAGCCCGCAGCTGATGAAGCTGCTACTGCTGAGGAGTCTGCAGCTGAGGAGCCTGCTGCTGACGAGGAACCCACAGCTGAGGAGCCCACAGCAGACGAGCCAACAGCCGATGAGGAACCCGCAGCCGATGAGCCCACCGCTGATGATGCACTCACGGCAGACGAGCCTGCCGCGGATGAGGCTGCAGCAGCGGAGGAGCCTGAGCCCGAGGCAGCTGAGCCTGAGGCGGGCGGTGATGAGGAGCCCGCTGCTGCGGCAGAGCCAGAGCCTGCGGACGAGGACGGCGCTGCGGAGGCGGCAGCTGCGTTTGAGGACGAGCCAGAGGAGCCTGCTGCCGATGACGCGCCTGCAGCTGCGGCTGAGCCTGAGCCTGAGGCCGAGGCTGAGGCCGAGCCGGATGTTGAGGAGGCAGCAGAGGCAGCGTCCAGGGCGTTTGAGCCAGAACCTGAGCAAGAGCAGCAGGCGGAAGAGCCTGAGCCAGCGGCGGATGAGCCCGAGGCGGCAACAGAGGAACCTGTGGCTGAGGAGCCTGAACCAGTGGCTGAAGAGGAGCCCGCTGCTGCTGACGAGGAGCCCACAGCTGAGGAGCCTGCAGCTGCTGAGGAGCCCACAGCAGATGAGCCGGCTGCTGAGGAGCCTGCTGCTGCTGAGGAGCCCGCAGCTGACGAGCCGGCAGCTGCTGAGCCTGCTGCTGATGATGAGCCTGCTGCTGATAATGGGCCTGCAGCTGATGAGCCTGCAGCTGATGAGGAGCCCGCTGCTGAGGAGCCCGCAGCTGATGAGCCGGCTGCTGACGAGCCGGCTGCTGCTGCTGAGGAGCCCGCTCCCGAGGAGCCCGCTGCTGACGAGGAGCCTGCAGTTGAGGAGCCCGCTGCTGCTGACGAACCTGCAGCTGACGAGCCGGCAGCAGATGAGCCCGCTGCTGAGGAGCCCGCTGCTGAGGAGCCCGCTGCTGACGAGCCGGCCGCTGAGGAGCCCGCAGCAGATGAGCCCGCTGCTGACGAGCCTGCTGCTGCTGCTGAGGAACCCACAGCTGATGAGCAGCCTGCAGCTGATGAGCCCACAGCTGCTGAGGAGCCCGCTGCTGACGAGGAGCCCACAGCTGACGAGCCAGCTGCTGAGGAGCCCACAGCAGATGAGCCCGCTGCTGACGAGCCCGCTGCTGAGGAGCCCGCTGCTGACGAGCCGGCCGCTGAGGAGCCCGCAGCAGATGAGCCCGCTGCTGACGAGCCCGCTGCTGAGGAGCCCGCTGCTGACGAGCCGGCCGCTGAGGAGCCCGCTGCTGACGAGCCCGCAGCTGACGAGCCTGCTGCTGAGGAGCCCGCTGCTGAGGAGCCCGCTGCTGACGAGCCCGGCGCTGAGGAGCCTGCAGCAGCTGAGGAGCCCGCAGCAGATGAGCCCGCTGCTGACGAGCCTGCTGCTGACGAGCCCACAGCTGAGGAGCCCACAGCAGAGGAGCCCACAGCAGAGGAGCCCACTGCTGAGGAGCCCACAGCTGACGAGCCTGCAGCTGAGCAGCCTGCAGCAGATGAGCCCACAGCAGAGGAGCCCGCTGCTGACGAGCCCGCAGCAGATGAGCCCGCAGCTGACGAGCCAGGCGCTGAGGAGCCCGCAGCAGATGAGCCCCCTGCTGATGAGCCTGCCGCTGACGAGCCCGCAGCGGATGAGCCCCCTGCTGATGAGCCTGCTGCTGACGAGCCCACAGCAGATGAGCCCCCTGCTGATGAGCCCGCTGCTGACGAGCCCGCAGCAGATGAGCCCCCTGCTGATGAGCCTGCCGCTGACGAGCCCACAGCAGATGAGCCTGGTGCTGAGGAGCCCGCTGCTGATGAGCCCACAGCAGGTGAGCCCGCTGCTGGGGAGCCAGCAGCTGAGGAGCCAGCAGCAGATGAGCCTGCAGCTGATGAGGAGCCTGCTGCTGAGGAGGAGCCTGAGGCAGCGCCCGAGGAGACCCAGGTGAGGTCCTGACTGCAACGGTTGACTTGACGTCACTTGGCCGATCAGGCCATTCCTGGATGAGGGCAGTGATCACGAAGTCGCATGAGATGGACGGTCCTGTGAGTGCGCGTGTGTAATGCCTGCCCAGGGGTACATGCAGGCGCTCGTGAATTGTGCAGCAACGTCGGGGGATGGCAGTGGGGGCATTGAGATCACGCAAGCAAATGATGGGGGGCCAGTATTACAAACACATCAGCTGCAGTGCGGGGGCTCCTGACTGCAATGCAATCATTCTGCCGGCGTTAGGAGAACGCCTGGTACTTGCAAGCAACAATGAGCAAGCTGCTTGCGTGTTTTATGAGCGCTCCAGGCATGCAGCTCAGCCGTCAAGTTGGTCAGGCCCGTTTCGCAACGCGTGAATTCCTGCACTGTTGAGAACACCTCTGCCTTGCATTGCTACATGCAGGAACCTGAGCCCTCCAGCGATTCACCTGCTGATGCCGAGGCCGGGGCACCAGCTGAGGAGGAGGCTGATCCAGAGCCTGCTGCCGAGGAGGAGCCGGCTCCGGAACCTGAGGAGCAGCCACCAGCGGCTGAGGAGGAGGCTGCACCTGAGGCCCCCGCTGACGGGGACGCTGAGTCACCTGCGGAGCAGGAAGCGGAGGCACCTGCGGATGAGGAGGAGCCCGCTGCGCAAGAGGACGAGCCCGCGGCAGACGAAGGGGAAGAGCCTGCAGCAGAAGCGGAGGAGCCCGCTGCTGAGGAGGAGCCCGCAGCAGACGCAGAGGAGCCCGCTGCTGAAGAGGAGGAGCCTGCTGCTGAAGAGGAGGAGCCGGCAGCGGAAGAGGAAGAGCCTGCTGCGGAAGAGGAGGCTGAGGCTGAGGAGGAGGCGGCTGAGGAGGAGGAGCCTGAGGCTGAGGAAGAAGAGGCTGAGGATGAGTGAAATCAATGCACCAACTACGTCGTTGAGGCAGCAGCACTGAGCGATGCGAGCATTGGGCTTCCATGATAGGCCACGCATGGCAGCACCCCCTCCCCCCCTTCCTCCCCGCACCCGCCCCTGCACGGTCGAGTGCTATGATGCACGCGCACGCACAGTGAAGCAGGTTGCAAGACCATCAAGTGGCCGTGGCTGTTTAGTGACTGGTGTGATTGTGAAACGTATGGTCACTGAACCAAGTACCTGCCAGATGCGTTGTTTTACGTGATGACCACACCCCGAGAAGGCACACCCGAATGCTCCGTTTGCACGAGCGAAGGGGTCTCCCACCAGCAGAGCGCATCGTCCATGCCGCTCTGCGTGTTGGTGGCTGCTAATTGCCGATGGGCTGTGTGAGCGCAACAGGCATCAATCCGCTTGCGGAAAGGCCATGCGTGTGAGGCGCAGCATGCTCCGCCCCGCCTCCATGCATGACACGCTGACCGAATAACACAATTGATCCCACTTGACTCGCCGGGCCCCGGCCAATACAAAGTTACTGCCTGTTGGAGTGCTGGCCAATTTAGTACCCTATGTGTGTTGGCGTTTGCTGACTGCACGCCCTTGTTGGCTCTTACGTATCCCATGTGCACACGCGATGACCACATTTGACACTCTGATGCCGGTAGCAGGTCAGTGCATGCATCGTATATTTAGACCATGCATTACCTGCCGGGCGCTTCGGTTGCGTCCACGCCTGTCTGGGCGTGTGCGGTTCGCGTTTTGCGATGCCCCGCAAGCATTGTTGGCGGATAGGCCGCGTAGAATTGCCAGGCGCATGCAACATACCATACAGGTTCGCGCTGGCTTGTAGGTCCGCAGCGGGGTGCTCCACATCGGTATCGCGCTCTTCAAGTTGCCGCAACGGCAAGGCCGCCGTAGATTCATGGTGATGTACGTGGCGATATCCCCACCTGTGGCATTGCATGCGCCGCACCCCTGCCAAGGACGCAATAAGTGGCAGCAGCCCTCCAGGTACTGTGATTCATGCCGTTTGTTGCGATGACGAGCAAGCAAGCGCGCGAACGATGATAACTCTCTCTCTAGCCTCTACCTCTCAAGCACTCACCCCTTGCACTCGCACCCCACCAACCGCACACCCACACACGCCATGCTTCGCAGCAGCTGGCGCTGCAGACTTCTCCGTTACAACGTTATCTCTCATCCTTTTTCAATTGTGAATGCACGGCCCGTGCATGTAAAGGCCTGCGGTGCATCAGACACCCCTAGCATGCACGCATTTCGTATTGCGATCCAATTTTACTTCCAATTCATCCCCGAGGGTCTTTGCTTTTGGCATTACCAGCTCCTACATACACATACATGCGTTGAATTGCTTTTGCCACTTGAGCTGAGGTACAGCCACGCAAGTATGTAACGCTGTGACACGCTTTTGTGTGCGGCCAACATGCGTGAATCAGGCAGCCCGCCGCCAACGTTCCACGTCCGCATCGTGAGCATAGACTACTACCTCACAGCCCCTATACCAGGAATTGACCACAGCGTGACAGGCGTTGAGGGCTCACGTATCGAGCAGGTGCCAGTGGTGCGAGTGTTTGGGTCTACGCCAGCAGGTCAAAAGGCGTGCATCCACTTGCACCAGGTGCGCAAGGAGCCACCCAGGAGAGCAATACAGGCAGCCAAAACAGCAGTGTTGCCAGTCAGCACAGTACCCTTGCGTGTTGTGCTTTGCCTGTCACCGCAGGCTCTACCGTACCTGTATGTGCCATACGACGATGATCTCCCGGGCGAACCGCGAGCAGGCAAGCGCTCGCAATTTGGCATCAAGCACACACAGTACAGTACTTCGTTGGTTTCTGCACCCACAGACAGCTGAGCACACCACCCGTGCCTTTTCCTTGCAGCTGGGGCGTTCCTGCGTCGCTTGGCGCTCGCTGTGGACAGTGGCATGCGTGTGGCAGGGTTGCAAGCGGTTGCAGCGCAAGCCAACGGACAAAACCAGCCACAGCAACAGCAGCAAACCAGCGGACACTTGCGCAAGCAGACCGTTCACAGCCTGCGTTTGGTGCGTGCGCGCCCGTTCTACGGCTATCAGTTGAAAGAGCAGCTGTTCATCAAGATACTCTTGTAGGTGGAGTTGTTGAAACCAGGTGCTGGTTGCTCCTGTTGCAGTTTTGCTGTAGTCTGTCCTTGCCATATGCCTGCTGACCTGATGTGCTGTGCCATGCTGTGTGGTACCGGCATGCTGAGCACCGCAGGTACAACCCACAGGACGTGGGGCGAGTGGCGAGGCTGCTGCAGAGCGGTGCTGTCCTCAACCGTTGCTTCCAGCCTCATGAGTCGCACATACCCTTCCTACTGCAGCTCAAAGTAAGGGTTGTGTTGGTAGGGCGGCAGCGGATGGCAGCAGTCAGCACTGAGCATGCTTGCTTAGTGTTGACCTCGCTCTCTGGGCCTTATGTCACGTTGTGCAGCAGTGATTTCAATACACAGGAACATAGCAAGCCACTAAGTAGCCACTCACCTGTACCCTTGCCTTCTCTGACTCATGACTGGCTGCAATCACAGCTTGACTTCAACCTGTTGGGCATGGGCTGGCTGAAGCTGCGGAAGGTGCTGTTCAGGGAGGGCGGTCTACCGCCTCCTGGAGCACCAACGTCTTCTGTAGAAGCCTTCCTGGCTAAGCAGCCGCAGCACCTGCAGAACCCCGAGGACGCGGCAGCAGCAGCAGCAGCAGCAGCAGGAGCACCTGGGGAAACGCAGCAGCAACAGCAGCAGACAGGCGATGTGGCAGAGGCGAGGGCACCGGCTGGACGCGTACCGGTGCAGGTGCAGTATGAGGGTGAGCAACATCACCACTTGCTGACATGCATGTTACTCCTGGTCCGTGGTGGCGACACCTTGGTGCTGAAAGGGAAACGCCGATTCCCGTATCCGCTAGGCAGACCAGTGCCCACCTGTGTTGCATCTGCATCGTGTCCGAGCTATATGCTTGGGTTGCATATGCTGCTGCGGGTGCATGTGCTCTGTGTCGCCCAGACGGGGAGCGTGGCCGGGATTATGGCATGGCGCCTGCGGGTGGCAGCAGTGGCGGCAGCGGCGGCGGCGATGGCAGCATGGGCGTCAGAGGCACGGACAGCTTTCCCTCCGCGCCGTTCGACGTGTCGACCTTTGTATGGAACGAGGCCAGCACGCCGAACGCGTGGACGTGGTCCGGAGCGAGCCTTGGCGTGCAACCCCTTCGCCGGTGAGTGCGACCCAGATGGGACACTTCTGGGCTCGTGCCGCTTGTGCATGATTGGCAACGCGTTTTGGTGTAAATGGCCAAGCGTGTGCATTGCGCTGAGCCACCATCACCGACCTGGCTCGGATGCGTAGGCAAGGGCTAAACGTAGTAAATGTATATGAAGTTGATTTGGGTCACACCATCGCAGGCCCCCCAGGCACCAGAGCTGCTGCCAGCTGGAGGCGGATGCTACAGTGGGCGACATACTCAACAGGGAAGAGGTAGGGGCGCTGCCGTACGTACGCATTTGCATGTGGGTCTTTTGCACCAGCCTGCCTGCCTGCCTGCCTTTGTGCATGGTCTCCTGAGCCATGTGAAGCCAGTTGAGGCAAAATGCTGCCTTACGCGCGACGGCGAGCGCAGGTTGTGCGCATGCGCCTGGAGGATGCGGGCGCTGACCGGGCCCTCCTGGAGTCCCTGCTGCCCATGTGGGAGGAGGAGAAGGCGCGCTGCGGCGGCGCGCTGCCGCCGCGGCCGTCCTCGCCGCCGCGCTCGCCGCAGGTGCTGTGCCCCGCCGTGCAGGCCATCCGCACCGAATACAAGGTGAGGCCTCGGGCACGCATGCGGCCATGACGCGCATGTGGCCATGAAGCGAATGCGGCCATGAAGCGCGTGCGGCCATTACCCTCCGCCCTGCCTTACATGCGCCAGTCAGCTGATGTTGACACGATGATGGCTGCTTACTGTTACACCCTTGAGCAACTGGATACCTGTGCGGCATCCCCGCCTGCAGTCTTGCTGTTGCTTGGGAAGGCCGCAGACGCGGTTTCTCCTCGAGTGGTGTCCACGGTAAATTTCCCAAATGCCGCCATGGCAAGGAAAATCCAACGGCGCGTGTGGTCACTGAAAACAGTGGCCTTTTCCACCTCCCTGCGTCGCTGTGTTTGCCTCCTCTGCGTGCAGGCTATTGCCGAGGCGCATGTCGAGCTGCTGCCTGCGGAGCCCCCTCACTCGCAGCAGGCCGCCAGTGCCAGCTCCGATCAGGAACACGAGCCGCACGCTGGATCCGGCCAGCAGCAGCAGCGCAGCGACGGCAGCGGGCGGATGACGCCCACGCCTTACCGCACCACACCACTGGGCGGTGGTGGTGGTGGCGGTGCTGGGGCCGGTGGTGCTGGCGGTGGTGGTATGGCCCGGGATGATCCAGGCACGAGCGAGGCTGCGAGCTTGTCCCAGCAGCAGCAGCAGCAGCAGCAGCATGCGGTACACGCGCATGTACAGGGCCAGACGCAGCAGGCACCCGGGTACCTGCCAGCGCTTCGCCAGCCGATGTTGCAACAGCGCCAGCGCCAGTCTCAGGCGTCGCAGCAGCAGCAGGGCCGCCAGCATGAGGAACTGATGCTCATGTCACAGCCCGCCAACGTCGCGCTGGCAGCGTTGGGCCAGCTGCAAGCTGCGCCGACCCCGGCCGCCGCCACAGCGCCTGAGGCAGGCGCAGGTCCCTTCACCCCAGCAGCACGGCTGGCGCCCAGCTTAAGGGCTGAGGGCATACAGGGGGAGCTGTTGGGCGGCCCCGGTCCTCATCAACTGCTGCAGGGTGTCACATTGCGTGAGGAGGACCAGGGGCCGGCAGGCGCTGCTGCCGCTGGCGGCCTTGGCGTGGCCGCGTCGCTTTCACAGTCAGGTCTGGACCTTTTGTACGCTACCCAGCCAGGATTGCAAGCAGAGCTGCTGCCAGCATTCGAGCACAACGACGATGCTGCAGCAGGTGGCAGCGGCGTGCTTGACGACGGTACGGCACTTGTGGATCAACCTAAGCTGGCGGCGGTGTTGGCACGGGAGCAGCAGCGGCGGCGGCGCTCAAGCCGAGTGCGGCTGGGCTCTCAGCAGGAGGCGGCACGTTTACTGCAGGAGGCGGGCGCCAGGCGTGCAAGCCAGCAGCCGCCAGCGGCATGCTCCCAGGGCCGCAACGGGTCTGTTCGAACAGCTGTGGGTGGTGGCGATATGGGTGCGGGTGGCATGGATGGCAACACAGAGCGTGTTGCGGGTGAGCAGCAAGGCCTCCATGGTACCCAGGATGACGCTGAGGATGCTGATGGCATTGTCATCAAGGGTGGCGACAGCGACAGCGATGCCAGCAGCCGTGGCCGCCACGCGGGTGGACTCGGGCCTGTAGGCGCAGGCGGGCACGGTAGTGATCACAGCGGTCATGACGATAATGACGACGAATGGGACGACGGGTCCGATCCGCTGCTGCAGCTGGCGGAAGCGCTGGAAGCAGACCAGCTGGAGCGGCAGCAGCACCCAGAGACTGAAGGCGGCCCCGCTGAGGATTTCGGCCATAATGCTGACGCTGTTGCTAATGCTAACGCCGGCGCTGGCGCTGTTGCTGAAGGTGCTGCTGACGCTGACGCTGCGCATGGCCAGGGTAGCCAGCACACCGGGCGAGGCGTTGACGACCAACACCCAGAGGATGGCGATGACCACGAGGGTGACAACGATGATGATGATGATGAGCTGATGGCTCTGCTGCAGGAGGCTGAGGCCCAGCTGGGGATGGCAGGTGGGCAGGCGCATGGGGGGCATCACGCGCCTGCCGCAGAGCACAGCGCTGATGGGGCGGCCACCCACCGTGACACGCATGACGAGCCTATGGTGGATGCCGACCTCAACGATCACCGCAGTTGCATCGATGACCACGATCATGATCAGCATGGCGGCGATGACGATGACGAAATCGAGGATAGCATGGATGACGATGATCGCGCAGTTCAGCCGGCGTGCACACTCAGCCGGGGACGTGGCAGCCGGGCTGCCTCCGCAGCGTCACGCTTTGAAGCGCAGGTGGTGCGGCACCGCCAGCGGCAGCGCCGGCAGCATGAGCCTGAGTCACCCACTGGGCACGTCCGCAGCAGCAGCAGGCGGGACGGTGTGCCGGAGGCAATGCCGATGCTTGACATAGAGGATCTGGCTCCATGGCCGGTTACTGATCGTAGCATTGATGCCATCGCACCTGCAAGGGAGACGCGTAGCGCATCAGGCAGTGGCAGGGGCAGTGGTGACGATGGTTTTGGTGAGGGAGGATCATTGCCGGGAAGGTCAACAGCATGGTCACCGACAGCCGCCCCTCCAACAGCCGCTGCCGCAGCAGCAGCACCGAGCCCTGGCAAGCAAGTGCAACAGCAGGCAGAACCCCTAACCACCCCGTCAGGTACGCAAGCAGCGAGCATGGCCTGCATGGTGTTGCGTGTGTTGTGCTGTGTTACGTTGGCTGGTTGAGCTGTGATGCAATAGCATTGAGGGATTCTGTGGCTGCTGCTGCTGCTGCTGGCATGCTGTAACTGGGGACAAGGCACAGTTGAGTACCCCACCGCTGTGCTCAAATCGTTGTGCAACGCCGCTGGTCCTACTAATGGCTACTAACGGGCTGCAACGTAACGTTGCTGGTGTTTTGCATGTGTGTTTGCACTCACGTGTGTGTTTGCGTCTTGTGAGCGCAGGAGCCCCATCTGCGGGTCGTCCTCGCAAGGTGCCTCGGACAGGCGTACTCCCAGGTTCAGCACAAACTGCCACTGCACGCGCGCCAGGCTCAATCCACCCGCCGCATGAACCGCCTCCACTGCAGCCACAGCCGGCTGTGCGCTCACCGCAGCGGCGGCGACGGCAACGGCAGCTCCAGGAGCCAGCTCATGAGTCCGGAACTGGCACGGCTGCCGCCTCGCCCAGCAAAGCGGATCAGTACTATGTGCCCATCCCCATGGCCATATCTCCCCTGTCGCGGGCAAGGCATGCCCTCCCGCCTTCAGCACCTCCAGTGCCACCTGCTGGCGTGCATGAAACGGGGTGGCAGCAGCAGCAGCAGCAGCAGCCACCGGGGCAGTACCCAATGCGTCCACCCTGGTGGCAACCGCAGCCCGCACTTCCAGCCGCACCTGACGCACAGCCCCCTGCAAACCTGGCGCTGGACGGCAGCCATGCGCGTTACTTTCAGGATGCAACCCCACTCCCCAGCGCCATACCTCATGGCATAGCCGTGACTAACGCATGGCAGCAATACCTCCAAAACGAGCAGCAGCAGCATGACCAACCGCCGTCACCGCCACTGCAGCAGCAGGGCGAATCGGCGCACAACGCGCAACGAGCCGATGCGGGCCACAGCGCCGGGCCCGACCACATCCCGCAGTACGATGGCGGTACTGACTACGATGACACACCTGACTGTGAGGAGCTCACACCCGGCTGCCACTCGCCGACCGCCTGGTCCATGCGGATGGCCCCCCTGGACCCGACATGCATGCCGCAGGTGGCCTGCCGAACGACGTCCCCTTTGTCCAATGAATACATCGCGACTCAGCCGCTGCCAGGGGCGGTAGCGTCTCCTCTTGTGCCGTCCCCCCGACACAGGATACTGCATGGCGGCGGCCCAACCGCCTCACCCTCGCCCCGGGCTCCACCCGAAACCATTGCCGAAACCACGCCAGGATCCGCTGCAGTACACCTTGCGCCCTTCCCCATGCGCTCCGTGCACACCGCTGGGCGGGGCGATTCACACGGCTCCCCCCCTGGAGGCACATACTTCGGTCCGGGGGGCGGCGGTAATGCCGGGAGCGGCAGCGCTGGCCAGGCGCTCAGCCCATACATACCAACGCAACCCATCGAACCTAACAGTCAACCCACACCAAACCCAACCAGGGCGCAGGATGCGATTGATTCTTTAATTCATTCCGTTCATCAACTAGGCGATACTGACACCCTGGCGTTGGATTTGACGCGTGCGGCACGGTCCCCGCCGTCTGTCCTGGCACACAACAGATGCAACAGCATCGCCGCTGACCCCAACCGTCCGGACGCACACAATAATGGCCTGGCGCACATCAGCACTGATCATGCCCCTGGCAGCATTACGGCACAGCAGCCCATCACTGCCGTCAGTGTAGTTTTCGCTGGCGATGTCACCCTTGGGCGTCATGGTGGCAGCAACAGCACTGCTGATGCCGCCAACAGCGATGACTTCGATGTCGGCATTGCTGCTCAGCACCCCGGGCAAGGGGTTGGGCCACCGGGCACCTCTACGGATGTGTCGATGGGCGATCATGGCGATGGCCACGTCCTGGGACCGCTCTGGGACGTGCTGAACTCACCTCCCTCACAGCACGAAGAGCCCACCGTCTACAGTGGCAGTGCCGCTGCGGCCGACATGGCACAGCCGAATAACCCGCAAATGACCGCCGCAAACAACCACCCCGCCATCAGCCGCAGCGCAGATGGCGTGGCGGCTGCATCCACCGCCCGTGGTGCACTGCAGGGGTCTGCGCTCAACGGCTTGCCGTTTGCTGGCGCGCCTACCGATACCGAAGGCGCTGCCGCCGTTGGTTCCGCTGCTGCCAATGTTGGGGGCGTTGCGGGCGATGCGGACGGTATTGTCCCCTGCTGGCCTACTGCTGGCATGCCGATTGGACCGCACTCCGTCATCCCCTCCAGTGTGTCCCCTTTATGGGGCGTCCTGCTCAGCGACGATGAGCAGGACGATGGCGGGGCCCGTACTGGCAGCCATGGCGACCACACTGCTCACGAGGATGGCGTATCCCATGATGAAATGGAGGTGGAGGTGCAACACCCTGCCGTAATGAGCGCTGATGAGGTCAGCACGCATGGCAAGGCTGCACCAGACGCGGCTGGTGATGTCAACAGCGGAGCGGGACCGCCCCTCGACTACCCGCTACCCGTTCATCAGCCACCTGTAGCTGAAGCGCTGCCGTTGCTGGGGGCACCTGGGCGAGCCGTGCCCTTGACGGCTGTGCTGCCGCACCTGTCACCCATGGCCATTGACGCTGACGAGCAGGGCACGCTTGCCGGCTCTTCAGGCCCTCCGCGCCACAGCCTCTCACAGCAGCTGCAGCCGCGCCAGCTACATGAGCTGCTGAATGCAGCGGCAGGCGTAGGTGCGGCGTATCGCTCTGCTGGCATGCACTCAGCATGGGCAGCGGGTGGCGTCGCTGCTGCTGGTGCCGTCCCCAGCCGATTGGTGTGCTTGCCTGCTGCCGTTCAACCTGGCGCACAAGCCGCATCGCTCATGCTGCAGCAAGCCAACGAGGAGGTTCAGGACCCGCTGCTTGCGCTGACGTTTCCATCTCCCGCCGACGGCTACACTCCGGCTGATAGCCCTGCTGCATGGCAGGGTGGCAATGCAGAGCATCATCGGACCAGCGCGGCCAGGGGGGAGCAGCAGGCCCACAGCCAGCACCATGGCGGCGAGGATGTAGCACAGCTGGCAGGAACAGCAGTACCTGCAGCTGCCATGACGGCTGCTGCTGCGTTGGCGATGCAGCCACGAGCTGGCCCGCAGCAGCTCTCTCCTGTGGACCTGAGCCTGCATTTGAGCCGTGGAACATGGTCCTTATCGCCACCGCCCAGCAGCGGCGGTGCAAGCATTGGGGGCAGCATACCGGGACTCTCCGGCCCACAGCTCACGACCAATACTGCTGACGACCCCAAGCGGATGCCTCCGCCATGCCAACGGCCAACACCCATGCATGGTGTGACCTACGTGGGAGGCACAGCAGCCGCGGCGACTGATGCCGCCTCTCAGGAAGCAGCCTCCAGTGGTGCTGCTGCTGGGGGTAAGGTGGCGAGTGCGAGCGCTGATGCAGGATTAATGGCGTCCTTGTCGTTGAGGTTGTCGCTGTCCCAGACACCTGCAGGACTTGCTGCAACTGCCAAACCCCGTTCGACGCCGCCCGGCAGCCAGCAGCTGAGCCAGGGATTACACACGCCCTTGCAGCCGGTACTGCCACCACCATCAGCCGCTGCTGTCGCCTCAGCAGCTGGGGCAGCACAGAGTGGAGGAGCTCCAGCATCCAACACAACGACTGCCACATCTAACGACAGCCTTGCCCAGCAGCAGCAGCAGTCGCCGCACGTCATTCTGGCCACCCCACTGCTGGGCAGCACCTCGCCTCGCACCAGCACAGCAGCCACGCACACATCAGGCCGCACGGTGGCTGATCTGGGTGGTGACGGCGCCCGCAGCGGGCGTGGCGGCAGCAGGGATGGCAGCGTTGGGGTGGCTGGAGCGCCCCTGGCTGCGCTGGTCAGCAGGCCAAGCAGCAGCGGCAGCGGCAGTGGCGGGCGTGGCAGCGCGCATGCTGCTCACAGTGCATCTGACGCAAGCAAGGCGGCGTCTGCTGAAGGTGCCGCGGCGAGTCGCATGGATCCTGCAGCAGCAGCGGCAGCAGCAGTAGAAGCGCCAGCAGGCAGCAGGCACCTCACGACGTCCCAGCCCTGCGTGCTACCACAGTTGTCATCCGGCCCGATCGACCAGCAGCAGCAGGGTGATGCGCTGGCCGTGCGTGCTCCTGCTGAGGCACCTGCACCACTCACGAAGCCAGGCCCCGCCCAGGCACCCCCTCAGGTATCACAGGAGGGCCCTGCTGGTCCGTCCCGCACCCCTGCAGCTGCTGGCAGCGGCGGACGCCGCGTGTCCTTTTCGACCCCAGTGAGCCAGCAGAAGCTACAGCAGCAGCAGCAGCAGCAGCAGCAGCAACAGCAGCAGCAGCTGCTGCCGGCAACAGCGCAGCACCACAGCATTGCACCCCTTCTCGATGCGGTGGGCTTGCAGCAACAACCTCCTGCAGGGATCAGCACACGCGTCGAGCGGGCTGCTGAGCAGACGCACCTGCAGCCTGCCACACTGCTGGGTGCGGACCGCGTTACGCATGCCACCTGCAACCAGAATGCTTCCACAAGCCCTGGTGAGCTCAGCGGCGGCATTGACGGCAGTGCTGCAGCAGCAGGGGCCAGTGGAGGCGGACACCCTGGTGGAGGTGGAGGGGGGAGCCAGCGTCAGCACCAGGGCGGCATCAGCGCGGGTGCTGTCGATGACGCCCACACTGGCGCTGCGGGTCCTCAAGATGACGCTGCCATGGAGTGTAGCAATGGGGCGGGGGGCAGGGGCAGCGGCAACAGCGGGGCCGGTGCTGGCGCTGGCATCGCCAATCATCATGATGTTGATGGCAATGGCGGTGGTGCCGGCGACGGCGGCGGTGGCAGTGGTGGCAGCAATAGCGGCGACGAGGAGGCGCGTGCGCCACGCCACCGAGGCCTGCTGTGTGTGGGGCCGCGCGCCAAACCACCAACACCCGCTGAGCTTGCCACGAGCGAGTCCTGGTTTGCGGCAGGCGCTCTGCCTGTAGTCCACCAGGCAAGCAAGCAGTGTAGTGCAGAAAGGGAGGCAAGTGGGGCACCGGGGCGAATGCACTTCAGGCAGGCCATGCATGGGGTGCCTGGTGCTGCCTTATGTTGGCCCGGGTGATCGGTGGCAGCTGGATTTAGGATTGGGATGCACGGTTATCCACGGATCGGTTGGTGCTGCCTGGTTGTGTTGTAAACGACTATGAACCGCAACGTGCGTACTGCACCCGTGCAGGATCCGTTCTATGGCGACCCACATGACGTGCCGCCGAGGCCAATCACGTTTGCTGGCAGGTGCGTATCAGCGTACAGGCAGCGTTGGGTGGCGTGTGGTGCACTGGTACAGTTGTGTGTTGAAGGGGGGAGGGTTCCATCCGTGCATTGTGTTGCACTAAGCATCGATGCACACCGGTCATTCGATAAGCCAACAACAGTCAGGGGCCGCCATCAGCTCACATACACATACATGTACATCAGATGCATTTCAGGTTGTGTTCGCATGGGCGGAAGCTATAACTGTCGTGCCTTCACGAGGGCAACCCGTCCATGCTGCTTAAACGCGTTTGGTTTCAGAGCCAAGGCTTTTCACAAGTGCGGTTTGCGCATGTGTGTGTGCGGGTGCCGGCAGGGAGTTCCGCATCCCCAGCTGGGAGGACGTGCCGCACTTCTCAGGACGCGCGTCAGCCCTTGCCCGCCTGGCCGCCGCCGCCGCCGCCCCTCAGCCGCGCACCAACGCCAATGGCGCCGGCAGCAGCACCCTTGGAGGCCCTCACACACGCACCGCGCCGGCGGCCGCTGCCACCGCTGGCATGGGTTTTGGAAGGCGACGCGGGGTTGCGCTTTCCCCTGCCGCCCTGCCCCCATCCGCAGCAAGCGTACGGCGATGGTGCCTGCGCAACCCGCCGCCGCTACCGCCCAAGCGGCGCCTGACAGCACACCGCGCACCGCAGCAGCAGCAGCGCAGGGCCAGCGGGGCCCAAACGCCGTCAGCAGGCCCTGCCGCCCCACGCGCAAGGGTCATCATCAGCGGCGGCGGCGGCGGCGTTGTCATGGACCTCGATGCGAACACCGGCAAGCTCATGCCGGTGCACGTCCCGGCGGCTGTGTCCGGCGCTAACGCTGTCGACGATGGCTCCGCCGACCTGGATGCCGTCGGCGACATGATGGTGCAGGATCATTTCGTGACCTTCTTGGCTAGCGGGACGCCCGACAGCTTGCTTGCAACGCCGTCGCTGGCGGGGGTCGGGGGCGGGGTGCATAGCCTCGGAAGCGCCGGCCACGGCGGCTATGGCGCAGCACCCGCGACAGGGGCAGCGTTTGGGGGCTTTGCCCGGACGCCTTGGTCGGTCACCGCCGCACCCAACACCGCCGGGCGGACAACTCCGGGGCTGGGGCTGGTGCCCCCGCTTGGTGGTTTCGGAGCCACTGGAGCAGACGCCCCGGCGACAACTACTGCGTATCGTCCACAGGGCAAGGCCGATGATGAGGGTGCCTATTATGCTGAGGGCGAGGAGGAAGAGGAAGAGGAGGAGGAGGAAGATGAGTTTGACCCGCCAGCGTCGCCAAAGTATGACGAGCGCTCCTTCTTCACAGGCGCCGTCGCCATGGGCCGCGCGGCGATGCACACCGGGGGCCGGAAGCGGCGCCGCAGCCGCCGTGTGTCCACCACCGGAGCCTGCGCACCTGCGCCGGTGCAGGCACAGCAGCAGCAGGGAGCGGCGCAGACGCAGGGGCTTGTGCACGTTGGCGGCGGTGTTACGATAGCTGCGGTTGGCACTGCTGCTGATGTTGGCGTTGTCGGCGGTGGGGTGGATGACGATGATGCCAACAACGATGATTACGATGATGGGCAGTACGATGTGGCCGGTGTGCCCATAGACATCCGGCCCGTGTCTGCGGCGGAGGCTGAGGAGCGCGCGGCGAGGAGACGGCTGCAGCGCCGCCAGCAGCGCGCGCTCAGGCAGGCTGCCACGCAACACCACGGCAGCGCCGGTGCGGCAGCGGGCGCTGCCTCCCAGCATCAGCGCCACCACCACCACTCCTTGACACCACCGCACCTCCCGCAGGGGGCGGGCGCACGCACCGCTGCTGCTGCGCATGCGGTAACAACATCTCCTGAAGACACGCCAGGAGGCACGGGAAAGGGTGTACCGCGCTTGCCTGGCCGAGCAATCCAGCCACCAAGCACTGCTCAGCCGCCACAGCAGCAGCAGCAGGCTGCTGCGGATACACACAGGGCTGGCAACACCTCGGCTGCTGCAGGACCCCTGCCGCAGGAACACACCGCGGCGGCGCTGGCCACATCGGCACCGGCTGCGGGCGCGGGTGCGGCACCCGGGGCGCCGGCAGCGCGTGCGCAGGCGCCCAGCCCCGCCACCACCACTAAGGGCACCGCGCCTGTGCGCACACAGCCGGGTCTGTCCGGTGCTGCGGCGCTGGCGTCCATGCTGTCGCCCATGACGCCTGGCCAGGGGGGCGGGGGCGCCTCGGGGCCGCTGCCGGCCAGCCAACGCGGCTTCCGGCGCAAGGTCAGCCTCATGCAGGCATGCGGGCATGCACAGGCATGCGTCCCCATCTGGCGGGAGCATGGGCCGTTTGGCTGACACGCTCCTGATGTAACATAACATGCAGGGGTTGCGTCATGACAGGCTATGCCTGAATGCACCATGCATGGAACCTTTGTTGTTGCACTTGTGTTTTCCGCACTTCATAAAAGTGCCCCCGGAGTTTCTGTGCTGGCAACTCTCTGCGGCTGTGCTGCGTGCACGCTTGAGGTCAGAGTAGTGAGCAGGCTTGGCGTAGGGCGTTGCCGCTGATGCCGGTGTTTGTCCTCCCTGCAGGTGTCCTCTCAGGCGCAGCACCAGACCGAGGGCCTCACCCTGTGTGCACTGGAGGTGCTGGCGGAGTGCCGCGGCTCACTGCTGCCAGACCCACGCTACGATCCTGTCAGGTGCGGCGGTACAGCGGGTGACAGGCCCGGCGTGCATAAAGCAGCATGGTGTGGCGCACTGCACTGCATTGAGCCATGGTACAGAAGCCATCGCAACAGGTTATGCGTGCCACATTGCAGAAGCCGTGGCACTAGAGGGTGTCATTGTATCACAGCACCCTGCTTTGCATGCTTACTGGTTTTCAGTACTTGGCGTTGAATGCGGTACTGGTATGTACGGCACATTTGTTGTCGCCTTGCTCAGGATGGTTGTGTGTGTGTGTGTGTTGTTTGTGGTGTACGGCAGCTGTCAGGGTGTACTGGTAGTGGTACTGGTGCCGAGACGATTTAGCTTTTCTCAGGCGAGCGGCGCGGCCTACTGACGCTTGCCTGCGTGTCCATATGCGGTGTGCGTGCGCAGGGCTGTGGCGCTGGCGGTGATGGAGGACGGCGATGAGGCGGACGGCCGCTGGGCCTACCCCTGCCGCATCCTCATGGTGGACCCCGCAGCGGTGGCAAGGGCCAAGGCCAAGGCGCACGCGCAGCAGCGGCCGCCGCCAGCACCTCCTCCGCCTCCTCCGTCGCCGCACCCCGCAGGAGCGCAGGCGGCATCGCCACAGCCCCAGCAGCACGCGCCAGTACCACCGGCAGCTTCAGCGGCAGCGGGCGCACTACCTCCAGAGCGGCAGGCAGTACAGGCGGTACAGGCAGTACAGGCGGTACAGGCAGGGGATGCAGGTCGCCTTGCCCCGGATCAGGACCTCATGGACGCGCTTGGGGGCGATGAGGTGCACGCCGACGATGATGAGCTGCGGGTGCCTGAGGGCGTGGCGGGGCTGGACGTCGTCCCCGGGTGCGAGGTGGAGGCGTATGAGGTGAGGGACTGAGCGGCCAGCAGGGAGACTGGTGGTCGATGGGTCGTGCGGCTGATCGAGGCGTGCATTCGTCCTCCTGAGTTGACATCACTTCTAACAGGGCCACCGCGCCTCTGCTACAGGCATGATTGCTCACTTCGCACGCACCTGGAACGCGACCAGTATCCTAACATTTTGCATCTGCCAGACTTGTGAATATTTGATCGACTAATGATGCTAACGGCACTAGGACGGCCAAGGTACGGTGCTGAGAGAGATACTCTAAGGACATTTAGGGAGAGACAGCTACTCAGCCGGGCATGTCGCCGCCTGCGCGCCTGCACGCCCACTTGCACCCGCAGGACGAGGGGTCTCTGCTGAGGGCGCTGGCGGGTGCGCTGCGGCTGCTTGACGCCGACATTCTCATGGCATACGACATCCAGCGCGAGGGCCTGGGCTACCTGGCGGAGAGGGCGGCCGCCGGCAACAGCAACGCGCCCGGGCTGGGCTTCAACCTGCTGCGCCTGGCCAGCCGCACGCCAAAGACGGGGCACATCAAGGAAAAGATGGTGAGCGCGTGTAGTGGTGTGTGCGGTACGCGAACCTGGCTGGGACCGCGTAGCGTATGGGGAGAGAAATGCTGGTGCGATGTCCTGATGCCTGTCTGCGCTGCGCCAGTGTGTTGCCTGTGCAATGTGGGGAGATGCCCTACGATGGCGGCGAGCGCCTGCCTGCTGCGGCCGTTGCCGTGTGTTTGCGCATGCAGCCATATGAAATCATTGTGCTGTGTTTACAGAAGATGCGTTGTTGCTCTGACACACGCACTGTGATTGCAGTGGTGCGGATTGCTTCGGCTTACCATGCCAACTATGCAGACACAGTCGTACACTTGAACTGGCAATGTCACATTGCGGCTTTTTCACACTACCGCCCCCAGCCCCCCCCCAAACAAATCACTCACCTGCATGGTTCGCGGGCCACACCTGCATTTGCGCTTGCCACTGCCACTGCCCCGTCGCTGCCTGCCTGCGTGCCCTGCACGCGCTGTGCAGGAGGACGAGTGGGGCCAGCTGCACGCCAGCGGCCTGCACTGCACCGGCCGCATCCTGCTCAACATGTGGCGCGTGCTGCGTGGGGAGCTCAAGCTGGGCTCCTACACGCTGGAGAGCTGCGTGGCCGCCGTCATGGGCCTGCGCGTGCCCCACATCCCACATACCCACATGGACGCCTGGTTCAGGGCAGGTGGGTGTGACCGTGTCAGGAGTGCAGACAAGGTGCTGCCTGGGGGACAGCGCTGTAGCGCTGTGTGCTTAACGTTACTAGGCTCGCTTCGCACGCCACCTGCGTCATCATCGCCCCTTGCTGAGCAGGCGAACGGAGTCCCAAGCAACCTATGTTTGAGAGGGTCTGCACGGTTGCAAGTATCAGCATGGGTTTTGATTGCGCTTGCCTGCCTCTGGTCTGGCTGTGAGTGATGACCTGCGGCTCTCCCAAGCGCCACCTTCCTCTTTGTCCTCAGTTCATTCGCCTCGGCAGCTGGGCATGTGTTTGGGGCTCAAGGTACTTGTTCGGGCCGATTCCAACTTGGTCGATGCAGCATCACAGAGGGCAGGGCCCTGATGCACCGCCTCAACATCTCTTTGTGGGTGGGTTATAACTTGAGGATTTAGGTTTTGTACAGCCATACATGTTTCTAGACGAGGACTGGTGACGCTTGGATATTGCTGTAGTGCACACCCTGTACCTGTGCACATTGCCGGCGCCCACTGCCACACTTGCACACCCCTGAGCCGCATCTCGCATGCCGGCGTGCACACTTCACCCCCATTCATCCGCAGACAACCATTCACCCACTGGCCGCCCTCCCCCACAGAGCATCCATCTCACATCTAAGTATGTTCGCAATTACTGTTGAGTGCGGACAATCCTTCTTGTCAATGTGAAAGTTATACACACAATTACAACTGTGTACAACTTTCACATTGACAAGAACGATTATGTTATGTTATGTTACATCAGGAGCGTGTCGGCCACCCGGCCCATGCTCCCCCCAGATGGGGGCCAGTCATACAGCATGGCAGGGCATCTAGTATTGCTAGAGCAGTCCATGGATGAAACAAAGTCAGCAAGGTAGTTCAGTGGCAAGCACAGTGGCAAGCACAAGAACGATTATCCGCACTCAACAGTAACTGTGAACATACTTGGATGTGAGGTGGATGCTCTGTGGGGGAGGGTGGCCAGTGGGCAATGGTGTCAGTGTGTAAACCTATGAGCCACGACCACCATGGGTGTTGCATGCATATGCATGTTGCAATGCTCTCCCAAGCTCCGTACACCCATGCCCCCCTCCCCCCTTCCCCCTCCCCCGTCAACCACTTGCAGGCATGCCCATGCCTGACTGTGCATGCATGCAAGCGTGTGTGCTGCGCCCCACAGGGCCCGGGGGAGGGCGCTGGCGCGCGCTGTCGTGGACCGCCCGGCGCGCCCGGCTGGTGCTGGGCCTGGCCTGCCAGCTGGACCTGGCGGGGCGCACCGCGGAGCTGGCGCGCACGTTCGGCATCGACTTCTTCAGTGTGCTCTCGCGCGGCAGCCAGTACCGCGTGGAGAGCCTGCTGGTGCGGCTGGCGCACACGCAGAACTATGTCATGGTCAGCCCCAACAAGGAACAGGTGCGTTGGTGCGCGTGTCTGTGGAGGGGGGCGGGGGGCTGGGACGTGTGTTTTGCAGCGCTTGCCAAAGTGTATTCTTGTACCGTAGTATTGATTACAGGGCTCGGGGGCACGGTGACAACTGGCGGGGCGTGTGTGCGCCTGTCTGCCCGCTGTCCTGCTGAGGGTACTCATCTGCCTGGGCCCTGGGGAGCGCAACGTTCAGTGCTCACCTTGGTTTGGCTGTGACTGTACAGTGTACACTCCCTCCCCGGCATGGCACGATGGCGCGATTCACGCTTACCTTTACTCCTCTGACGCCATCAAGATGCAGAAGTGTGCGGGCGAAGCAATCGGCCCTCTGGCCACGTACCGCGGTACCGCACGCATATGTACTGCATCGATTTGAGCGTCCTAGCACGGGCTGCATGCATGTCTGGTTGCACACTTCAACATTTGTGCTGTAACGGTTATGATGCTTGGGGTTCATTCAGGTTGCTGAGCAGCCCGCCATGGAGTGCCTGCCGCTGGTGATGGAGCCCGAGAGCCGCCTCTACACGCACCCGGTGGTGGTGCTGGACTTCCAGTCGCTCTACCCCTCGCTA
>BDDA01000014.1:89334-161520 GCA_001662385.1 Chlamydomonas asymmetrica | reverse complement strand
CGCAGGTGAGGAACAGTACACACATGAGGGGGGGGGGGGAGGATGTCGTGCTGATTGTTTGGTCTTGTCATGCCTGCATTGAGTGTAGTGGCGGGTGATACGCATTGCCAGCGTACCTACGGTGGGGGCTGGAGATGCAGGGTTGGCACAGCGCCATCACTATGATGTAAAGTATTCAACTCAGCATTGGATATTAATCCCCAAAGTAAACGGCAACCTGATTGACACGTTGGCCATTTGCGCTGTCCGATCGCAGCTGGGCAGCCGATCCGCCTGGGCGCTACGCAGTACAGCTACCCGGTGGGTGCTGTACTGCCTGAGGGCAGGACGCAGGACGGTACAGGACGCGCGACCCCCGACCAGCTCATCATCACCCCTAACGGTACCGCCTTCATGTCGCCCGAGGTAAGCACGCAAGGCGCATGACTGCATGCGGCTGTGCCTGCACGCGTGTTCAGTGTGGCCGCCGCCTGCCTGCACTAGATACCGTCATGCATGCACATACAGCTGCTTCTGATGCATGCGGTGGTTGTGGGGTCCTGAAGTACCGTACTGTCGTGTGGTGTGCATGCGTGGGGCGCGGTGCAGGTCCGGCCTGGCGTGCTGCCCCGCATGCTCCTGGAGATCCTCAACACGCGCGTCATGATCAAGGGCGCCATGAAGCGCGTGCCCAAGCATGACAAGGTGCGCTTGCAGCCCAGCTGCTGGTGATATTGCTTACAGAATTATGCACTGCCATGGCATTGCATTGCATACCACCAGCTCGGTCTCTAGGCACATTTCAATGGGAGTCACGACTCCCTGGACGTGTGCATCTCGCTCCCCCCCACACCTTCCAGTTGCATCCTGCTCATCACAGCACACAGCAAATGTCTTCCTTAGTCCCAATGCATGCTTGTGCTACAGCACAGGTTTTTCGTTTTAGAACACCCAAAAAAGCCGCTGAGTGCGGACATTCCCCTTGACAATAGGTAACTGTTGAAACTCCTCGCCAAAGCAAGTCAGCAAGCAACAAGCAGGACAAGCAGCGAGGTGTCAGGCGCTGCTCACCCTGGTCAGGCACCGGCTTGCATACGACTCGCTGTGGACGGCTGTGGTGGTGATGCACACAGGTGCTGCACCGCATCCTCAACGCGCGCCAGTTTGGCCTCAAGATGATCGCCAACGTGTCGTACGGCTATACCAGCGCCGGCTTCAGCGGCCGCATGCCCTGCGCGGAGATCGCGGATGCCATCGTGCAGAGCGGGCGGCAGACGCTGGAGAACGCCATTCACATGGTGAGATGCGCACACAATCCAGCCATCCAACAATCTGTCTGGTTGATAAAGCAAGCAACCAGTTGATCACATGGTGGAATATGCATGGCACGTCGGTGCATTGGTGGGCATATTTGGCGCATCGCTATTGACTCATTGTACGCTCCTGGTCCAACTGTGAGTCCCTGTTGTGATGCTGTGATGCTCTGCAGGTGGAGTCCCACCCCTCCTGGCGTGCCCGGGTGGTGTACGGAGACACCGACTCCATGTTCGTGCTGCTGACCGGGAGGAGCCGCCAGGAGGCCTTCCGCATAGGCGAGGAGATCGCGGCCGCGGTGACGGCCGCCAACCCCTCGCCCGTCACCCTGCGCATGGACAAGGTAGGGCCACCGCGCCCCCACCGCACACGTGCACCTGACGACCACACAGAGCTCCCGCCAGCCGAGCCCTGAGCCTGCACATATAAACAAGTGTTGAAGTGTGTTTCTCTTACTGAGCACACCAACGGAGCTCGCAATTGCGCTCGGCGTTCAGCTGGGGGATCACAAGGAACCAGATTGTCAAGCGTTGGGTACTTTGTGTTCAGCCGGAGAGTGCATGTCGCGTGCGTGTTACAGCGGCGGAGTTGAGTGCGGGCAGCAGCCCTCGTGCACAGTGGCACAGTGTCGCTCCCGGCTCAGGCCCTCTGTGCGCTCGCGCAGGTGTACCACCCGTGCATCCTTCAGACCAAGAAGCGCTACGTGGGCTTCATGTACGAGAGCCCCTCACAGGCGGTGCCCACGTTTGACGCCAAGGGCATTGAGACGGTAGGCGGTAGGGGCGGTCTTGCGTGCACCAGTGGGCTTAGCGTAATCACGGCATGCAAAGTGTTGGCAGAACAGTACCAAGCCAAGAAGGCCAGTTGAGGCAGCAGCGTTGTTTTACAGGTTGTGTTGGCTGTCCATACACCTGTATGTGGTTGGCGGGACGGCACAACCTGCCATCGTGCCTTGGTGAGATGCCATGCTCCCGTGTTGGCCTATCACTGGCGTACGTGTGCTGCTGTGCCTTCAGGTGCGGCGTGACAGCTGCCCCGTGGTGGCCAAGATGCTGGAGCACACGCTGCGCCTGCTCTTCTCCACACGCGACCTCTCCCAGGTGACATACAACAAGGAGTGTGTGCCGTGACTGTAGAGTGTCAACCGCAGCGGGCCGTGACTTGCACCGTGTTACCACCGCCAGCCAGTGGAGCTGCTGGGTCGACCGCACAGCACGGCGTGATGAGAGTGGTTATGATGCTGCTGCCGCCCAGCATTCACCACACGCGTCTGTTGTTGAGCGTGCTTGCCCCAGCCCGACACTGTCGCTGAGTTGCGTTCCTGCCTGGCACGTCGTGCGTTGATCAATGCATGAATGACGCCAATGGCCGTGATAGCCCACCCGTCACCCCGCAGGCATGCTATGATACCACATGATGCTCTCCCCTGCCTTATTCTGCAGGTGAAGCTCTACCTCAGGCGCCAGTGGTCCAAGATCCTGTCGCTGCGCGTCTCAGTCCAGGACTTCATCTTCGCACGTGAAGTCAGGTAACGCCGGCTGGGCACCTCTTACGTTAGTGCACTACCAGTATGACTGAATGAGCCCTTGGGCACGCTCAGGCTGTGCCGTCCGTTGATTGCACACACAACACGCATGGGTGGTGTTGGCTGTGCCACACAAAACGTTCATCGCTCCTTGTGTTGTGCGCGACGCCTCGCATGCACAGGCTCTGACCTCTTGTAGCATCTGCCTGCAGCGTTACGTTGCCCAGCACGTGTGTTGAAGGGCTTACTCGCATGGGGCCATGCAGTATGACTGTATGAGCACAACCAAACATCCGCACTGCCGCTGCACGCTGTGCGTGTTGTGGTGCGTGTGCGTGTACGTGGTGTGTGTGGTGTGCATGTGTGCAGGCTGGGCACCTACAGCGCCAACGCGTCGTCCGTGCCGCCCGCTGCCATCGTGGCCGCCAAGGCCATGTCGGTGGACCCGCGCGCTGAGCCGCGCTACGGGGAGCGCGTGCCGTTCGTGGTGGTGTACGGGGAGCCAGGTGGGCGCCGAGCCGCCCACCAGACTACCAATGCTATGCATGCAACACATCACACATGTAACATGTTGATACGCAGTACGTCAGGGTTGCACGATAACAAGTTGAGTGCGCAAGGTGCGCACACCGCCTTCCGCACATCCTTACCTGTGATGCGGTCTGTGCGGCCACTGACCCAGTGCGACCTGAGCCCGGCGCCCACACCCCTTGCGGGATAGTCGCCCGCACCGACTGTGGTGGTGGCATGGGCGTTCCAATAACGCACACAGCCTCAGGATCGATGTGTGCCAACGTCGTGGCGCCATCACGATACAGTGTTTGAGATGCTCTGATACGATAATTACGTGCATTATGCCATGTTGCCTTGGGTTTGCTTGCGCGCAGAGGCACGCCTGATCGACCTTGTGGTTGCGCCTCACGCGCTGGTGGAGAGTGGCGGGGCGCTGCGCCTGCACGCCACGTACTACATCACCAAGCAGATCCTGCCCGCCCTGGAGCGCGTGCTCAGCCTGGTCGGCGCTGACGTGCGTGCTTGGTTCGCGGAGCTCCCGCGTAACATGCGCATGCTGCCGCAGAAGCGCCCCATAGGCATGCTTGCGGCCAACATCGGAGGCGGTCGCGGCGGCAGCGCCGGGGCTCCAGGGGGCGTTCGGGGCGGCCTGGGGGGCGCGGGGGGTACAGGGGGAGGCATGGGGGGCGCAGGGGGGCATCCTGGCGGCACCATCGACAGCTTCTACCTCTCGCGCCACTGCGTGGTGTGCGACGAGCTCACCGCCCCGGCGCAGCTGCTGTGCAACACTTGCAGGTGCGTGTTTTGGTGCCGGGAGCTGACTGCTGCGCCAAGCCGGGCGTGTTTGCGCTGCATGGGATAGGCCGAGTGCCGGCGTACATGTCCAGCCAGGGCAGGGTGCGCAGCAATGCTGAACGGGTGCCAGCAGATGGCTCATACGCCACAGCCATGAGTGGGCAATAAGGCACGGTCAGTGGAGCGGATGGGTGATGGCGTAGTGTTTGAAGCATTTTGCATTTTGCATTTTGCATTGTGCGTGTGCCTACGCTTGCATGCACTGCAGCACGTTCGCCGGCGCTGGTTTGCAGGGCTATCTTGTTTTTTTCGTTATCTTTACCATATTCAATTGGAGCTTTCTAGCCGAGCCCGACACTCTCCCCTAGATAAGGTCTGACAACGCACACAGATGAGAATCGAGCGACAACAAGCCTGACTTGCAGTACTGCATGCGGTGGCTGTGCAGGCTTGACCCACAGGCGTCCTTGGCCACCCTGCTGGCGCGTGTGGCCCGCCTGGAGCGCCAGCACCGCCACATGGTGCGCATCTGCCTGCATTGCAGCGGCGGCGGCGGCAGGCCCCCGCAGCCCCCACCCCTACCCAGCCGCGCCCTCACCGCCACCACCACCGCAACGGCCACCCGCGTGATGAGCACTCGCCCGGCAGTGGGTGCAGCCTCAGCAGCAGCGGCATCGGATGGCTCTGCACAACCGTTATCTCGAGTGCCATCGGGTGTGCCGGTCATCCTCCCGGGGAGTGCGGGGGCGTGCGCGCCCCCGCATGTGGCTAACCGCCACAACGCGGGCTACGGCGGCGTGGTGTGTGACAGCCTGGACTGCGGCGTGTTCTTCGAGCGCCGCAAGCTGGCGTCAGAGCTGGACGTGCTCAGCTGCGTGGTCGCCTCCGCGGACGCGCTGTATGGCAGCTAGGCGCATAAAGGCTGTGCCCAGCAGGGCGGAGCGGCGCAGTCAAGGGAGGGCCCTCGTGTGAACCAGGCTGCTGTGCGCAGAGGCATGGGTGCAATATGTTTTACACTTGCAGCAGGGTGTACCAAAGCACACGAGTGCTGTTGTAGTTGTTTTATGGTTGTACAGGCAGGTGTTGTGGTGTTGATAGTCGCGTGCTTGGCGTTGTCCATTGGCGGCACTAGTCTGTATTGGCAACAACGATGCCGCGCCTGGCAGGGACACACAAGAGGCAATTGTCTTGCGTCAGTGCGTTTGCATCGCAGCACATGTGGGTAACCGTTGAGTGTTGACATCACTTTCGTGGCTCCAGGGAAAGCACATGTTTTGGGTAGCCGGCTAGCCGTGCTAGGCTGAGGCTTGGTAGCATGCTGCGAGTTTGCATGTGATATCAGCTTGCTGTACAACAGCCGGCACGCGACCGACAGACGATGCATCGTTTCTGCTGCTGCACAAGCCCATCGAATAGGCCTGTCCGGTGCCTGTCCATGACTCAGGGTCCTCGGGGGCTGGCAAACAAGCATAGGACTGCTCGGAGGCCATGACGGCTTGCTGGAAACCATGGAGGTGAAGGGTAATGGGAAACTGCAAATCCACTATAACAAGGACAATTTTATTGTTTCATTCATTCGGTGGCGACGCCTGACGCACACACACTCAGGTTCTAGAGGTGGTCAACACTAGATTAAACCCTGAGTGTGCGATGGCCGCATGCACCCGTGTGACCGTGACGCCGGATATCTGCTGGCATGACCTGCACATACGGCTGTGCATGATGCACCCGCGTGCACACCCTCTCGAGTTATCGGCCTCTCGACGTCAACGCCTGCATGAATTGCTGCATGGCTGCTGGCCAAGCCAGCCGTTGTAGATGAGTTCTGACACGAGAAGGCTACCACAAACCCCTGGGAGTCTGTGGGTCTGTCATATTCAGGCACATGCCGAGCTGGCAGCAATTGGGAACGGCAGGCTCAGCTGGCCAAGCGCTGCATGTACTGAGCAGGGCTGTGCCATGAAGGTTGTGCCCTGAACACATGTTGACTCACTCAACTCTCGCACATACCAGCACTGATATGCTGAGGCAGATAAATGCGCTCACAGCAGCACAACTGAAACGCCTTATGGAAGCCGAGACAGACCGGTGCGGTCCGATTGACATACAGTTGACTTTGGATGCTGGTCAGTGCTAAATGGTATGGGCTGGCAACAATCCAGGCAGGCGGTGTTCTGAGGGAAGCTCAGCATACCACATTGCCGTCATCAGGGCTGAGGCTGCTGAAAGTGAAAGCACCCTCGGGTACCAGCTCAGGCACGTTGGGTCAGGTTTCACCCGTTGTGATCAATGGCGCCGGGGATACCGCGCCCTGGTGCAATCGCCTGAAGTCCGTTGCCAGGCCTGGCTTTCACATCATTAACAGGAATACAAGGCGCCTTGTGGTATGTGCTGTTGACATGGGCTGATAGTGCTGGCCGGGCTTGCAAGCGTCCGCTGAAGCGTGCGCCTCGGCCGCCCGAGCGTCACCAAGGATGCGCTGTAAGACTACGTAACGGCGCCCAGCAATACTGAGCACGTACGTGAGTCTTCAAAGGCGTTGTTTGACTGCATCTGGTGCAATCCGTCAGCCGTCGGTAATTGCTTTCCTGGCCTCCTGACTCTGACGAGACGTAGGCCCACTTGCCAGTAAGCTTGTGAGCATAGGTGCACAATCAATAAATGGACATGATGCGTGTGAAATAATGAAATCCATGCTTTAAAACACTTACCTTTTGTAAGTGTTTCAAAGCATCCACCGTGGCAAATCGCAGGGTGGGGTGTCAGCAAAACGGAGCGAAGTAGAAGGCTTGGCGCCTACGAGGCTCTCTAACCGAACAGTCACTCGAAAATACAAAGTCGCCATGTCTCTGTTGCAACGACAGCAAACTGCTGCAGCGTCGTGCAGCCCTCGCTGCAACGCCAGCTTTGTCCCTCAGCGTCCAACCCGGAGGCAAGTGAGCAGACTTCAGCCGTGCCGTGCCGTCGAGGTTGCAGACTCGCTCGCCTCCGTTGTGGACCACCTTACGCTCGCTCTCGCACCCATCGGCACGCCGTGCGCGATAGCGAAGTGCGGAGACGTCGTATACAGGAGGCAAGTCAAGGAACCCTCCTCTGCCCTGAGAGCCAACGTGCCAATTGCTTGCTTTTCATCATCAAAAACACGCTCACGCGCGCTTGCCCAAGGGACTTGCAGGTATATTGCAATGTGCTTGGTTCTTAGACTGAGCAGGTTGTCCCGCCTCTTGTCATGTGTCTTGTCTCCCCGTGCGCATTCCTGTGCAGCACGCTTGACCCCTCGCTCTACAAGCAGGGAGGTTTCGACTGGCGTGGGGCTCTGCTATTAGCTGCTGTCGGTGGCTACTTCTTTCTACCTCCAGGTGGGAATAGGGCAGTCCTGGGCCGAGTTGCTTTTGTTGGTGGTGCATTCGGGGGTGGTTCCGTATCTCGTTTTGGAAGGTTTGTGAAGACAGGCCTGTTTATCGTTGGGGTGCTCACCAAGGTCACTTGTATGGACAAGGCACACCTGCTGCTGTGATGCACGCGTTGCAGGCGTGGCCCCTGGCTTCTTTGACACCTACGTGTTCGGACCATATCTCCGTGCCAAGTCGAAGTCGGTCGAGAAGGTCAGGCAGGCTTGGGTGATAAGCAAGACTGTTCCTAAATGTCAAATATAATTGGGCGCCTCTGGCCAAGCAACAGTTAGCCAGCTTGATAAATCCCAAACCTGGTTGCGTGCGTGGGTACGTGTTGGTTGGGACCCCTGCAGGGCGATGTCGTGCTGGGCAAGAAGCTTGGCACAGGCGGATTCGGCACTGTATACAAGGCAGAGTTAAAAGATGGTGCGGAGAAGGTGCCCATTATCGTCAAGAAGGCAAGTGTCAGATTGCGGATGTGGGATTGGGGGCAATGCGACGCTTGTCTGGCTGGGTGTTTCGACGGTGCGGTGCTTACGATGCATAGTCGAACCTCCTCCGTGATACAGTAACACCTGCTTACTACGTGCGCAGGCCAAGGAATTTGGGGAAGCGGAGGTGTGGATGAACGAGCGCCTGTCGCGCGTCTCCGGAAACACTGTTGCTCAGTTTATCACCGCGTTTGACGACACAGCCAAGCCCAGCAACTATGCTACCCCTTTTGACAACGCGATCTGGCTCCTGTGGTACTATGAGGGCGACAACACGCTCGGGGGCCTGATGGAGGTGCGTTGCCGCCACGGTGTGCGTGTCAGCCATCAACGCAGAATCCCCACCAAAACGGCAAGAACCGCCAGCAGGCTTCAGCGCATCAGCTGAGTGTGCGAATGTGGTGATCGAGGGCATGCAGCAGGATTCCGCGTCAGGCGCGTGCAACGCTGCGTAGCTGCCTAAAGCACCCTGGGTCATATGCATAACCAGAAGAGGAACAGTGACACTGACATAAGGGCCATCACCTTGCTGTAGCAGCAGTGGCAGCGGCACTCGTTGATCCGTGTTTGCCTGGGATGGATGCTGCATGGCGCACTGCAGAAGAAGGAATTCCCGTACAACATGGAGCAGCTGTTGTTTGGGCGGGAGCTGCGCCTGCCAAAGAACAACCTGCGCAAGGCGGCCACCATCAAGCTTGCGTTCAAGCAGCTGCTGGAGGCAGTCAAGGCATGCCACAGCACTGGTAAGGCATTGCACATGACACGCCTGTCTGCCAGGTTTGGGCCATCTGATCTGGGTCTTCCGCCGATGTGGGTCATGAGCGGTCTGCTGACACAACCGCACCGCCTTCTGATTCGGGTCAACTGTAAGGGGTGCTGGGGTCAACAGGGGCATGCGTGCAATGCCCTCGCTCTGGCGCTTGCGATGCGTATGAACGGTCGGTAACACGCATGGTAACATCACGTGCGACAAGTGGTGTGGCATGCAGCGAAAAACTGCTCGCAGCAAAGTTTGTTTGCAGTGCAACATGCGTTGCTGACCCGCCTTTGCTGGTTGTTGACGCAGGCATCGTGCACCGCGACATCAAGCCCGCGAACTGCATCCTCTCGCAGCGCGACCAGAAGCTGAAGCTCATTGACCTGGGCGCTGCCGCTGACCTGCGCGTGGGCATCAACTACGTGCCCAACGAATACCTCATGGACCCGCGCTACGCACCACCGCAGCAGTACATAATGTCCACGCAGGTGGGGGTGCTGCTGTTGGATGGCAACGGTCATCACGGGGGCATCCTGATATCCTCTGCCTGCATCATGCTTGCATGTCCCTTGAGGAGCTGCTGCGGTTTGACTGGAGGTTTTAGCGCATGCCGGGCCCTCCCCACCAGAAACAGCGTGCGTCAGCGCATCAACCTGTCATCGTTTGGGGCTGCACCCATGCACTGTGTGCACGTGTGGATTGCTGGCGCTAACTTGCATGCTGTGCTGGCATGGCCTTGCCTGTGCTGTGCAGACGCCGAAGCCTCCTCCGGCGCCGGTGGCCGCGTTCCTGAGCCCCGTCCTGTGGGCGATGGAGAACCCCGACCGCTTCGACATGTTCAGCTGCGGCATGACGCTGCTGCAGCTGGTGTTCCCGCCGCTGCGCAGCGACAACGCCATCCTGGACTTCAGGGCCACGCTTGCAGACCTCGACTGGGACCTGGACGCATGGCGAGCGTGAGTACGGTAGACACGGGCTGCTTTAGCTCTGTTGGTGTTCGCTGTGCAATGAGAGCATGCTGTACGAGGTCTGCATGACTGGGCATTCGAGAGAGACGCACCTGCATGGGAAGATTCAGCAGGTAGCACTCTGAGACACTGATTGCGGGACAGCTGCAGTACATGCGATCACGCGGTTTACTCGAAACACTGGTGGCTGGGCTGTGCAGGCGGAAGGCGGCGGACATTGCTGCGGGCACGATGAAGCCCGCTGTGCAGGCCGAATGGGAGGACGGCTTTGCCATCCTGGACCAGGACGGCGGCTGGGACCTGCTCAAGGGCCTCATGACGTACAAGCCTTCCTCAAGGTGCGCACACGACACACACACAGCCGCGTGACAGGCAGCGCGTTCACAAGTGTGGCGTCATGCAAAGCTGCAGGCACGAGAACGTCAGGTTGCTGGGGCAGTGGGGCTCTCAAAAGCGCACCCCGGGATGCATGCTTGGGACAAGGACACACAGCTCGTTGGTAATGGCTCACGGGGGGAGGGGGGCTTGCTTCGCCCGCGGCATGACGGTTGAGCGCGATGTTCCCCTCACCTTCCAATGCACGGTCTCACACCACGCGCATGGCTGCACTGTGTGCGTGTGTGTGTGTGTCAGAAAGAGGCGCCGATGTGGCCATGCAGTGTGATTCCTGTGGGTCCGTGCAGTGTGCATATGCATATGCGTAAAGATGAAGACTGCACCTGACGATGGCGAGCAAGGCGTCTGGGCTGACCTGGCAGTGTGCGTGTCGTGCTTGCCGCAGGTGGACTGCCGCGCGCGCGCTGGGCCACCCCTGGATCACCGGCAACGTGGTGGCGTCCCAGGCGCTGGACGTGGCGGCAGCGGCCGGCAGCGCGGCGCTGGGGCGCGCGGGCCAGGCGCTGACGGACCTGGTGGGCAGCGACCTGGTGGACGAGGCCATCACGCGCTCACGCAGCGGCTCGTTCACCGAGTCTCAGCTGCTGCAGGAGCTGGGGCTGGAGGACAAGGCGCCGCGCGCGCCGATCGCCAGCCAGACGATCGCGTGGTGGCAGGAGCGTCAGGCGGAATCCAAGCGCAAGCAGGAGAAGCAGTCGGTGAGCAAGCAGGTGCATCAACAGGTGCATCAACACATACAGGGAGGGCCCTGCACTGCACAATGTGTGAATGTGCCGTTCTCCTGAAAGCCGTTCGCACGCTGGTTGGCTGCAGCATGCAGCATCACGTGTTGGTTCGGGAGCAGTCAGGGTCGGCATGACCGTCGGCGGCTTTGCGCGTCTGGATGGGCAGGGTTGGATCAAGCCGTGGTCAGGCGTACTGCAATACAGGAACGCAACCCGCTGGTGTATGGGGGGGATTGCAACGCAACCCTTGTAAGCTTGCCATGAACTCGCCCGTGTCAAACGTGGTTATGCATGTGCCTGTGAATGTGCAGGGGGCCGGTTCTGAGAACACCAGAAATGCCGCCGCTGCAGCAGGCAACGGCACTGGCAACAGCAATGGCAATGGAAACGGAAACGGCGGCAGCGGCAAGCTCAAGGTGAATGCATGCCCGCGTGCACGCGCATGTACGTTTGGGTGGGACAGGGTGCAATGTGTACTTGTGTGTGGGGGGGGGGGAGGAGCCAGTGGACTGTCCAAGTCTACCAGCCGCTTGCCAACCAGGAGGAGACTGCAGGGGTATGAACCACAGCGCATATCAAGCCAGCGGGGCGCATGGTGAGGGCTGGAGGGGTCTGCCAAGCACGTTCAGGTCTGCGTGACAGAACATTTACAGACCCCTGCTTGCGCGTTGCACCGCCCTTCCTCCACTCCTGCATGTTCGTCAGGGCCTCACCTGGATTGTCCAGATTGCGTTTGTGCCTTGCTTGTGCCAGCCACATGCTTGCTTGTTGTGCGGCAGTGGCTGGGTGGTGGGACAGCCACAGTGCTCGGGATGGACAACTTGCCTTGGAAAGCCGGACGTGGCCTGCTTGTCAGCCTTGCCACTCTTCCGTTGGCATCAGTGAACGTGGCAACCGCACGCAGCCCTGATGAGACGTGTGCAGGGTTGAAGCGCCTGTGTGCGCAGGCGACATCCGCTTGACAGCCAACAAGCAGTGTACTGCATTGTACTGACAAGTGAAATCCGGCATTGCTGCGCTTAATGCAACATGCAGATTCCTTCCATCCTCAACATGGGCGCTAAGAAGGCGGCCTCGGTTGACAACGGCAACGGCAACGGTGCCAGCAACGGCAAGGCCGCCTATAACGGGAACGGCAACGGAAAAGCTGCATACAACGGCAACGGCAACGGAAAGGCTGCGAATAACGGCAACGGCAAGGCGGCTAACGGCAACGGCAAGGCGCCACCCGCTGCTGCAGAGAAGGCGAAGGTGTTTGACCTCAAGGGGCTCTTCAAGCGCGGCTAAGGGTGGTGGCATGCGTGGTGGACCTAACACACTGCTGCACCACCATCGCGCTTCAGTGCTTAACAGGCCATGCACGCTTGGATGCAGGGGACCCAGAGCATGGAGCAACAGCAAACGGCACTTTTGCGCTTCTGTCCTTCCAAGGGTTTTGGAGGACACCCATTTCCGCGACCCACATCCCATCGTCGCCATCAGCACTGCGCGTGACGCGCCACTGCATGGCACCTCCGCAGCGCCTTTTACGCCCAGCCCAGCCGGCGCTGCCTGTACCCCTCTGCTGCACGGGCCTTGCTATCCCACCCCAACATGGCAAGGGCATGGCTGTTGTTGAGCCCCCCCCTGCCCTGATCGATTCCACCCCTCAGTCTTGGCCAGCGATCACCATCATCAATCACCAGGTTGAACGTAGTCACTTCAGGTTTTGATTTACGAGGCACGTATCGTTCCAACCAATGAGGAGAGCGCTGGTACTGTTTTGGTGATGGATTGTACGTCTGGTGGCCTCGCAGCCCATCCGTGGATAATGATTGGTGATGAAACAACCTGGTGTCTGCATACCGGCGCGATTGCCGCATGCAACTTGCCGCAGGAGTGCGCGTGTGTTAACTCGACTGCATCGACTGTGCTTTTACTTGTGAGCAATCGACAGGACGCCCAAAAGCCGGTGCCGGAGGTCACTGTGTATCATCCGTTTCGTCAGCGTTTTATTCCCGTACACCTGTTAATGCGTTTTGGTGTTTGTTGGCTTGTGACGCGCCTCCCGTCATATGCACCAGGCTATGGCCGGCCTACCTACTTGTGCATCAATGGTGCCGCAAAGTGTCGAGGCAACCCTATGCTGCCGGCACCGTGATCCTTCCTATCCTGATCGCGGCTAATATTGCCGACCATGCATATGCCCCCGTGTGTGCGTTTTGGAGAGCTGGGCGGCGCTGATGTGCCAACAATTGCATTTTGCATGCATGTGTGGTGTGCGCACAGGGTGTTCATTGTTGAGAGATCGAAGAAATGCTGCGAATGTTGACGCTTCAATCTCAGATTGTGGATGATTGTTGATCAGCCCTCATTTACATCATCATATTGTGTACATCATGTTGATCAGCACTCAGAACATACACATCGCTAAGTGTGTGAATAAACCCCACACACACCACACAGCTCTTCAATAGCAGTGAGTAAGGCATCAAAGGTGTGGCATGTTCTCTGACGTTTTCGCACACAGGACCTACCCGTGTGGCCAAAATTTGCCGCGCTATGCAAATCGCCGCTGAGAGAGTGACTATAAACGCGAACATGGAGTGCCTTTCGTCATGTATGGGCTACACACATGTTGATGGACTGCAAGCAACCCCTTGCCCACTTGATGCGCCTCCATTGCGCAGCCTGCACACACGGGCAGAATGCGGCCGTTGCAATGTTGGTGCTGTGGAACAAGGAGGTGCAGAGACACAGGCGCTGCATTCAATCTGCAAGTCGGTCGGCATGGATGTGACATCGTCTTGCTTCACTATGCGGCTGAAAACCTGCTTGCTTGCGCATGGCCCATGAACTGGTGCAGGCAAAACCTGCGGGTGCGTCAGCCGTTGATAACCTCGGAAGCAAGCTGCTCTATGTCAAGAGCCTTGAGCTTTGTAAAAGGCCGCGGCATCTCCAGCAGAGATGCATACTCCTTGCCGTCAGCATCTTTCACCACAAAGCAGCCCTTGCGTGGCTGCAACAATATGGAAGACCACAAAAGCACAGTCATCAAGCCCGCACTGTCGAGGGTTTGGGTGGGTTCACAATTCACCTAGCTGACTTTTGACAGGCAAGGCAGTCTGATGTTCGTGATATCGCGCACATACGGGCATGGACTCAAACAGGCACCCAAGCAAACGTGGCTGGCGGGCGACATACTACGAAAGTGTACAGTGTTGCCGGCGCGTGGTTCCCTCACCTTCTCTGGGTTAATCGAGACAGAGAAGCCTGCCTTCTCAAGCAGTCCCTGCAGTTTGGTTGCCCTGCAGCCCGCAGCAACCGTTGAACGGAACACATCATCAGCAGTTTTCAACCACAAGCGCAAACCATCTCAATCTGCCACTCACATGAAGCCCTCACACTCTCACCGTGTTTTGAATGCGCCTCACGATTTGCTGCAGAGGCAAGAGCAGCACAAGCAAGGTCTCAGTAGTACTCTGGACTGGCAGCACAGACCGATTACAACCCTGCTTTAAACCCTGCTGGGCAAAACACGTACCAAGCCTCTATGGTGATGGCCTTCTTTGCACCAGATGCTGCAGGCGCTTCATTCTTGCTGCCAGCCGCTGCCTTCTCGTCAGCAGGCTTGGCTTTCTTGGCCGCCTTTTCTTCTGCCACTGCTGCCGGGGGCTCCGCAGCCGGAGCGGAAGCGTCCTTCGCTTTGCGCTTGGGTGCCATGGTTGAGCGAGTTCGTTTATGTCAAGCCCCTTTAGCCTGCCTGGTGGGCGTGCACTTGTATGTTCAATAAAATGGTGCCAGGCGTAGCTGTACACAACGTACCGCATCAACCAAAGCGATACGGAATGCCTTCGCCGGCGACTCGATGGTAGCAGACTTCTGCCAATTTCGCGTTGAGGGCAGCAGTTGAAGGCCACCTGTACACAACCATGACCGCACCGTCACACTGGCGTTGCTCACTGCCATGCTCTGGCGGACAGACTCGCAGCCTGCGGATAGCGACACCCTAATATGCACCAGCAACGCCCTGACGGTGCTGGCGCCACCAACGGTGCTGGCTCCAGCCCCAGCGGTGACCTTCCCCAGACCTCCCCTGTGCCCTCCAGCTGGTGTCGACCTTGCCAGGCATGTGCATGCTTCTCTCTGCCAGCGCTGCGGCCAACTGTCAAGGCGTGGTGTCAGACGTGGCCTTTCCACTCAGTACCTGCGCATTATGGGCCTCACGCAAGCGTGGATGTCATCTCTTGCTTGAAACCGCAATGCCTGGCTGTGCTGGTGATGGGGAGGTTGTTCATCCTGCACCGTGCAGTGGCCCAGCAGGGCACGCATACTGGCGCTGCGGCGGCGGCGCTGCTGTATGACACACGACGCCTTGGACGCGTTCTGTGTGTTCCAGGGCCCTTGCAAACTGGCACAAGCTGCCTCCAGCAGACTTTGGTGTGTGTATAACGCAGTCTTATGATTGTCCGCGGCGCGGGGCCCAGGACGCTATTCAGGGCACGGCAGCCTGGCTTGCCACAGCAGCGCAACGGAACACCGTTGTCCCCCATGCTGTGTTGTGCACTTGTGCTTTCACACACCAACAGGTGCTGGTGGCGGTGATCACGCTTGCTGTGTTGACATCAGAGAGCCGAGAGGTATGGCAGCCGCTCATGCCGCTGAGGTTCTTGCTTGGGGTAGCAGGTGAGCAATGCAATGGGCCAGCCTGGCTGCGGGGGATGGGGGCGTGGCGACCACTTGAGCATCCACCCGTCAAGAGAAAAAACAGCCAAACATAAAGCTGTGTTCAAACAAATGCACAGCTGCATGCATGCATGCATGCATGCATGCATGACTAGGCTACGCATGCGTGCATGCGTTCTGAGGTGCCAGTGTGCCACCAAGTCAATTGTCGAACGATTAGGCAATACGGGCCTAATGGGCCCACGCGCTTCTGTAATGCCGCTGCCGAGCGGCGCAACAACCACATCAGGCGGCATCTGCTGCTGCTGCTGCTGTGCGCTTCACCTTGGTACGCGTGCTGCTGGTGCTGCTGACCTGCAGCCGTGACGCTGCCGCTGACCGTGCTGGACGTGGCGGTCACGCTGGTGACTCTCAGCGCCAGCGACGACGATGACGATGACGAGAGCAGCTTAGAGAGCCCGCTCTCTGTGGTGGCGATGTCCTCCTTCCTGGACCTGGCGTTGATCATGCTGAGGTGGGCGCGTTGTGAGGCTGTGAGCGACCGCCCGCTGATGCCATTGCCTGTGTGCATTCCGCATGCAAGCCGCCAGCTGCATTCATGGAATGATCTTGGGCAACACGGTAAGAGTTATGACGGTATGACTTGTTGGGGCCCGCTATTGCTCCGGGCTTTGTGCACAGTAATTGGGTGGTGGGGGTCTGAGTCATGCTGTGCGCCTTACCGCTGGGTGATGGTTGTGTGCACCTGCAGTGCCGCAGCGGGAACAGCCGGTGCGACCGCTGTGGCGCAGCGCCATGCGCTCCCCACCCTGGACCTGTACTGCGCTGACAACTGTGCCAGGATCATCACGGTGCGCCAGCATGGAAGGCCTGCATGCGGCACGCCGTATGTACACTCTGCGGAGCACTGCCGCATTATGGGCCATCATGCACCCATTCCACACACGGCCTGCTCGTGACCCCATCCGGGCCAGCATCATCTGTGCTACCTGTGTTCAAGCTGTTGTCACATTCGCGTGACGCGTTGTCAATCAGATCATGACCATGTTGATGACTTTGACATCGGCTTGTGTGTATCATGCGTCGACATTCGACAATGGCGCCCCCCCCCCTGGACCCACTCGCAGGCGGTGTGCCTCACCTGGGTCCAAGCCCTGCTGGCCGCCGCTTCGCTGGTGCTGCGGGACTTGCCAGAAGCCCGCAAGAGCCTTACTCAGCCTGCGAGTGGCAGCCGGCGGCGGCGCGTTGGGCCACCTACCTCGGGCATTGCTGTTGGCGCCACCGACATAGACACCGTTCGCCACCCGAACGTTGCACGCGTGCTGCTGTGGTTCAGGTACAAGGAAGCGCCGTGTTAAGGAGTGTATGATGGCGAGGGAGCCATGTTGCTGCCGGTGTGATGGCTCGGGGTGTTATGGGGATTACGAAAAAATGATTGCAGGCAGCACACTGGCAAATCGTGCTTGTGTGCTGGTCCCCTGTTTTGAGGGAGAAGCATGGGCCATTGTGCCGACATGACCCTGACATTGTGCGCTGCTGTAAGCCATAGGCATAGGGTGGTGCATGCACTCTAACATCAGGCTTTTCCGTGCCGCTGCCTGCCACGCAGCAACGCCAAGCAGGCCAGCGTTCGCATCGTGCAGCCGTACCACTACGGCACAAACTCGGGAGTGCCGAACGGCACCAGCGGCGGCCCCAGCACGGGGGCGGCGTACGCAGGCGCATCCAGTGCCAGCGGGACGCAGCCCCCCGCAGGCGCCCTGGATTACCCCACGCTTAGCGGGCCCTACTACTCCCATGACGTAGAAGCTAGCGGTGTGATGGTGCCGCAGGCCTCCTTGTACGCTGGGGCTGCTGCCGGCGGAGGCGCAGGCGTCTCACCCGGCAGCCTGCCAGTTTCAAAGCCAGCGCAGGTGGCCAGCGGAGCCCAGGGGGGCGTGATGGCCGGGGGGGCGGGCGGCGGGGCGGGGTCGGCAGTGCTCCCCGCTGGATCCCCTCAGCAGCGTGCGGCGCAGCAGCGGGTGCGGCAACAGTCGAGCCGGGGCATGGTGCGTGAAGCCCGGGGGCTGGCGGCCTGCAACATCGTGCTCAGGTGCGGTGGTGCACAGGCTTGCGGGTGTCTGGGTCAGGCAATGGTGCTAGCAGACAAACGGTGCTGGTCAGGAAGCAGTGTGCTGGTGGAAACTGCATGCTTTGAACTGTGTACCTCCATGCGGAATGAGTTGCACCTCCATGCTGCAAGCCTTGCAATACCGTGTAACGTACCGCGCCCCCTGACCTGTGTGCCCGCCACTGCCCGCAGGTCGTTCCTCATGTCACTCTTCCTGGTGGCCATGGCGCTGGTGGCCTCCATCCACGACACCTCCACCTCCCCCGGCCTTGTGCTGTTCATGGCCGTCAGCCTGGCGGCCGCCATCACGCTGGCAGTGGAGACCGCCTGGCAGCTGCTGCGCATCAGCATCTACCTCAAGCGCACCGGCAAGGTAGATGTACCGTGGTGCGTCAGTGCACACTGCGCGGTGGCGCACAAAAGCACGAGCGGCAATGCCGCCAATCTTGCGCTCGTTCGTCTGCATGCAAAGGGAAGGCAAGGGTGCGGTTGATGTGCCACAGCATCGAAAAATCCACCTAGCAATGGTTGTGTGTGTTGCGTGTGTGCCATCCCCGCAGGCATACGTGCTGTTCTGCGCCGTGCTGGACTGTGTGATGGGGCCATTGGCGTTCTGCGCAGCGTGCACAGCGGCGGCGGTGGTGACGCTTCCGTGTGGTCATGCACCTCCAGGTGGGTGGCGTTACTAGGGCCTGCCAGCGCGCTGCCGGCTGGCTGCCTTGCGCAACCCACAAGAGCTGCCACACATTGTGTGGCTGTGGCATGTGGGTGCGCAGAGTGCCGCTGTTCTGCTTAGCCCACATAGCGTTCACATGATGCCTTTCAATTCCAACCTCCCACCTGTGGCAGCCACTGCATTCACTGCGTTCAGTACATCCAGTGCATTGAGTACACCTGCTAATTGAGTACACCTGCTAAATGATGTGCTCCTTGCCCATACAGGCTGTTCTCACCAGGAGCACTCGCGCTTCGTGGCCGCTCTGGTGTTGGGCTTCCTGGCCGCAACGGGCCTCAGCTTCCTGGTGGCCCCGCTGTCGCTGGCCACGCTGCACGAGTGGGCCGCCACGCAGGCGCTGCTGGCGCGCATGGCGCATGAGCACCAGGAGGCGCGCTGCCTCATGGAGATGACCGCCACGCCGGCGGCATCGCCCGTGCCGCCCAACCACCGCATCCACTCAGGTACAGCAGCGCTCGCCGGCCCCCCGGGGCTTGAGCCGCACACGGTAGCACTTGCAGGCAGCGGCTTGCCATACTCCCCCCGCAGCAGCACCCCTGGAGCCACTGGCATGACTGGACGTGTTGGCGGCGGCGGCGGCGGCGGCAGTGCCGGCGGTGTGAGCGGCGGCGGCGTTGGGGGGGGATCGGGGCTGCCGGTATCCTCCTTCCCCTCGCCCGTGCGCGCAGCTGCTGCGTATGATGCGTACGGCAGTTACCTGAGGTCGATGGCGGGGCCTGCAGGCATGCAGCACAGCGCCAGCAGCAACGACGCAGCGGCTGCGGCTGGCGGGGCCGGGGGCGGGGGTGGCACGCGGGGAGGCTTGCATGTGACGCCATCAGCGCCTGGGTTCACGATCACATAACCCCATCTCACCAGTCCCCCCCTCTCTACGTGTCCCTCATGGCACTAGCAACAACGGCAACGCCGCCACCTGACAGAAGCAGCCTACCAAATTGCTTGCATGAGTTGTGCCAATCCAGTTTGCTTGACTACGCCGTGAGGCGCTGATATTCCCTGCATAATCACGGCCCTTGATCTGTGCCACTGCACTAGTGCCGGTCTCTGAGTAGGGCGAGCATTGGCCTGCGCGCTCGGAGCTCGCAACCACTGTAAATACAACAGAACCCTGCCACCCATAAACAACACCTGACACTGAAGCGCTGTCTCATCCGGCCCAAGTCCAGAGTAAATGCGCAGCACTCACGAGCGGCTTGCATTTGGTCAAGGCACCTGCTGCGAGGCAGCATGTGGCCGTGTGGCTGTGTGCACTGAGCAGCACCTCCAGCAAGCAGCATGGCATGGAACTGCACTAAACTGCGCGCAATTAGAAGCGCCCTTTGACGTGTTGCCCTTCACAGCACATCATGTCTGCTTGGCTTTGGCAGGCGTTGCCGATGTTGTTTACATCCAGCTGACAGCCAAAGGTGTACTTGAAGAGCCGCCCTCAAGAAGGGGACCAGGACAAAACGTATGGTGCATAATGGAGGGTGGGGTGGGTGCGAAGAAGTGCAAAGCTCATGCAGTCACAGCAGTCCTGCAGCAATCTCCATGTGGCCATGTGGGGACGTGGTGGGCGTGTAGGCATGAGGGGATCATGGCGGGTGGCAGGTGCATGTGCCAACGGCCGCCCCGGCGAGGTTGCGGGCGTGGAAAGTTCAGATCGCACTATGAGCCTGCGTACTGGTGTCGCTGCGTTTGGATGCACGCACGTGTTCAGTGATCACCACACAAGCAACAAGCCCATTGCCCAGACACTGAGACAGGTAGAAGTGAGGTATTCAACTACCGCCGCCACCGCCGCCGGTGCCGGCACCAGCGCTCTTGCGCTGTCGCAGCACCTGCTGCGGCTGGGGAGTCGTTAGCTCGTCTTCGCTGTTGCGTCTAGAGGTCGAGCGAGACCCCGATCCCTCGCCCCCGCGGGGCGCTATTGGTTTGCCGCTGCCCCCGCCAAATGGTCCCGTATTCTGCGGCTGCTGCTCACTAAAGCTGCTGCCGCCACCGCTGCCACTGTAAAGGCCGTTCGGTGTCTTGGCCCGTGCCGTCGTCCCGGAATGGACAGCGTCTGCAGCAGCGGGCGGCTTGGGCGGTAGTGTAGGGTCAACGGTGTGCCTCGCTGCAGTTGTGGCCTCCGCGCCGCTGTGTGCTGGCGGCGAGCCACTGCCTGTTGCAGCTTGGGCCGACGTGCCGTTGGCCCCGGTGCCGGAGGCTGCAGGGGCGCTGCGGTTTGCTGCGCGACTCGACGCCCTGTTGGCGGCAGGCTGGGGCGCCCTGCAAACACACAAACGATTCCTACCGTAAGATACTGCAACGTCTCCAGCAGGGATGTTCACATTGCACAGTCACGCCTTGTGCGATTGGCCGTTAGGTATGTCAGCATGTTACATGACAAGCTCCCAGTGGCGGACCTGGCTGCACAGTGCCAGAAACTCCGCAGTACGCGCCACGATTGTCAAACGCAGACGCACCTGAACCACGTCTGCACCAGCAGCAACCCGCCAATCGAGACCAGAAGCGACAGCCACTGCTGCACGCTCTCCATCGACCAGGATCTGCCGCTGCTGCTGCCGCTGCTGCCTGCTTCGCTGGGCAAGAAGGCGCTCAGCAGCACCTGCAGGGCGTCCGTGACACGGGTGCTGATAAACTCCAGGGTGCCTGGCGTCTCATCGTCCACCAGGGGGGGCGGGAAGGCTGTGCTGGCGCGCGCCAAGCTGCCCAAGGGGTTGGACATCACCTGCAAGGCAACATCAGCAGCAATACAACTCAGGATGTACCATATCGGGTAACGTACGGTATTGGTGTCCCCAGAGCGCCATATGGATTATGGCATACTGGAATACCACGACAAAAACTTCATACAGTTACCTTAATCGGGTGCAGGATTTGCATTGCGGACACCACATATGCTACGCTCAGCAGCACCTTGGCGGTGGTGACAAGAGCAGCGGTGGTGATCCGGTGCGGTGTCAGTGGTGCGCATCAGCATCAAAGATACATACGTTGAGCCCACAGCATGTGTTCATCCCAGTCTCGCAGGCCTCACCTCATTAACCCACATCCCCAGCTGGACCAGCGCGGCGTCGCTGAGCTGTGCGTCAGACAGGTCCAGGGTGGGATGCACCGCGTAGCGGTACACCGGGCGGCCGCTGCTGCGCACCCAGCTGCTGCCGTCCGCTGCAAGCCACCAGGCAGGGCACCGAGGCAATACACACAGTCAGCACAAAGCACAGCTCACCGTGTACACAATGGCAGCAAAACCAACACCAACACTCTAGCATAGGAGACTTGAAATACGGTATTAGACAACTGTATTGCAGTCAGCAACGCCGCCACCTGATGGTAGTACCTTAAGTGGAGTGGTTCGCATTTGTATATGGGGTGTGCCGATAGGACTCACTGGCGGGTTTGAAGAGGTACACGCGCACTGGGTGGCGCTGAGGCTCCGCCCGCCGCAGCCACGTGAGCGCCTGCTTGCCCGCCTCCTGCGCCGCGTCCCAGACCGGGTAGCCGGACCCGCACGGCAGCTCGGGCGCACCGGCATGCTGCTGCTGGGCCTGCTGCTGCTGCTGGGCCTGGGCCTGGGTCTGCTGGCTGGTGGGGCTGGTCGGGAAGTGCCACCTACTCGCAAACCATCATCAGTGTGACAGCAGCATGAGAGAAGCGCGCAACATACATCAGCAAGGGTCTCACTCGAGGAAGACACCTGAAGCTGGTTCAGAATCCGGAAACACAACCTTATGGGCTGCTGCTATGCCTTGCGCATGTCCAACATAGGTACCACACCGCAACATATAGCTCACAGCCTTACCCTACCGTACGCCCTGCAGGCTCCCGGACACACACACGCACCTGCACACACATACACACAGTGACAAACATACAGGGGCCACCGGCGTGCCTCACCTGCACGTTGCCGCCTGGCTGGCTCCATCCATGAACGTCAGCCGCATCTGACCCGACATGTACGCCGCCGCGGCGGTGGCGAGCGTGGGGTCACGTGCTGCGCCGTACGCACCCAGGTGGCGGCCCAGGCGCAGCATGTGGGCGCGCGCGGTAGTGAGGCTGTCGCCCAGGCGCCCCACCGCCACCACGCACCAGGATGCGAGGTGGTTGCTGGTGGCGGCGGCGCGACCCCACAGGCAGCCTAGCGCGGCGCCCGTCACGGGGCGCAGCGGGGGTATGTTCTGCCACACCAGGCCTGCGGTGCGCAAAGGCATACCACGCACAATTCTACACACTTTCCCAGTATGGCATGCGATTTCAGTATTTCACTCTCGCAGCACTAGGAGAGGTGTTTCTTATCATAATGCAGTCGGTGAGTCCGCACGCACAGTACTGCTGCACCAGTCATGGATAATGAATACGCAGATGAATACCCCCATGTTGGTAATTGCTGCGAGCATCCGTGTCCCTACCCTGCCGAAAAAAACCTGCGTTTGTATGTGTGCTCAGGCAGTAACCCCACATATGCTTCATCATGTATGCCCAGGAGTGGCCAGGACGCCAACATCATCCATGCCCAACCGCAACGCCCAACCCTGTGATGTCGTTACAATTTCAAATCCGGCGATACATGCATGCATGCAGGAGGCTCGCCATGTGATGCATGATGCTCACTCGCCTTCATCCAGGATGAGGCGTTCAAGGTCCTGCGCGTCGGCTGCCTTGACCGCCAGGTTGTGCGGCGAGGTGCCTGGGCCCCGGAACAGCACCAGGCTGGGCACGGAGGGGCGCAGGCCCCCCAGCACACCCTCCCAGGCGCCAAGCTCCGCGTCAGGATCCTGTTGGGGCACACGTGTGTGTGGGGGGGGCGGGGTTGATTAGGTAGATTCCCGGGCGCCATGCAGATGGGGAATGTGCGTGCGTTACCGTGAGCTTCCAATGGGGCCATGCAGTTTGCATACGGTATGCATAAGGACGAGTGCGCGTGCATTAATGTGCGGGGAAGGGTAGCACGGGAAAGCGAGGGAATGCCAATGTGACATGGAAGGAGGCTGCTGAGGAAGGAAGGGCGGAAGTGTGCGAGCGTGGAAGGAGAGGGGAGGGCAGATTGGATACGTGGGCGTCGCAGGACAGGCGACGTGCATACACACGTGCGCTCGCGCACATGCTCGCGTGCAGGCTGCAGGCGCTTACCTGGATGCGTGTGCGCGCGAACTGCAGCATGCTGCGCTGTGAGCGTGCCGCCATGCGCAGCGCCAGCGACCCCTTGCCCGCACTGCGGCTGAACGCCACCACCACCACCTGGACTCACGCAAGTACACAGCAACACACAGACACTCTGAGGCCACACATGCGTAAGTTGGTCAACACCATAGACGGCCCAATCAACCAGTGTGCGTTTGATCGACACGTATGGAGGGCAGATGTCACTGTCATCTTATGCGCCTGTACATGTGTCTACAGGAGGCACATTGGGAGCGAGCCCCGCCTAGCACCGGGGCAGCATTTGAAGCCAAGACCGGAGCAATGAAGCTGAACCGCACCGTCACTGCACAGCGTAAATGCGATACTCCCAGCCGACACGCTTCTGAGGTGATAACACCACATCACATACAAGCGTTGTACACCGTGTGCATCAGGTGTAGCAGGCACGTGCCTTGAAGGGTGACGCGCGCTTGAGCAGCGCGTTGAGGCTGGCGGGCGCCACCGGGGGTATGACGGGCAGGTCCAGCAGCGCATCCCCCATGTAGTCCTGGAGTGCTGCTACCGTGAGGGGACCGCTGTACTGCCTGCGCAGGCGCCAGCGTGGGCGTTAGCGTCAGCGGTGCGCAAACTCAACCCAGCGGGAAGCGTACGGCCTGCCTGGACAAGATCTTGGTCGGCGGCCTGCCTGACCACCCATTTTCAGGCCTTACGTGGCACTCCTTGAGCAAGCGTGCTGACTGGCTCAGGTAAGCGTGGGCTTTGGCAAGGGCTCAATGTGAACCAGGAATGTACCATGCACAAACCAAATGCGATTCAGGTGCAAGCCAGATGGTTCATACCCCTCAGCAAGCGTTTGCCTCGGGTGTGGCCCGCAATGTGTACTGTAACCTATCACACGTTTATGGTCTGTGTCTCACCTAAAGCATGACCAGTCCCGGCAGTCGGCACGCACCGACACGATCACCGGCAAATCGCTGTACGTGATCGTGTTTGAGGAGCCCTGCACAACGCCGCCAACACGCCACGCCAAAACATGAGTGTGTTTCTCATGCACGCAAGAGTTTTCATGGACTTCCCAAAGCGCCCACAGCGACGCTGGGGCCGTGGCAGTAATGGGCGAGATGCAGGCACACGCCACCAACAAGCTGGCGCATACGACCAGGGACTGAGCAATCAATGCAACGTTTGATCAGCAAAAGCAATCAAGCACGCACAGCTGGGCGATCTCCGATACCTCACCTTGACCAGCCACTGCACCAGCGTGCGCTGGTTGGTGGCGTGCACGCGGCCCAGGTGCACCCAGGCGTCAGACGCGGACGCGCCGTTTGCGGCCTTCCACACCGCCTCCCAGACGGGCGAGAAGGCCTTGCAGGCGGCGCTGTCCTCAGTGTAGATCTGGCGGAGGGGGGGGGAGCCCCAGCCACCGGGGATTGATGCAGAGGGCGATGAGCATGCGACAGGAGCAGACATTGTGGCCTGTTAGTGAACGGGCCTGTTCTATTATGGGCTGATGGCCTGTTGAGGCCGCCAGCTCCGAAACCCCAAGGCAAGGCGCTTGGTTCCGACCAGGACAGGACATGAATCAAAACAATTGTCCCAAAGGAAATGCCCTGACCCAGCAAGCCCCGTGCACATGCGTGTTGCAGGGCTAGGATGCCTCCAGCGGGACACACCCAATTTCGCAATTTCACAATGGGTCATGTTCAGGGCACCGGATGCGTGTGGGCGTGTGTGCGCATGCCCCGCATCGTCCTTACCAGGATTAAGAATGGACGGCTGCTGAAGAGCACGATCGTCCGAAAGTTTGAGCTCGTTAGCGTGGTTGAATTGGACGGCAGGACGCGGTCCACATGTGCCTGCCACTGCTGCTGGCGCTGCTGCTGCTCCCACTGCCACTGCCGCTGCTGCCACTCCGCGTGCTGCTGGTACTGGTAGTAGTGCTCGTGGCCCTGCTGGTGGTGATGGTCCTGCTGGTAGTGGCTGCGGTGCCCTCCTTGGTCATAATCCGCCCTGCGATCCTTGTCACTCAAGATCTCGTAGGCTTCCTGCATGCAGCGGCAAGAGAGGGGTATGGTGGCATTGCCGCATATGCAAGAGTGGAGCTGCCAGGCATTTCTCTGGCAACAGCATGGTAGCCAGAGAGCCGTATGCCTAGCGACGAAAGCGGGGATGAGTAGTGGGGAAAAGCTTTCCAGGTGCTGCTGCATAAAGTGAGCTTGGGAGGGAGAGACAGCGGGAGCTTAGGTAAGCAAACGCATGTGAGATACATGCAAGGGCGTGTTGGAGGTGCGCATACTGGACGCGGGATGCGTTCACGGCCATGTAGCGCACATCGACGCCAACCGACACTGCAGGTGGTGAGAGTGGTGCAGTTTGGCGTGATTAGCACGCTTGCGGTGCGTGCCACACTGCATACAACACGCACGCAGGCAGGCACTGCAGCTGCACTGCGGTCGCTGCCATCGCCTTAACACTCGAGCCTTGCTTATGCATGTAGCGGTGTGCATAGCAACGGAGTGTGTGCATGCCCATGGCACTGCAATCGGCCGCATGTGACAACATGCGTTTACGCCATTCACTGTCCATGCTGTGTATGCAAGGAAGGCACGCGGCAACTGCTGCACAGAAGTAAGCCATCAAACGCCTGCCTGTGCTGTGGCGCGCACGCTCGAATGCTGTTGGGCCGTCTCACCTGTATCTCTATGAACTTATTGTGACTCTGGCTCCCAGTCCTCCCTTTCTTCTGCTGCTGCTTGTCTGGGTGGTGAGTGAGGACCAGTTTTCGATACGCTGCACGAAACGACAAACACGCACATCGTTTTAGGCAGTTTGAAGTTGTGGCGAAGGCGCATAAACATCTGTCAAAGGCAATAGACAGTCTTACCTTTCTTGACTTCATCCTCGCTTGCTGATTTGCTCACTCCCAGCACCTGCACAGTCGAGCCACATACGGTTTCAGCATGCAACGGCCTTGCTGGCGCCGCACCACGCCATATGGCAAGCCCTTCAGCGTCCAGACCTCAAGAGCACACCTTGTATGGGTCAATGCCTCTGCAGAGTCCAGCAAGCCCCAGTAGGAGGACGCACCACAGCTGGCAAGTACTAACCATCGTGTGTTCCGCTATTCCTACCCCAACATCGTTGTCACGAGAGGTTTCAACAACTATCCTACAGTCGGCAGATGTATAAGCACACTTCACTCAATATGGTGCCACCCGCTTTCATCTCATCGTACAACAGTCACGTGATGTGCGTATTTGCATCGCGCACGTAACTACATGCAGCCAGCGTTGCCAAGCCAATGTTGACGGCTCCTGCTCTTGGCATACACATGGGATCTGACGTGTCTCATCATGACCTTTCACAGATTATGATTCGCAACGCGGTCCTTGCTATGTAGCGCGTGTGCCGGCCCTGGAAAGCGTATGCAAGGCGTCGCTTGATGGCGCGCCATAGGGAGGCGTTCCTGCTGACGCAGGCCTTCCGGTGTGCCCTTGTACACCCAGAAATCTGCAGACTGTCAGGCCTGAGTCTGCTTGCCAAGGTGCGTTCTGCTTGATTTTCGTGTTTCCAAGCTCATCTAGGTTCAGCAACACGTGCCCTGTGCACACGCACCGTTGGCTGTACCTCCCTGCCGCAGGCAATCCATACACAGCACACAGCAGAGTGCCCAACGAGCCTTAACCAAGCCCAGCACACCACTCCCAATGAAGCTAGCAGAGGAACAGGTCCGTGCTGTGCACACCGCCACCCGCTACGTACAATTCGCTGTGGGCAGCCCTGTCGGTGTCCATGCCGGCAGTCTCAAAAGCGTGGTGTGTCCCTGCAGGTGTGGCTGAGAGTGCAGGCGTGGGCTTTGCAGCAGGGGTTGAGGCGCAGCTTCCACGCCAGCAGGAGGGACTGGACCAGCTGGCACGGGAGCTGGCAGGGACAAGGCCGCATCCTGCAGGTGCGGCCAAACCCCACACAACTAGCGTATGTCTTTCCTGAGCTCGTTGACAGACCGATGCTTGGCCTAGCGGCCATGGGCCAGACGTATGGCTGGTAGAAGCGATTGACACCTGCAGCTGTGACTGTCGGTCAGGTACAGGTTGTCGAGGACACACAGCACAACTGCTAGTCCAAGCCCGAGCTAGCTGAGTCAAGTACGGGATTGCTTCCTCGCGCCCTGCTTTGACCTTTACTACTGCGCCTGGGTGGTTCGCTGCCTGCAGGCTGGCTGCAGCAGGTGTGCGCCCGCATCGTCGCTGCGCTGCAACAGCAGCAGGCCGCCATCTACGAACAGACCAGCGCACGTCAGGACGCACCATCTGCTGGGCTCCTCATCCGGCTGTGCACCAGCCTGGTGCGTGCAGCGGAGCTACAGCCGTCTGCTGCCATGGGGCCTTCAGGTCAACGCCGCTCGGTTGGTCAACCTGACGACAGACCCTACCCAGGGCAGCAGCAGCAGCAGCAGCAGCAGCAGCAGCAGCAGGTGTCGCAGGAATGGGTGCGAATGGCGGTGCAGGCACTGAGCGCTGCAGCCCTGAAGGCTGTGGTGCTGCCTAGCAGCAGCAGTGGCAGCAGCAGCAGCAGCAGCAGCAGCGCTGGCAGTCAGGCGAGGGCAGGTGGCGTCATCGTCAGCATCAGCGGTGCCGGCGACCCTGCCCACATGCTGAGCAGCATGCATAATGGCGACATCACGCACAGCGTTGCACCTGCCATACCCGCCATGCAAGCCCACGTGCTACCCGCAAGCATGCTCATGCAGCTGGCTGCATGTGTGGCGCGGGCGGAGGCCTGGGCTGAGGGCGGCGCTCGTCATGCAGCGAGTCCCACAGTTGCTGACGACACGCCTAACACCTTGCATCTGGGACATGTTTTGAGCGACCATAACAAACATCAACAAGCCCAGCAGCAGCAGCAGCAGCATCAGGAGGATGGCACCTGGGCGATGCTGGCTGCTGCTCTGCAGCAGGCAGACGATGTGATGGCCCTCAGCGCGGATGCTTGCTGCGACACGCTCGCTGCCCTCACGGCAAGACAGCGTGCACTCAGCAGCAGCGACAGCAGCAGCAACAGCAGCGCCGGCCAGCAGCAGCAGCAGCGGAGCAGTGACGCCGCGCTGTGTGCGCTGGCGGGGACTGCATGTCGGTCAGCGCTGGCGGGGGAAGGTGCCAAAATCAGGTCAGTGTGATGCGCCATTCCTTATTTGTGCCGTGAGCTCCGATTTTGCCATGTGTGGTGTGTGGGTCTCAACAGATCGCTTGCGGTGTATTATATGCATCACGGTTGAAACACAGGTACATTGAAATACGACAGTGCACATAAAAGCAGTGACGTGTTGCAGTGGTCAGCAAGGTGCACCGCTGAATACCATTATGCTCACTGCACCCCACTGATTTGGGCCACGTTGGTCACATACAGTACTGCAGCAGTGCATTCACCTTGCAGCTGTACTGCTATACTACCGCCGCCGGCCTCTCCACGCCTCAACTCGTTGCGGTGCTGCCGTATGCAGGACCGCCCGGCAGTGCACCGCGCTGAGCGGGGCGCTGCTTGAGGTGCTGCCCCCCGGCAACGAGCGTCACGGCCTGCTGCGCCACCTCACCGCCAGGTACCTGGCGCTGGCGGCCGCAGGGGGAGCGTTCACGCACGCAGATGCAGAGCACGTGCTGGCGCTGACGCAAGGTGCGCACACCCTTTCCCCTCCCCACTCGCCCTTGACATCATTCCTTCGTAAATTCGTAAGCAGATATTCAAGTGTGGTATCCGCTTGGCCTAGCAGGAGGTACATCAAGCCCTAATGCCCAACTTCGCCCTGCTGATTAGTGATTACCGCAGTACGCATGTAGGCAATTCGGATGTTCAAGCACCGTCACATGGTGGGAGTGCATGGCTCTTGCAAGTGCGTGTGTATTTTCTGTGTGCGCTAGGCTTTGCGTTGATTGTGGCTGTGACTTTTGGCTGCAGGTTACGCCCGTGCCCGCATACGCACCACCCAGGTGTACCTCACAACAGCAGAGTATGTTCAGCGCCACGCGCTGCACCTGGCGCCTGCGCAGCTGCTGAGCGCGCTGCAGCTGTTCCGGCAGCTCATCGGCCCCCTGCAGGCAGAGCAATGGGGCCAGCAGCACGTGCAGGCCACGCAGCAGCAGCACCAGGCGTCGCAGCCGCGGCACAGGCATAAGTCCAGGCAAGGCCGGGATGCAGGGCAGCAGCACGCAGGGCCGCCATCGCTGCACGCAGAACAACGCACAATACCGCCGGCCAGCGATGACGCATGGGCGTTTGCCGCATCCCCGTCCCCACAAATTCTTGCGCAGCGCGCGCAGCTGCAGGCTCGCGTCGACCGTGCTGACCCCATGCATCGGGATGTGAGAAGTAGCAGCGGCGGCGGCAGGAACGGCAGCGGTGTCGGCGGCAGCGCCGCCTACCTACTGGATAGCGGCGTGGCGGCGCATGCGGGGCCCGTGGCCTCCCTGGTGTCAACCGCTGCGCAGCTGCTGCTGGTAGACGCCGCCAGCCTGGACATAAAGCAGCTGGCGCGGGTGAGTGCTACGTTTATTGCCTGGAGCAGCCCTTGCAATAGCCACAGAATGCGCAGCCTGCTGATCCTGTGCCACATGCTGTGCATGATTGGTGACTTCACATCTGTTGGCCAATCAAACTCCCATCCAATGGCCAACAAACCACGGGATGCACATCCCAATCAGTACCGGTAATGCAAGGTCACCTTGATTATCCGAGATTGGTTGATTGATTGATCTTACATCTGCTGGCCTGGCAGGCCATACAAGTGTGTGAATGAGTGGGAATGATAGCTTATGAACCTGTACTGATCTGTAGACGTGTCTGTATACCAGCCACGCGCCGTGCAATCACAAGCCGCATTCGCTGGGGCGCCTGCATGGGAACATGAAGCACTGCAACGTTGCTGGTGTGCGCTGGCCCCTGCCCCCTGCCTTGCAGATGCTGGATGCCTTCCTGGGAATGGGCTACGCCTCCCCTCAGCTGCTGCACGCAGCAGTCTCCGCGGCGTTGCCCCAGCTTAACGATCTGGCGCACAATCTACGCCGTTCGCCTTATGGTAAGCCCCACATAACCACACCACCTTGCCACCATACAGCGTGCACGTTCATGACAGACGAAAGGCGGCTGATCGGTATCAGCGGCATTGACAGTGGAAACGATCGTGCAATACCGTGCCGGTACGTATCCACTGCCATCACGCATGGCATGCAATATCGTGGTGTGGGTGCAGATGAGGGACGTCATGGCGCATCAGCATCCGATGTAGTGGACCTACTGGAAAGCTCCGCTGGCATGGTGACAGCGCTGATGGATGGGTCAAGCCAGCCGCTAACCAAGGCAAGCCGCGCGAAGCGGACGCCTCCGGGCCCTGGCGTCGGCAGCAGCCACCCCCACCCACACCCCGGCGTGGCCCATGTGACGGCAGAGCTGTGGCACGCAGCAGCGAGCGCGCTCCTTCCCCCAAGCCCCGCGCTCAAGATGTCTGCACAGCGAGGGACCGTGCAGCAGGCGGCAGGCTGTGACGCAAGCAGTGGCCGTGTGGCCATCAGCGACGCTGCCAGGATGATGCTAGCAGCTTGTCAGGTGCGAGTGCGTATACCGTATGAGCGGATATGAGAGCGTGTGCGGGGCCATGTATGCGAGTGAGGCCTACGCCATGCATGCGTAGCAACAGACAATAAGCTCACGTCAACAGGGTGACTACGTTTTGGTTAGCAGCGCGCATGTGTGGTTCACCAAAGCAGTCAGCGTTTGGTTGCTGCCACCTGCCCAGGTTGCACCTTGGCTTGCTGGTGATGTCCTGGAGGAGGTGGAGCGCCACCTGCAGGCGCTGCTGCAGGCACAGCCCGCCACCCTGGACCGCGGCACGCTGAGCACCCTGGCGGTAGCTCTCGGCCACCTGCTGCAGCGCGGCACCACCCCGCAGTACACCTCCACTGCACCCCTTCATGCCAGCCTCGCGATGGCCCTGACGGAGCACCTGGCACACGCAAATCCCCCGCCTTCAGCCGGGCAGATGTGCGCTGTAGTGGAATCTCTTGGGCCGTGGTTACCGCCAGACAGCCTTCATGCGCTGCTGAGCCAGGTGCCTGCAGCGCTGGCGGCCGAGGACCCTCACCGCCCACAGCATCAGCCATGGCGGCAGGGCGGGGGGGCAGCAGGACCCACGTTAGCCGGGCTGGCTGGGGTGCTGCGTTGTGTGTGCCGGGCAGCGAGTGAGGGCATCAATGACGCTGCAGTCAGCGCAGCTGCGGCTGACAGCAGTGGTGCCAGGCACATCCTAGGTAGCAGCAACGCACTGCTGCTGCCTGACATGGTGGCGGCCGTCTGCACATATGCCACGGTGCGTACGGGCCGTGATAAGGATTCACGCCATGAACTGGCCGTATTGTCAACCAGGGCACTTGGCTGTCATATTGACTCATTGTTGTGACATGTGAATGACCGGACTGACAGTGTACTGGCACCACCAAGCCACAAGTATTGCGCAGGTGCTTGCCATGGTTACCGCATGCACGCGCCAGTTACACCGCCCCTCTAGCAACACATGCAGGACGCCCTTTCCCTTGCACATCAATACATGATGCAGGGGCACGACGCTATGGCGCACAGCGTGGCATCTGGCACTGACAACACGGCGCTGCCGCCGGCGCTGCAGCTACTGGAGCAGCTAGCCGTGGCGCAGGGTGTCGTGGCTCAGCTGGGCCTGGCCTGGCCACAGCAGCCGGTGGACGCGTTTGTGGCACATGTGGCATCAACCCTTGTTGGGTGAGTCAACCCAAGGATCAAGCGTAGCACAGCTTGGTTTGATGCAGGACAACATCAGCCTAATATGGTACTGAATTTGATGCAGAACAACAAAGTGAGTCTGTCTGAAATATCACTACATACGTCGTGATCTTGATGCTTTCGTGTACCCTCCGGGACTCTACAGGGGCTCCTCGCCATATGATGACTCACGGCCGATCCTGCATGCTGACGGGGCCCCCGCGCAAGAATCCGTCGTGCGCGCTTGGCTGTCGAGCGTGCGCAGCCTCGTGTCCCTAGGTCACGCTGACGGGCGCACGTACGAGGTGCTGGCGCAGCGGGGTGTGGGCCTGGTGCGCGGCCTGGCGCGTACGCCTGGCGCGCTGGTGCAGGCAGCGGACGCGTTTTCGCGCTCGGGCGTGTACCACGTGCCGCTGTACGCGGCACTCTGCACGTACGCGGCATCGCAGCTGCACACGTTCACGGCGCAGCAGGTACGTGCCATCCAGGCCTTGGCTGCGGCGTTGGCACACACGGCCGTGCTTTCATCCTGCTAGTTTCACAACTTGTTCAGAGCTGAATTTCCTGGAGCTGTAGTTTGGTTGTCTCTTGGTGCCTTGAGTAGGGGTTTGATCCTAAATCCTCGTCCTTTTGTCTTGGTTACCTGCGTTGTTGCAGGTTGTGGATTTCATGCACAGTGTCGCACTCACGCCCCATCGCTGCCTCAAGACCATGCGCGTGGTGTCGCGCTACGTGAGTGGCTAGGCGCGCTCGCGCGCACTCTGTGGGGTATGATGGATTTACGGTGCATGAGTGGGTTACAGGCGGAAGGTGTCGGTATGCATGTATGGTTCTGCGCCACCGCAGCCGAACATGCTGGGCGATGTTGCCGAGTATGCTGGACCTACGAGTAGCGTCATTCGCGCAATACCGGTACTCGTTTACCCCTTGCTAGACAAGCACGCATGCACCTTTTGGCAGCACAGCCTCATTTTGCTGCCTCACTGTCGCTTTCCCGCTGCTGCTGACTGCATACGTGCATGCATGGCAGGTTGTGGAACACCAGGCACGCTTCACCACACACCATCTGCTGAGCCTGGAGCGCGACAGCCTCAGCGCGGGCCTCTACCACGGCCAGCTGTACCGCGCTGCGGCTGACAGGTACCTGCAGGACACCGCATGGCTGATGACGCCGAGTGACCCAGATCGTCAGGAGCCCCTGCACCCCACCGCGCATGCCCTCATGCCCGTGCGCCAACCCCAGCGTCAGGACCTGAATGCTCATGCTGCGCCGATGCAAACGCAGCAGCAGGGCACGGGGGAAAAGCGGCAGGGGTGGGAAGGAACAGAGCAGCAGCAGCAGCAGGCAGAGGCAGGCGAGGGTGTGTTGGGTCGCAGCGAGGCGATGGCGTGGCTGCCGAGTGTCGTGGCAGGCTATGGGCTGAGCCACGTCAGGGAGCCCGCCGTGGCAAACGCGCTGGCAGAGCGCTGCCTGCTGTACGTGCAGCACCTGCAGGCCAGCCCTGACCTCCCTCCCCCTGGAGAATCCCCTGGCAACCACGCAAGCGACCCTGCGCAGCCTGACAACGCTGCAGCTGCAGCGAACGCTGCAGGGAGCGAGGGGGCTCGGGAGGTGGCGGAGATGGTTTGGTATCTGGCGGTGGGCGGCGGGGTCCGGAACGAGCGTCTAATGGCAGCTGCGGCGGAGGTTCTGGCCCCGGCGCTGGAATCGTTTGACATGCACACACAGACACGCGTCGTTCAGGCGTATGCGGCGGCAGGTGCGCCTGCTGAGGATGCGCAGCTGCTGCTGTCCCGGATGCGAGACAGCCTGGCCGTGCAGCTAGCGGCATATGATGACGGTGCGATGCATGCCGAGGGCTACGCTACGGCGCCTGTACCCGCTGTCGACTTTGGGAGGGCAGGCCTCAGCGATTCAGAGGATGAGGATGTGCTGTGGCAACACCCGGCACAGCCGGGAGCAGGCAACAGACGGCCGCGCTTGGGCATCGGGGCCTTGCTGGCGGCAGTCGCGGCGGCACACGCTGCCTGCGGCATTACTGACGCCCAGCTGATGGAACAGGTGTGCGTGTGCGATAGATGGCCCCCCTGCAGCATTCATCCGCATGCTGTTGAGTGTTGACATTCACCTGACTCTGATGTGGCAGGCTGTGCTTGGGTCAGCCGACAATGCAGTTTGCCCTTGCAGCGAGCACACCTGCTTCGCTGGAGCTTCTGACACTGGTGTTTCACTCTTAACTTGCCATGCAGGTCGTGCGCTACTGCTGCCCCACCCTCCGTCAGCATGGCCAACAGCCTCCACCGTCACCGTCGTCCCACCCGCACATGCAGCTGTCCATGCTCGACCTGTCACTGCTCGCTGGCGCGGCAGACGCCTGGCCAGGGGGCAGTCGCGCAGCAGTCAGACAGTATATCTCAGACCGCGTCCGTGCATTAGCGCCAGCGTGCTCCGACGGCGCTGCACTGAATGCTGTGCTGCCACACCTCCTACATGCAGGCCCGCAGGCTGCTGCTGCTGCGCGTGCTGCCGCAGAGCGGTTGAGTACGCTTCATCACAGACAGCACAAGAATTCACGCAGGACATGGTTTTACATGCAGTTGCTGTTCTGAGTTGCTGCTCTCGGCAAGATGCCATGCATTTCAGCAGCATGGTGCAGGAATGTACAGCTTTATCACAGTGTCAAAGCACATACGGTGCCAACGCACAATGCGGCACAACATTAAATTTAGGTGTAGGTTGTGTGCCCCAAATGTGAAACCATATCGGTCACGCCTCCGTTGTCTTGGCATATGACCTTTGCTACTTTATGTCAATGGCTGCTGTATTTGCGCATTGGGACATAAGCCCAACCCGATGGTCTTGGCCATGCAGTGTGTGTGTGTGGGTGGTAGGTGGAGCAAGAGGAATGAACGCGACCAAAACAACCCACTGGCAAAATTGCAGTGGTCCAGCAATGGGGCAAATGTGTGGGCAATTCCGTGATAATGCGGCATTGCGAAAAGAGGCTGGGCTCTCACATCGCTCACTTTTCGGGGGAAAAATTATTCGTCACAAAGCAGGAGCAGAGCGTGGCAAGGTGTGGGTAGAACACCTTGCACGTGTATTCGTTTCGAGGCTGATCACCCATAGGTCCAAACGAAATAACTACAGTCAGTCACGCACACACTGTGTGCAGTACAACATTGTCGATATCAACAGCAAACACACTCCAAAACAACAGTACGCACAAGCTCTGAACACTGTACATCACTCGGGTGCTCCCGGTGCGACACTCATATAGGTGTGCTTTGCGTGCTAGGTATTGGCATCGCAAGTAACACAGTTTGGCCGCTCTTATGCACAGGCTGTTTCGAGGCAGGTGCTCAGTGCTTTTGGTTGTTGAAGAAAACCTCGTTCACCACCAAAGCGAAGACCGTGGCGGTGAAAGTGATGGTCAAGGCAGTCCAGGGGTCCTGCAGCATGGCACAGAATAGGCTTTTGTTAGATGGTATCAACACCACAACGTTGCAGGCCAATGCGCACATGAACGACGTTACATATGCACAAAACAGGTAGCCAAAGTGCAGCACCGCACACTCAGAAGGTACCTCCACCTGGCCCCATACCGCCATGTCTACCACTTCAGCATTCTCCACATGCAAGCTAGCAACGCCAAACCAGTCTTCTCACCTGGCCCTTTACATATACACAGTAGCTCGTGACCGTCAGGGCACCAACTCCGGTGGAAAGCACGTCATATCGCTGCACGGATAAGGGCAGAGACAGAGAGGTAAGCGCGGCCGGCCAAAAATGTGCTCCAGTGCTTCTTCTCCCCTAGTGGCCAGGGGTGCTATTGAGTCAAGTGGTTGCAGTGCCCGCCCCAGCGAACACCTGCTGGCCTGCTTTCATGAAGCAAGTCCCTTCTCGCGCAAAAAGAACAGTTGGCAGGGTTGTTGGACCCCGCCCTGAGAACGAACCAGCAGCTAACAACACGTGCTGCTTATCAGAAAGTTAACTGTGAGCAATAACGAGCACGTAAACTACCCACACAAGCCAACAGCAACGTGCACACGCCCCCGCGTCCCATGTGCCGACCGACCGACCATGTGCCTAAGAGGCAGTGCTTGGGGCAGTTGCAGTTTGATACAGTGGAGCACGTTGATAGCCTCCCTCAGGCAACATATGCTTGCTGTATTCAGGTGCCACAGTGCCTCACACGAGACGCAACCCACCCATGAAACAACCGTTTGCAAAAAAACCTGCCTTTGTAAAAGCATCCACCGCCTGCGTGAGGTTCTGTAGCGCCTTTCCGGGGGTGGGTGTGTTGAGCTCTGCCCGGACACGCACCAATGCCCTCTGCGCGGCAGCCGGGCGCACCACCAGGCCAGGCCTGGCCGCCTTGCTGCTGGAAGCAAGTGTGCGCAACTGAAGGGCCATCGTCGTCCGGTTAAAGGTTGAGTGAGCGAAGGACGTGAGGAGTCAGGGCGTTCGGGTTGACACTTTCGACACTTGCACGCGGTAAGGCTTATGTGTGAAGCGGAAGCGGGGATGATGGATTTTGCGTATCACCATTTTCCAGATTTTCATAGGAGGTCTCGGAGCACGGAGTGTTGGTTGATCTTGAAGAAACAGACATATATTTTGGTCTGTAGGGAGTTTGGATGGGGCTCGTTAGGCACTTGCAACTCGGGCGTTGCATTAGGGTTTGATCCTACTCGCTTTGTTGCACAAGAGGTTTGTGTTCCACACTGACAGTGGTGAAAAGCGTGTACAACCCTAATATTGCTCTTCTATACTGTTACACTCTATTAGTTCCATTGTGTCCAATTGTGTCACTGTGATGGTGTTTTGTGCACCTCTGTTTGCGTTGGTCACAAAGCCAAGCTTGCAGATGGCTGCCTTCGGGGCTCCCAAGCCATGCCATAGTTGTTGCGCACAGCGGGTATTGTACTGGTTACTGGGTCGGTTGGCAAACGGATCCGTTGGCATCGGCATCGGCTTGAGCCAACCGTGTCGTAACGTCAGAAAAGAAACCGTGACACAAAGTACAGCCTTCGTTTGAACGCCTCAATATGCATGATGAGCTACAAGGAACCGCCCTTCACCAGAATGGGCTTCAGTGCATGGCGCAATGTCTAGTCTTTAGTCTCTGGGCGCACATACGCACAGAAATTTGAATGCGCCACTTTTTCACATCTGCTGAAGCTACGGAGCATCCACCAGTTCCTCGGTTGTCGGGTGTTAGTTCAGTGCTTATTCTTTGGAATCCCTTGCTTATCCACGCAGCCTCACGCAGACCGTTTGAACCAAATTTCCACTCGGAGGCTGGGCCATTTGAACCAGGTCGTCCAGGTGCGCCAGCAAATGAACACAAATACCTGGCTTTTTGGAGCTGCAGGTTGTTGTGTGGGCCTGTGAGCATTGACGCAGTATACTCTTGCGGTTTTGTGTTCAAATCCACTGCAGCGCACACGAGGATGCAGCCTCGCACCCTACGTTGCGATGTGGGCCACAGCTGCAGCAACAGCGCCTCAGCTGTTCTGAGCGGGGTGCTGCCTCAACGAGTGACCTTGGGCAGCCCTGTCACAGCTCCGTGCAGTAGCAGTAGCAACGTACGGACCACTGGACCTGTCAGCGCAAGGCCCTCGCCTGCCCACTTGCGGAGGCGCTTTGTTGGTGCCAGCCTCACCCCAAAGCGCCCCAGCGGATACATGCTGGTGCAAAGCTCTGCTTATTCACCCATCGTCGGTGGTGATGCCCAAATCAAGGTCATTGGCGTTGGCGGCGGGGGCGGCAACGCTCTGAACCGAATGATAAGCAGCGGGCTCCAGGTAACGACCAAGCGTTCAGTTCTTTGTAGGCCATCACACTGCTGTGCTCTACCTGCACAAACGCTGTTATGTTCTTTGCCACTGCACAAACACCTGTTTCAGCGCAAAATGCTTCTGGCTTGGTCTGCTGTCCTCGCGTTTGAACGGCAGCTCGCCTGGGGCACAGCTTTCTTTGCCCCTTTGGACCCCAGCACTGCCCGCGCTCACCTGCTTTTTGCCTGTGCCTCCCAACTGGGCTGTTCGCGGGCGCCCAACCTCTGCGCTGCCGCAAAGCGCCATTCTGGCCTGCGCTGCCTGACGTGCACGTCATCCCGCTCTGGCAGGATGTCCATCCTTTGCACTGTCACACTGCGACTTCTGGCTTCTGACTTCTGACCTGCGCTGCCCGACGCGTGCTTGCCATCCCGCTCTACCTGGCAGGGCGTGGAGTTCTGGGCGGTCAACACCGACGCGCAGGCGCTGGCCGCCCACCAGGCGCTCAACAAGCTGCAGGTGGGCGTGGAGCTCACTCGCGGCCTGGGCTGTGGCGGCATGCCCGAGCTGGGCCGCCAGGCCGCCCTGGAGTCACAGGAGGCCATTAAGAAGATGGTGGCGGGCGCCGACCTGGTGTTCATCACCGCGGGCATGGGCGGCGGCACAGGCACGGGCGCGGCGCCGGTGGTGGCGAAGATCACCAAAGACCTGGGTGAGTGCCTACCGCACATACGCGCTCTTAAGCATGAGTGCGTGTGCGTGCGTGCTTTTATGTGTACGTGGGAGGGAGTAGCGCTGGTTACGGAACTTTTTGACCTTTTCGATCCATCAGGTGGGACCGATGCCTGCTTGTGCATGTGTGTGAGTGTACGCTCTGGGTTCGTCGGGCGTGTCGCTCTGGGTTCGTCGGGCATGTCATGTCAGCAGCAATCTTGTGGCTGCAGGGTTCCAGACTTGCGTTTACTCTGTGCGCGCCCGGGTATGGCAGTCTTGGTCACACACCCCTTGTCGCAGCAGCACACTCCTGTGCATCAGCCAGCAACCGCCGCGCTCGCGACAGGCATTCGTCGCATTCGTGTCACGCGCTGCATTGTGATGCGCTGCACCGCAGGCATCCTCACCGTGGGCGTGGTGACGTACCCCTTCAACTTTGAGGGGCGGCGTCGCGGCAGCCAGGCGCTCGCCGGCATCGACGCGCTGCGCGCCGCCGTGGACAGCGTGATCGTCATCCCCAATGAGCGCCTGCTGGACGTGGCCAGCAGCAGCATGGCGCTGCAGGACGCGTTCGCGCTGGCGGACGATGTGCTGCGCCAGGGCGTGCAGGTGGGTCTGGGGGATGAGTGACTTGAATAAATGATGAATGACTGGCATCACTTGGCCGATCAGGCGATTCATGGATGGGCAGGTGGGGGTGAGGGCCATGTGCCTGGGTGTATGGGGGGGGATGCATGATGCGGGGCCGGGGCGTGGAGCGGTGGCGCCCTGCTCATGATGGCCGGCGCATTGCTACGTCCTTCTTGCCAGCCTTGAGAGTCACTACACGCACCCGGCTGGGCGCATTTGCACCCTTCTTATGCCTAACTTATACGCTACTACCTGCACAACCATCGGCACCCATCCTATCCCCTTTGAGGCCCGTAAGTCCACCACAAGAGCTGGTAAAGCCGCTCAAACCAATTAGTGTACCATGCCACCGCTGCTGCAGGGCATCTCCGACATCATCACGGTGCCGGGCCTCATCAACGTCGACTTTGCGGATGTCAAGGCCATCATGTCCAACAGCGGCACCGCCATGCTGGGCGTGGGCGCAGCCAGCGGCGGCAACCGCGCGGAGGTGGCGGCACTAGCCGCCACCTCCGCCCCGCTCATCCAGCGCAGCATTGAGAAAGCAACCGGTGAGATGGCCCTCTGTTGCACAAATGGAAGTTGAATTCGTCAACAGTTTGCAAAGCGCTCATGGCCCCTGCTTCAGCGCTGCATAACCTGCTTGCAGCTGCGCATGGCTGCGCAAATCAGCATTGCACGTGCTGCATGTGCTGCCAGAAACAACCGCTGCACTTTATCCCGTGTCAACGAGCAGAGTGTCACGCTCAACAGAACCCGGGTGGCATCTGAGCCTGGAGAGCTGCTGCCGCTGGCACACCGCGCGCTGCCTGCCAACACCTGTTTCCTTTCAGGTGCCTGTCTAACATCAACGAACACCGCCCAGACGCCGCCATTGCCGTGCAGAGATATTCAGTTCAACCAGGCCCTATTGCATTTTATACATTGTGTTGTACATTGTGTTGACTTGTCCCCTCCTGGTTCTGGACCCACCCCTTGCAGGCATTGTGTACAACATCACTGGCGGGCGTGACCTGACGCTGTCAGAGGTCAACCGCGTGTCGGAGGTGGTGACGGGCATGGCGGACCCCTCCTGCAACATCATCTTCGGCGCAGGTGGGTGGGCGGGGAGCCCGCAACGACCACTGCTTGGCCATGCCAACACGCTGCCCAATACGGCAGTGCGTGGTGGCCATGAACACGTTGTCCGTTCACAAGTACCGTATGTCTAACCGCGTTGTGCTGGGGTGTCAAGCGTGCTGATCAACACGCAAGGATGCAGGTGCATGTTTGTGTCACATGTGGGGGCATGCTTTATTGCTGTGGCATGCTCCTCTGCCGTGATCCTCCTTCGTAGGGCGATCCTTCTTGTGTTTGTGCATATATGCGGTCCTGCGGTACACTTTGCACTGCAGTTGTGGATGACGAGTATGACGGCGAGCTGCACGTCACCATCATCGCCACCGGCTTCGCGCAGACCTATGAGGAGTCGCTGCTCAGCGGCAGCGGCACGGCGCGCCCGCGCGGCGGAAACAACAGCAGCAGCAGCAGCAGCAGCAGCAGGGCCGGCAGCTCGCCGGGGTCCTCCTCGCCAGCACCCGACAGCGCTTCACAGGCGAGTTCCATGGATAAATCAGTGAAATCACATGTTTCATGGCGTGCAATGGTCCCTGTAGGCGTGCAGGCTGTGGGGGACACACACGCAGTGATGCCAATAACCGCCCGCAGTGTGCAGCCGCCAGCGACCTTCATTGTCTGCCAGCTCTCTGCGCGGCCCTGCATCTCGCCTACATGGCGGAGGTGTAGTAGCTCGTGCGTGGCGCCAAACTGCCAACGACGTCCTGTGTGCAGGCGGCCTGCCAACGTGCCGCTGATTGTGGATGTCTTTGCTGCATGCTCTGCGCTGTACAGGTGCCCAACAGCTCTGCTGGCTCCAGCCCCAAGCCGCCCGCTGGCTCGGGCCAGGCCGCGCTGCCGTGGTCGCGCCCCAACCGCCGCAGCGGTCTCGACTTTCTGTCAGGCCGCTCCATCTTGTAGAGGCTGCCGCTGCCACCCGCGCATGCGCAGCGCAGCCGCTGTTGCTGTGGACGGTGCAGACGGCGCACCTGGCGGCTGTATAGTAGCTTATAGACGTGTGGCGGGCTGGCGCGCAGATGCCTGGCATTTGAGGGGCTCGCAGCTGCAGGTGCTGGGCCTGCCTGCAGGTGCAAGGCTCCAGCCCGGTCCTGGTCACTGGATCACCATCATCGTCCAATAACCACGGTGATCTATTAAGTGATGATGACCATCGTCGATCAACGTGCAACCACGACATATGACACGCCACCAACAGCTCTGGCTGACTTGATGCAGGCGCCATGACTCATGAGTGCACGGCTGATGGACGCGATACTCCAAACACGCGTTCTGGTTTCGACCACTCCTTAGCGGTCCCGTTCCGCTCACGACATGTGTTCGTGTTACACTGTGCTTGCCTGCTTGCGACAAGTGGCATCCCTGCTGCATAACATCACTTATTTACTTTTCATCGCTTAGTGGCGATGGCTGCCTGAACCCTCCTTTCATCACATACTCCGCCCCCGTCCCGCTGCCACCATGCATTACGGTCTTTTCTGATCCCGCTAGAGGGTAGCTCTGGGCTTACGGTTTGCAGGCCGAGTGTAAAGCACGTGTACACTACAGCGACCGTATACAACTGTATCGCACGATCAGTGCATGGATGTAGCGTGCACGGCTGAGAGCGTGATCCCAAGGCCTGGCTGCCATGGTCACCTGGCGCGTCAGGATGCGTGTGAAGGGGCGCAAACAAGAGGTACCGCCCGCCGCACAGTGGCAGTCTGTGGCCCTCACCTGAAGCGGATGCACGAGGTGCATAAAGCAACACGGTAGAGGGGTGTGTGATGCAGCCGCAGGATCCACCGCACGTTAAGCACAGCCCGCCAGGGAGTCGGCCAAGAGCACGCCTTGGGCAACTCCCAAGGAGCAAAGTCACATGGCACCTTGGCATCCTCGTTCGAATGAGTGTTGCGTTTCTGGCATGCATGGCGCTGAAAGCCACGTGGGCCTTTCTGCCACGCTACTCAAATCCGGACTCCGAGTCTCAGGCCACGCATGTCAGTGAGGGCATGGGCACCACACAAGAGGTGCCCCGCGAGTCCGGCTCGTGAGGAGCGCTGGGGGAAGTGCAAGGGCTGCATGGCACCATGCGTCAGCCGGCTGGCTGGGCATAAGAACGTAACTGCAAGCCAAGCCAATGTGCGTGTGCAAGTGGCTCAAACCTGCTAGGCCAGCGCGCTGCTTGCTGGCTGCTGCTGGCTGCTGCTGCGGGCGTGAGGCGCACGCGTGGTACACTGCCGTGTCAGTGAGTGACCATACCGAACCATAGCGGCCATATGGGTGTGTGTGTGCGTGTGTGTGGGCGGCTGGACTGGACCAGCAGTTGAGCTCCTCGTTGGGTCCGCGCATGCATTGGCGGTTGTGGGCCGGGAATACGCGTGCACGCAGCGTTCGCAGCCTGTTTCCCCCTTTGGCGCACATGGACCGCCGAGTACCGTGCTACATGGTGCATAATGTTCCAATCGATATTTCACCGGTACCTGATATCCCCCGTTGTTTCGTTTTGTTTGGGCGCACGCGCTCTCAGGTAGCCGGCAGCCTACGCTTGGCATACGGGGCGCCCTTGGCGCACACCGAACCGTAGCGTGCTGAGGTGCACATGTACCTGAGCTCATGCGCATGCCACATGTACAAGCTGCCCGCCCAGTGCGGGGCAGCCATCAGCTTATCAGCTGCTGCCCCACCATACCAACATGTGTGGTCCTGCCACGCCTGCGCACCTGCCAATCGCAATGCATGCCGTGACTGTTCCCCTTAATACAACGGCATGCGCACACACCTGCACACACACCCTTGTCAATAAATAATCAACCACGTTATCCAGGCTTCAACTTTCCTCATATCCAGAAACACACTGCCCTCCCCTGCGTTATGGTGCAGCCCGCATCTGCTGTGTTTGGCAGTGGCTATGCGCGCTGCTTGCTGGCGCCCCGGGTGTGTAGCAGGCGCTGCGGTTCCAGCGGGAGGCAGGTTCTCTGCAATAGGAAAGAAGCCCGTGCCAGAGCGCTCCCGGACGGAGTTCAACCCAGTGATTCTGCAAGCTCAGTAGCCACAGTAGCCACTTCCTTCGCAGCTTGGACACCCCTGATTGCTACGACATCCTCTGCTGCTTATCTCCTCTCAACACTAGGCCCCACTGCAGAGTGCTGTGTGCTGCTATTGCAGCTGCAAGTGGCAGCGTGCTCCGCCTGCTATGCTATGCAGCTTGCGTGTGGCGGGACGAGCTCAGCCCCGGCGTTCCCTGCGTGGCTGCCTGCACCCGCGGCTCATGCCTTGTTGGACACACGTGTGCGCCTGATGCACGCCTGCAGCGTCAACCTTGTGTTTTACTTGGGGCTGTTAGCATGGGCCTCGTGTGTCGCGCCGTTGACCAGCCACCTGAGCTTGGTTCCGCTGAGCCTGGTTGGTGTATCTTCCGCACTCCTGCTCAGCGCATCAGAGGCCCGCAGCCGGCCCCTCAAAGGCAAGGTCAAGTTTGAAATCGAAGAGGGTGAGGGGCAGTCGTTTCCCGTCATGGCGCAAGGTTCGAGGCTTGCGGCGCGGACCTACTTATGGGTATACCTGCTTGGTATGTGCGTCCTTGACGGTGCTTTCCTGCTGCTGCAAGGACCGTCACAGCCTGCGGTCACAGCACTCTATGCCGCTGTGACGGTGAGCTTAGGGGTGGTCGGCTACCACCGCTGCCTGGGGCGCGCCACGCCTTCAAGCGTGACGACGCGTTAAGAGACTTGCAAGCTCCTTATTGAGTTGCCGCAGGCAGCGTGTGAGTGTCCATTTCCTCCAGTGTGCCATTCATATCGTCATTTTATTCAATTGAATTGATTTTGTAAGCGTTGACCACACCGGACGTAAACTGTCAGTGCCGCAAATGCACATGCGGACAAGCAGTGATATGGGGATGCCGTGATGGCCATCACTGCATTTTGCTACTGCGACCGGTTTGTAATCCCCGCATCAAGGTTGTTGCATGCTCCAACTGCTGTTTCGCATCCCGCTCCTGTGCATGTGCGCATATGCAAACGCACAGCAGCACTCAATTAAGGCCACCAACACCCAGCGAAGAATGACTGCTTGCGTTACTGCACAGCATTTGGGGGAAGTTGGTACCACCAGGCGTGCACAACTGCTTTGAGCAGCTGGTCTGAGCTGGTCTGGGTCTGCTGGTCGCATGTCACAATACTCGGTGTGGTGTGCACAGTTGAGCGCTGCTGGCTAGGACTGCTGCCTGGTGGGGGGTGCCTTCAGCTCATCATACAGCATGTGCTGCGCGCCAGGGTGCATGAGCTCGTAGCCTTCAACCGTAGGCTTCGACCTTTTGAAATACCGGAAGCCGGGTTGGCGGCGTGTGGATATCAACCATGAGCCTGCAGAGCTGCCTGCAGAGTGCGTTTTGAATTCCACAGTCATGGTGGGGGTATCGCGGGACCCCTGCATGCGGGCCTAGTTGTAGAGCGGCGGTGCATGGCGTTAACCCCCCACCGGCTGGAGAACCAGCCAGGGCATGCCAAGCGGGCCGTACGGCTTTGGCATCGCTGCACCATCATACTAGCACACACACACAGCGTGCCCGACCAATTGTAAAACACGCATACACGACAGCGGAATACGATGCCGCGTCCGTAAAGGCCACGCACAGCCTGAGAGCCGCGTCATCCTGCACCAGTCGGGTTTCGCGCCGCTGGTCAGGGGCCAGAGCAGCAGAGAGGTGTACAGCGGTCACACCGGTAGTGGAGGCGCCAGCAAGGCCATGCGCGGTATGGTAGCTACTGGTCCCTGAGGGCGCTTACGTTGAAGGCTGCAATGGGCACTACAAAACACAAATCCAGGGCAACATGATGTGACCCTGGAAGCAACATGGGCACCAACACCACCGGCACATGCATCCGTGCAGGTGAACCAGTCATGAATCCAACCCAAGAGCTCCCCGTATTTAGAACCTCTTCTGAAAGTACCAAATGTTGCGGCCTGCTTGTAGCGTTGAGGTATCGGTACATGCAGTGATGATGGCCCCCTAGTTTAAGCTTCAAAACCCTGCCTGCTACCGGGTTAATGTCACCAACACGCAGCATCCAGCGCATCTGGTGCGGCAGGCAAGACCATAGTGGGCGCAGGGGAAAATGGCGGCTGCCTCTACACGCCCTGAAGGAATTCTGAGACTTCCAAAGGGCACCTACGTGCACGTGCCACTGCACATACGTGCTGACATACGAGCGCAACGTTTAGCATGCAGCATACTAATCGGTGCTTAGTTGGGCTCAAGCGGATTGTACCGCCGCGGCGGCGCTGCCGCTGGCGTGGCATGACCGAGCAGCGCTGCAGGGCCTGCCGAGGTGGTCATAGCGGGGAAGCCGCCTCCTCCTCCCCGCCCATTTGCGATTACGGCGGGGTTGCCTGTCGGCGCCAGCCCAGCAGGCGTGCCCCCGTACATCCCGCCCGGCAGCCTACCACCGCTGGCGAAGGCCGCCGCAGCCAGGTGCTGCTGGACCTGCTGCTGCTGCTGCTGGAACGGCGGCATCTGCATCATGCCAGGCAGCGCGCCGGACCCAGCGCCCATGGCGGATGTGCCGTGCGCTGGCATGGACGTCAAGAACGATTCGTACGAGACGGTGCCGCCGTTGCCCATCATGACGCCCCCTGCCATGCCGCTGCCGCCGCCGAGCTTGCCGCCGCCGCCAAACAGCGAGGCGCCCATCAGCTGCTGCTGCTGCTGCTGCTGTGACGTCAGCGGCATCTGCTGCCCGCCCGCTAGCTGGCTCAAGCTGTGCAAGTGAGAGGACGCTGAGAGGTGACCAGGAGGCCCCAGCGGGCCGCCGGTGGTGCTGCCCGCGACCGCAGACACCGGCATGTTGCTGCCGGAACCGCCGCCCATGGCCATGCCGCCCCCCCGCTGAGCCACCGCGCCAAACGCGCTGTTGGCGCCACCGCCCCCGGCGGCGGCTGCGGTTGCCGAGAGGCTGGGCGAGGGTGAGGGCGAGGGCGAGGGCTGTGTCTGGCGCCTGACAGCACTGCTGCTGCTGGTGTTGATGCTCGGCACTGCGGGTGCGTTGGTGAACAGGCCTAGCCCACTGGGGAGGAACGCGGCCGACCCCAGCCCTGACATCATACTGGCCGCGTCTTGAGCGCTGGTGTCACCACCGCTACCGCTGCCTGCAGCAGCCTCCAAGCTTAAGCTGATGGCGCCAGCCGAGGAGGTGAGCATTCCAACAGAGGCGTTGCTACTAAAAGAAGCACCACCGCCAGGCATGGAGGCGGCAGAGGCGGAAAACAGGCCGCCCAGCCGCTGCTGGTGCTGCTGGTGGGCCTGCGACTGGTGCTGGCGCGCCTGCTGGTGCTGGTGCTGGCCAATGGCATTGGCTAACGCAGCAGAGCCGCCACGCGCAAGACCACCCTGCAAACTCTGCTGTTGCTGCTGCTGCTGGCGCCCACCCCCCATGCTGCTGTGCTGCTGGTGCTGCTGGTGTTGCTGCTGCTGCTGCTGCTGGTGCGTTTGGCGCTGCATTTGGTGCTGCTGGTGGTGTTGCTGGTGTTGCTGCTGGCCAGAGTACTGTACGTAGGCAGGCCCGCTGGCCACTGCACCTGGCAGCTGCAAGCTGTTGAGCGCACGCTCGATGGCGTTATCATCGCCACTCCCAAACAGGAGTCCTCCGCTTTGAGCAGAGTACGCACGCTGCTGATGCAGCGCCTGCTGGTGCTGCTGGTGCTGCTGAGCCTGTTGCGGGCCCGGATGCTGCAGCTGCGGCACCGAAGAGGCGGCTGCAGCGCTGTCAGCAGGCATGGCCATGCTCCCAGGCGCGCCGCCGTTGCCATTGCCGCTGCCTTGCTGCGGCGTCTCTGCTGCTGAACCCAACACGCTAGACGTCTCGCCGCCAAGCGGGGCCAGCGACAGGCCGCCAAAGCCAAGGCTGCCCGTCGCGATGCTCATGAACGCCGACTTGGCATACTCGCTCGCGGTGAAGCTCGGAGGCTGCTGCTGCTGCTGCTGCCCCAGCTGCTGCTGCTGCTCAGTAAAGTAGCTGCCTGCGCCTTTGGCAGGCCCACTGGCTGCGCCAGCGCCATCGTTGGACCCGCCAGGCGTAGCGCCTGACCCTTGTAGCGACGTCGCACGCGCAGGCTTACTGCTGTTGGGCCCTCCAGCAGCAAACGCACTGGAGAGCCCCAGCCCGCCAGCCGCAATGGAAGAAATAGCGGCCAGGGAGGGCAGCGCGGCGGCAGGCACAGGCGAGGGTTGCGCAGACGCTGCTGCGCCGGCCGGCGCAGCAGCTGGCAGGGCCGTCGCAAACAACGACCCTGACGTCGCCACAGCGCCTGGTACTGCTGCCGATGCGGCTGGCAGCGCTGTGGATGAGGCCAGGGAGGATTGCGAGGAGAGCGGCGGCGTAATGGAGGGAGAGGTGCGAGGCTGACCCAGCGGGGCTGCGGCGGAGGATGACCGCAGCATGGGGTTGTATGGCGAGGAGACTCCCAGGAAGGGTGAGGGAGCGGCGCTGCTGGTGTTGGTGGAGGAGAGGCCGGTGGCAGCTACAGCACCAAGGCCTAAGCTGGGCCCTGTGGCCATAGGTGAAGCAGTAATGGCAGCGTTGGCAGGTGGCTGCGTCAAGCCGATGCCGCCTGACAGCAAGTCCCCAGCAGCAGCAGCAGCGCTGGCAGGAACCTGCACCATGGGCGGTGGTGGCATGCCCTGCTGAACAGGCTGCAGACCAGTCGGGGTCAGGAGGACACTGCCATTGGCGCTGCTGGGAAGCACTCCTAGTGACGCGGCCGCCGCCCCGCTGCCGCCAACAGCGGATGGTGCCGGTCCTGCGCTTGCAGCAGCTGCCTGGGACGAGCCAGCTGTGTCGACCCGAGCCCTGGCCTGCGCGCTGATGAGGTGGGATGGCCCAAGCTGCTGCTGCTGGGGCTGCTGCTGCTGTCCCTGCACGTTCCATCGGCTGGCAGACGCGGCAGCATCAGACCCCCCTGGGCCTGCTGGCACAACGAGGCCCTGCGCCCGCGTATACATCGCCTCCTCCCGAATCCCGCCCCAATTGCCGCTGTTCGCGCCGGGCCTCGCGTACGTGTTGAACGACTCGTACGCGTGCGGTATGCCAGGCAGCGTGTGCTGCTGCGTCTGCCCGCCGGACGCCGGGCTGCTGAGCTGCGCTCCCTGTCCCCCGGGGGATGTGGTGGTCAGTGGCGGTGTGGGCAGCGGCGCGAGGACCTGCGCCGCGAGCGCCTCCGCTTGCTGCTGCTGCTGGTCATGCTCCTGTTGCACCGCTTGCTGCTGTGCCGTATGCAGGGACTGCTTAGGCTCGCCGCCAGCAGATTCTATGAGCCCCAGCCGCACCGGCGCAGGCGGCGGTGCTAGCGTCTGCAGTGGCTGTTGCTGCAACGCTAGGTACTGTGGACGTACAGGCGGCGGCGGTGGCGGCAGCGGCTGAGGCTGAAGCAGGGGCTGCAGCGTCTGCACCAGCAGGTGCTGAGCCTGTGCCGCAGGCTGGGGTGCGGGCGGGGGCGGGGGCGGGGGCGGCGGCGGCGGGACTGTGCGCCGGGGCGGCTCCAACACCTCCAGCGCGGAGATGGCCGCGAGCGTTTCTGCATCGACCAAGCCCTCCTGCTGCGCGCTCTTAATGCTGGCTTGGATGGCCATCTCCAGCTCCAACTCCTCCTGCATATGATGGCAACAACAACCACAAGCACCATACGCGACGCTTCCACAGGAAACGCTACACAAAACAGCCGTGCTATTCACAAGCATTTCCCTGGCCATGGAGCCAGCAAGCCTGCCTCCCGAGATGCCGCACACATGCACCCGCACCTGCTTCGCCAGCCGCTCCTGCTCACTGAGCACCGGGCGGTCAGCCGTCACCCCCGCAGCAGCAGCTGCAGCTGCGAGGCCGCCAGCACTACTTGCCAGCGCTACTGGACGAGCACCAGCGCCGCCTCTCATGCCTGCATTCCCCTTCGCTGCAACGCTGCCTTGGGACGCCCCCAGACCGGGCCCTGCACCAGGCGCAGGGGCGGCAGGCCCGCCCCTGCCGGTGGCGCTACTGACGGTCCCGCTGGGTTGCCCAAGGACCTCTCTACCGCTGGCAGCTGTCCCGGCCGATCGGCTCGTGCCAGAAGCCTCTAACCCGCTGCCAGATGACGTACCGCTGCCCGCACCGCGCCCACCCAGTGGGTGCTTGCCGCTGGGACCCCCGCCTGCAGGATTCGAGGGGTTGCTAGCGGGGACGGCGCCGGCTGTTACGCGTCCATTAGCTGGCCCCGGACCTGGGCCTACCGGTTTGCTAGTGCGGCCCGAGACCGCGGCAGTAGCGGAGGAGCCGCTAGCGTTGCCAATAGCTGCTTGCTGTTGAGAGCTCGGCACCGTAGTTGCTTGCCGGGCATTCGCCTGCAGGGCAGCTGGCGTTTGCTGCAGTGCGGCCGCGCCTGAATATGGTGGCGAGGCGGGGCTGTCTAGGGATCGGGACGGTGCCTGCTGCTGACCACCTGCACGCGTCCTGGGTGGAGGTGGTGGGGGCGGGGGCGGCGGCGGCGGTGGCGGGGGTGCCGCAAACCCGCCCCTGCCACCTTTACATAGGTCGTTGCTGGGCTGCCCCTTGGTCAGAGACGACGGTGCAGACAGCGGCGCTTGCAGCAGCGCCTGCTGCTGCTGCTGCCGCTGCTTGCCTTGCCCATGGGCACTGGGTGTGCCGGCGGCAGGCGTGTGCCCCTGCTGCAGCTGCATGCTTGTATGGGCTGCACCAGCTCGCTTTGACGCTGTAGAACCTGCGCCGGCCCTGGTATCATGCTGTGGTGGCGGCGGCGGCGGCGGCGGGGGCGGCGGGGGTGGTGCATATAAGTGTGCGTCTCTGCCATTAGCAAGCGCTGCGCCGCCGGCAACCGTTGAATGATGGGCATCATTCAACAGCCTGCCGTCCTTATTATGGCCAGCATTGGCAGTATTGCCGATGCAGCTGGTGTCCTTGTTAGCATCCCTGGATGAGATGCTACTAGATGGAACGGCGCCGTCCTTATTGCTATGGCCCGCGGCCTCCTTTCTGATGAGCCGCGTGAGCGGCTGTGGCTTGGCGGTGGCCTGAGCCTTAGCCTCCTCCACCTCCTGCTCATATTGAGCGGCGAGGCGGTCCATAGCAGCCTGTGCAGCCACGGCAGCCATGCACACGACGTCATCAAGCACTGTAACACACCATAGGCATGCTGCCGACCTGCGAAACACAGGGCAGTTTGGGTGCCCTGCATGGAAAGCGGATTTGATCCTGTTGCACAATCTGGTCTTGTTGCATTGTTCTGCTGCACATGATGCGAACATGCCTGCACCCAGGCGCCAGACACGCATGCAATGGGCCCTCTCGAGCAGCAAGTGGCCATGTTGCAGCACCTTGATCGCGGCTTCCTTTTCCCGGCGTGCCCGCTCTGCCGCCTTGGCGCCCTCGTCGTCCTTGCATGCGCCTGCGTCTGCACCGGCAGCCTTCTTTTTCCCCTTCCTAGAAGCCGCTGTTGTGCTGGCGATGGCGTCGGGCCCGGCTGGACCAGCTGCATCCAAACACGCTGCTGCTGCCGCCGCTGCTGCGGGACCGCTGCTGCTGGCAGCAGTCCGCGAAGCAGGCCGTTGCGTGGCTGCGGCTGCAGCGGCTGTGCCGTTGGCCATGGCGGGCGCGGGGTTGGCGGGGGAGGTGGAAGGCCCACCGCTGGCGGTGGCTGCGCTGCTGCTGCCGGCAGGTGCTGGCCCTGACGCTGACGAGGACAACGTGGCGGCTGAGGGCTGAGAGGAGGAGGAGGCCGCGGTGGCGGCTCTGCCCAGCGTATTCCAGGCGCTCTCCACCGAGTATTGCCCCCACTGGAAGTTCCGGCGTGAAACGACAAGAGGCAGCAAGTGCAGCGTTGTATTACGTAAATATTCGTGTATACATCTGGGGACGCTCGGGCACTGTGTTTGAACTTGACAGCACATTCATACTACGCCATGCAGACAGCGCAGGCCTAGCTGCACAAATGCCTTCTGCTGCTGAGGAATGCACCTCCATGCTTTTCCGTCACCCACCGTCACGGTAACGTCCTCGGCACTGTCCGTGGCGTTGGTGTGGGCGTGCTGCTGTACGATGCCTGCGCGGCTCCTGAACGCGTAGCGCGTGCCTGGCTCCAGTCCCTCCACTGTGACAAGGGTGGAGGTGGAGGAGGTCACCACCTGCCAGCATGAATCGCTCTGCTTGCGGTATTGCAGCTGGACCCTGCACACACATGTCACACACACACACGCATGCACGCGTCACCATGGCAACCGGGAAGCGTCTGTTGACGTGTCTACAGCACCCAATAATGTATGTACTGGTGTTCTCAATCTTAGTTACACGCCCATAGTGCACACGCACACGCACATGCAGACCACAATGTTACGCAAACCATCAGACGTTGTCCACTGATTCACTGTTTTTGTCATGACGGTAGCTTACTGTATGACGCCCTCCTTGAGGTGTCGCTCCGCTTCGTTTCTGCGGTCTAGCTGCACGCTGATGGCGGCGTCAGAGCGTGCCGTGAACACCGGCCGCGACGCCTGCGCCACAAAGCGCTGCAGGTGCGGGTCCACCGCAGCAGGCGGCAATGATACGCCGGGCGCTGGCGCGGCCGGGAGGGAGCCACTGCGCTGAGCCTCCAGCGCCCTGCCGCCGCTGACGCCTTTGGCATCCTGTTGGTGCGCATGCGCATGGAGGAAAGGATGTGAATACGCCGGAGCGGCACAAACATGACCACTTGTACTGCGCAAGAGTACTTTACGGTACGGTAGCTCGGCCTGAATGCCTTTGCCATGTATGCATGGTGCTGCGCGGCACCTAGCAGGATGTGCGGGGGGTAAGCCGGATGCACAGACCACGGCAATTCTGGGGTGTACGCAATGCCAGAAATGCAGTGAGCCGGGATGCTGTTGCGTGTGGCATTTGGCCGCATGGATGTGCACGCATGGTCGCCCCGGCAAGCACTGACGCTTTGTTCGTACGTTCATCGAGCGCTGCACACATGCCTCAAGAGCAGTGAGTCAAGACACAGCTGACTTATCAGCTGAGCATGAGCGCCAGGCAGGCAATGGTCTGGGCATCGCCGTGCTTGCATGGCTTTACGTATTGTATTGCTGCAGCAATAGTTGGTTCTGCCAAGGCGGTAGTCCCACCTCATCAACTCCACGCTTGGATTTGGGCTCCGCTCTCCGGGCCCCAGACGCTGCTGCTGCTGCCACGCCAGCCCCTGCAGTTCCAGGGCCCGCTGCTGCAGCTGCTGCTGGCAGCTTGCCGCCTGCCGCTGCCGCTTTTGCATCGCCTGCGGGGCTCGCTGCTGAGGGCGTGACAGCGTCGGCGCCGCCGCCGCTTTTGCCACTGCCGCTGCCAGTTGTGTTGCGGTCGTCGCGTTTCCAGTACTCCTCGTCATCCTCATCGTCCGAGGCAGTTTCGTAGCTGTCGTCGCTGTCACTCTCTGTCCAATGAAAGTGCGAGGGCGAGGCACTCGGTTGACGCAGGCACTTGGGCCACACAAACAAAATGATGAAGTGAGTGCAGGCAAGCTGACATACCAGGCCTGCTTCGCACTGTGTGTCCTCCACAAAGCTGCGCAGGGCAGGCAGTAGCTGTGGGGCAACCTGGTCCCAACTGCTACGTGCGTAGCACCGAAACTGTGTGCCGGCTGGTGCACAGCTGGAGGCAGGCCAGCCTCGTGCAAGCACACAAGGCTGGAAGTTTGACGTGCTGCGCTTCCGTGCTACGTGACACTATTTGTCAGCAGGAAGGGAAGCACAAACCGAAACTGGCGTGGGACTCACCGTACACAGCGCTGCGTGTAATGCCACCTGCTGCAGAGCCAGGACCTGCAATAAAAGTGTGTGTGTAGCCAACAAGGGTTAGGCACACAGCTGCTGCATCTCACGCTGAGCCCTACACGGCACCAGCAAGACTAATAGCATGGGGAAGCAGGCCCAACAAGTTCCAGAAGCGCCTGGGTATCCCTGAGCGTGCCGTAAAACGCCCCACCTGTGTTGCGGCCGCCCTGGAAGCCACGACGCGGCACACCGTAAGCGCCGCCACCTGCAAAGAACACTGGTATGCCGCTGACGCCCCCAGGTCCTGCCTTTCTTCGCACCCGGTGCCCTGAATGACCGAAGATGCCATCCATCCTGCACAGACTCGCACAGCATGCATGGGGCAACCGTTTCTGTGCAGTAGGTTTGCCGCCAGATCGGCCTGCGCACGCTATTCGCCAACGAGGACGCCTTTTCTCGCGCGGCAACACGCAGTGGTGCACAGATTGTCCCTGCTCACATTTCGAAGAAGGCAAACATGCCGCCAGGCCCTGACGGGCCGAACAGCTCGTCCAGCACGTCGTCGTGCTCGAAAAAGTCAAAGGGGTCCATGTCCTCCAAGTCATCGTCGCTCTGCTCCGCACCCGTGAGGCGAGCATAGGCTGCACTGACAAGCTGGAACTGCTTCGTGGACTCCTCCGAGTTCGCGTTCCTGTCTGGGTGCCTGTAGGGGGGAGGCCGCGCAGGCAGTGCCCTTTGCGCTTGCGGCATGTGCACAGGACGGGGTTTGGTCGCCAGACAAGCCCAGTGATGAGCAACCAAAGAAGGTAACAACAGAGTACTTGCCACTTGAGCGCCAGCTTTTTGAATTGCTTGCGTATCTCGGCCTCATCTGCCGCCTGTCAGCAACGGAGGCATGCGGAACTCTGCCGGTCAAGCACGCAGCCACACACGGACCAAGTGGAGAAGAGCACTGCGTTTGAGCACCAGCACAAACAGGACCCTCTTGCGCACCTCCGTGCACTCCAGCAAGTGGAACGCCTCCACACGCGTAAGCTTCATAGTGGCCTACGCTACTGAGTACGAGGACGCTGCCAACATGGCTGCATACGCCTGTCTTTTGACAGCAGTACGACGCACAGTAAGCAGTTTTGCTGTGGTATGACCTGTCTTGATGGCACTCAAGTGCTTTGGTGGCAGCAGCTTCTGACCATCGTTCGAGCGGCATGCTCCCACATGTGCAGCACCATTTACGCGTGCATGGCTGGCGCAGAAACCAACAGAGTCACTGCAGAGTCTCACGCCTTAGGACATGGTTCCTGGTTCGTTTGACGTAGCGCTAGCCCTATTCGTCTGTTCGAGCCCTCCAGTCCCACGCTGCCACCACCACACTGGCAGCAGCATGCTGCGGCCACAAACCGTCCACACCAGAGGTGCTCATGTAGCTTTGCTGCAGGGGCACGAACTTTGCACAGCTGTGTGCACCCGCAATGCCCGCCATGGTTGCACTGCATGGCAGAGCACAGACGGGGGTGCGCATGGTGTGCCGTGTGGGCTGCAGGTGCCTGCTGCTGCCATGGAATGCGATTGTGCTCTTCGTGTGCGCAGCAGTGCCTGGCACTGGCAGCTCAAGCATGCGCTTGCCGATTAGTGCTGCACATATGCTTTGCTGGCCCATATCACCATATCACCCTATCACCATATGCCTTTGCATCCGACGCTTGCAGCACCCTGGAGGCGTCGGACGCCGTTGGTGTAGGCCATGGTTCTCAAAATCCTGCATTCAGAAGGGTGTAGCAAGGGGGCCCAGCTACAGTATGTCAAAATGCAACCCTTGGCAATTTGTACGCATTCATTTACTTCATGTATGTTAGGCACAAAGTTTGGACACGGCGTCCGTACATACAGGGCGAAGGGAATAGTTGCGAGGGATGCGAGCGCAGCACAACTGAACCTCCAAACAATCGTGTGCAACAAGCTGTATCCCGGCATTCTGTGACATAGCGCGGCCTGTGCCTTTGGCACCCATGATGCCCCTCTGGGTGCATACTAGTATACTACACTCCTGGTCACAAGGCGCTATGCACATGCTTTCGCTGCTTGCACGGATCCCCTCCTGCTGCTCATGTGTCTCACGAAGTCATGGCGTTCACAGTCTCATCGTGCAGCCCCATGATGATGATAGTAGTGAAGAGCCGTTATCCTGGCCTGTGCATGCGCTCATGCACAGGGCAGTGCGGGTGGCTGCACGCAGGAGTGCGGGATCTTTGCTCGCATTTTGGTTGGGAGCTGCAGCAGGTTTTGCAACCAGGCGTTTGGTGACAGCTGCATGTGTGCTGCACCAGCTAGGAGGCATGCGGCTGGCTGCACACAGACAGAAGCCCACCTCAGATCCTGCAAGAACGCTCAACAAGCCAGAGATCATAGTGTAATCCTATGGGTCTGATAGTGCACACACACTGGGATGCCATGTTTAAACCCACAGGAACCATTTGGTTGCACATGGACCCTCCCCGCACTCATGCTACGGTAAATCGTCCGCATGCGACAGTGCGTGTCCACATGCTATGCAGGTGACGGCTCGATTGACGGGAAGCTACCTGCACTCACCCTGCATTCGTGTTGGAAAGGAGCACGATGCAGTGTCCCTACATTGTTGCTGAAGTCGCGGCGTACAGGAGACTGAGTGGTTGAACGGCCAGCCCATATCCCCTATGGCCTAGAGCGCCAGAGAACTGCCAGCGCAAGGCATGCATGCAGCCAGTCGGAAAGCTGTCATCTGTGATGCAGGGCGCTGCGCATGCAGCCTGGCTGATGCACGGTGGTGCTCTGCATTGGGTGGGTGCAAACAGGCCGATCATGAAGCCCATGGCGCGCCGTTGTGTGTGCTGCTGCGTGGCTGATGTGAGTGTGCCTGGTGTCCAAAAGGTCGCTGCCATGGGCTGCAACAGCACTTTGCTATGAGCGTAGTGTGCTGCAAGTTCCTGCTTTAGTTCCTGCTTTTTGCACGTTGGACATGCACCTTCAATTCTTAAAAAATAAAACCCAAAGGCATTACCGGTACCGGCCAATCCTGGACGGTTGCGTTCATAGTGCTGTCTGCATCATTCCAATGCGTATGCATACAGGCAATGATGGACACGGCAGTGAGGTCCAGGGGGGGGGCGCCGCAGGGGCAGGTGAGTGTGTGGCGTCAAGTAGCAACGTTGCCTGCAGGGCACCGCGTGGCTGGATGACGCTATGGCAGCCAGGTCTGCGGCAGCGCATGTGAAGCAAACACTGTCAGGTTCAGGGTTGCCAGCATGACAGATTGGGCATATGCGGAAAAACTTGTTGAGCCTTACGGTGTCCTTCATGTCCTCTGTCGACACCCAGCCAGCTGCACCCACGTTGCTGCGCTTGCACCTCCTGGAGTTGAGCACGTGATGGTGCATCCTTGTCTACGATGTTGCTGGAAGCAAATATGGTCATCACATGTCCTAATATATGAATCACTATGCGTGCTGCCTTGCAAACTTGGTGGTTGCTCGTCGATGCAAATCGCATCAGCCTTGCATGTCGTGGACCGCAAGCTGTCCGATTCTTATGCAGTGCCAGGCGCTGCAGGCTCTCTGCCGCCTTCGTTTGTCATGTTCTGGTCATGTGCATGCTCATCTGCAATCTGCCAACAGCTCCATCTGCTGCTCGCACCCAGCTTCCTATCTGCTACGGGCCGTCGTCTACGTGCATGACTCGCGTAGCAGCGTGTGCTGTGTGCAGTGCCCCACCACACAACAAACCAGCCTGTGTGTGCTGGATTATGTCTGCATACTTGAAAACCACCTAGCGTCAGCAGGTAACCTGCGGCAGCCAAGGTCAAACAGGCTGGCATTAGTCGGGCCGCAGGGGCATGATGAACGCGCAAGGACAACGTCATCCACGAATCAAGGCACGAAGCAATATATTGCCCTAGGACAACCACTGTAAGCACAATAAGCTTTGAGCTTAAGCCCACAAGACCTTCCCGGCTTTTCCATCACTGTCACATCCTTCACCTTGTGCAGAGTCAGCCACTCACTGGTGCCAGGTACAACGAGTCACGGCCATTTGTTTACATACTTAGCCTAGTCCTGGTACAAGCTCGGAGTCCGTGTTTTCACCTGCGGGTGGTCGTTTCTTAGCGCCTGGGCCCCGGGGCCATCATCAAACAGTCCATCCAGCCCCAGAGGCCGAGGCCGGGAGCTCAGACCACACTCACGGGGAGCTTCGGCGCCGAACTCAGCTGCTCTGTTCTTCACCGTCCTCGCTAGCTCAGATTTCGGGTTGTGCACTTAACCACTGGACTTGAAACAGGAGCTTAGCAGCCAATCATAGCCATGAAAAGCTTCTCTATTGGCAGCAAGCTGCAGAAGTATTGTGAGTACAATTGCTGGTCCATGATAGTTTCTGCAGCCAGCACTTGGCTGGGTGTTGTTTGTTTTGTGGCCGCCGCAAGCATCTAAAGTTGTGCCGTTTATGCCATCGTGGTGCTGCGTATCTGCAGGGGGCAAGTATGAGCGCCAGCTTTCTAGGTGGGACACGTGAATATCTAGCTGGGCTATCCTTCTGGCGACCTGGGGTTTTGTTTATCCTGAAAGTTGGTTGGTAGTGCTGTCCAGCCCTCGAGGGCCACACACAGCAGCAGACGCTGCATCACAAAGTCGCTGAGATAGTTGCTCATGTCCCCTCTCTTGCAGGCGACCCTTTGCTACCCAAGCTATCACCAGTGCAGTGCTCTGGGGAGTGGCTGACGTCGTTGCTCAGCGCGTGGGTGAGCAGCGAAAATTCGAGGATGTCGACCATAAGCGGGCGTTAATCACAGCAGGCTTTGGGTCAGCTTTCATGGGGCCTGTTGGACACCTCTGGTGAGTTGGGGCCATGGTGTGAAGTTTGTAGTTATTGTTGTTGCACGCCTAACACACAGCCCGCCACAGGCGTGAACATTCGTCTACAGCGGTTCCAACAACCTTGCACGTAACGCCGCACTTTCCAAACTTGCAGGTACAGCAACTTGGACATGCTTGTAGGGCTGGTGGCTAAGCCTGGGACACCCTCGTTTCTAATAGCAAAGGTTCTTGCCGACAGTTTCTTATTCGGCCCAATGTACGTGGCAGCCTTCTATGCATGGGGCTCAGCCCTCATAGACCGCGAGGGCGTGGACGGCTTTGCCAGGAAGATGAAGCAGGACTTCATCCCTACGTTTATGGCGGAGCTTGCCATTTGGCCTCTGTTCCAGGCAGTGAACTTCTCGGTGGTACCCATCCAGCACCAGCTGCTGGCTGTCAACATCGCTGCGCTTGCAGACGCTACATTCCTTAGCTGGTAAGTTGTCGCGGAGCCTGCACAAGCAATGAAGGCACGACGTATGCAAGCATGGTCTTCCTGTCTTCCATGCATGCGTTGCATCAGCATAGAGGTTCATGTCCGTGCCCATGTTGACCCACTGCACAACTGGAGTTTCGATGTGGCATGCACAATTCCTACCGCGCATGTGGATCACACCTGTGCATGGTCCGGCTTGCGCTGTCACGTACTGCAGGGCTCGTTCGCAGGACGACTGGGTTGCTACGCTGATGGCGTACCTACAAAGCCGGAAGGCGAAGGCCCTCAGCTCCTCGTTGTGAGCAGGAATACCTAACGCAGGCGCAGCCGTTGCGGTGCGCCGGCTGCACTATATGGAACGAACGACCTGATTTCTGGCTGATTGCTTTACGTATATATTTATTTGCCGCCCTTGTTGCCGATTTAGTCTGCTCCTAGCAATTGGCTCGGCCAAGTCGTTTTAGAGCGGCCTCGTAGCTCACACACGTGCGCACCCGCACGAGTGTGCACAGCCGGGCTGCGTGCTTGGGCTTGGTTGGCCCATGCGTGCCTTCGGAGCTAGATTATTGGATCCGTCCCAGTCCCAGTTTTGGGAAAACCGCGTACTTGCAACGCGCCGCTACGAATCCGCACATGAGCTTGCGCGTGCGTGCGTGCGTGTGTGTTCATGTACACGCGTGGGTGCGTGCAGGCTGTGCATACGCATGTGTAATTACTGTGTGCAGTTTTGTGTTCTGATGCCCCCCTTCTCCTGTCTCCATTTTCCCCTGGCTCGGGCGTCCTGCCCATGTTGAAGGCAGCCCCGACCGCACGCCATTTTGCCATCGCAGCTTTGTCGCCTCAATGCAGGCGGCGTACATGTTGTACGCATGCATCCTTGCCAGTTGGATCAGCCTGCAAAGTGGTCCTCTGTGTCTCTCTCCATTGTGATTTCGTGCTGTTCATATGTATTGTTGTGTTGCACTGCTAAGCTGGCGCTATGAAAGCATTGGCGGCCTGGCACTCTTGCCTGCGCTGCGCTCCCACCTGCACGTACCAGCATCGCCCCACTTCCTCCGCATGCATGCTCGTCATGCATGCTGCAAGCCATCACGACGTTACTGATTGCTGCTGCCGCGCAGCGTGAGGGGACTGGCATTGCGAACGCATTCGTCATTGAAGTGCGATTGATGCCTGGACCTTTACCTTGCACGGTCGCTGATTTTGCTGATTTCGTCCATTTGGGTCAACCTGCAGCGCGTTGCTGCACGCCACCATCTTGTAAGAATTTGCATGTGGAAGGCCTCGGCGTTTGTGAACGCCTCTCGGTCGCAAATCGACAATCGGCATTGCCGAATCAGAAATCCTGACGCGTTGTGAGTGCCGCATGTGTGCACAGGGTAACTTGATCCATGCACCGCTGGCAGCAGTAGAAAAGGACGCAGCGACATTTCTTGTGTCGCATCCAGGAACCAGTCGGTCAGCACGAAACTGCCTGGCCTTGCAAGATGGACGAACATGCCGATCGCACGCACACGCACCCTGTCAGGCATCCAGTGATATTGAGAGGCATGCACGGGGGCTTGAAATACCAGGCAGGCCAGCGGGTGCAGCTGCTGTCATTGTGGGTGATGGCAGCCCAGTCGGGGGCTCGAGGCACAAACGGTGTGCGACCGCAAACAGTTGCACTTGCAAGGGGGATCCCTAGCACAATGGCTCTCCTAGTATTATGGTCTATCTTGAACCTGCCCGTACAGACACGCTTTGTTGCTGTTCCAATCCCGCTAGCCACTTGCCGCATGGAATGCCTTCAAGCTGTAGAACGCCTTTGCACACGCGCACAATCACTCACCGTTTCACCACGCCCTCCCGCCTTGCCTCCTTGCCTGTCAGCACCTTACAACTTGCCAGTGCCTTGTACTTCGCACCTTCGATCATGCACGACATGTGGTGGGTCTGGCTTGTGTATGCTATTGTACGCCGCCTTGGCAATCCACATGCCGACACGCTGGTGCCTTGCCCGCAGGCCTGACGCAGCAACCCCGTTCCTGCACCACCGCCTGCCATGGCGATTCGCCGCGGCTACGTGCGATTGATCCCACCCTTTCACTGTCATGTGCCCCACATACCCAGCCTTGCTGCTGCCTCACACGCTCATGCTTGTCAATATGTGTATCTACAGGGGTGCTGAGCACCATGAATATCAATGCTCAGGCAGGGCAAACAGCTATGAATGTGGTCCCTGTGCCTTGAATGTGGCCTGCTCCCGCTTTTCAGCATCATTGCCATCCTGGGCGCGCGGTCAGGGGGTGAGATTGCTGATGATGCGCCTGGGCACATGAGGGGGCTACCCTGAGGGGGTGAGCAGGAGGGGGTGGGGAGAGAGCATACGGGCGGTCTGCCACAATTCAATGAACCACGGTCATGTAACCAAGCAAAAAAAGCTCATAAGGTCTTCAGCTTAGTAGGGTTTGAAGGTTAGGGGTCTGACGCGTTCCCACACAATGGCGTTGTTGCAAGCACGCACAGGGCCTGCTGCTTTGCACAGGGCACGACAAGGCCCTCCTTTGACTCATGTAGCGAGCAGTGCACTGTTGCGGCAGTCCAGCAGGAGACAGGCACTGGCCCCTCGGCCGTTGCGGGGCGCGCTGCAGGTGGTGAAGTCAAATTGGCTCGATGACCCTATTGTGGCGCGGCCACCTGTAAACCCAGATGCCGGACTCATCAACGATGGTACGCTCTACATTTGATCTCTTGTTGTGGATCCTTCCTTGGCTTGGCTTTGCACATGTGTGTTGGTGCTCACTGAGCATCCGGACGCAACTCTTGCTGCGGTGCAGATTTCGTTCCCACACCCATAGAGTCGCGCAGCTTTACAACAACAGACTATGCCTGCTTTTGGATTACCCTGGTGATAAGTATAACCACGTAAGTGACCTAGCAGCGCCGAAACGCACGGTGCCTGCACAACTTCAGTGGTTGATGATGAAAGCGCCATCACATCCACGGTGCAGGTACTACTTGGCAGCGAGCTTGGTGGATATGGGGATGTCGTGGATTCAGGGAGTGCTGACGGTCTTCGTGGGTGAGTTGGGGACCGCCCTTCAGCGTTATGGGCCGTTCATGTCCTCACCAGTGTCGCGGTGCGTTGAGAGCGCGCCCTGCACCTGGCCTCAAAGACGAGGAGGTGCATCGCTGTGCCTGCTGCCCCTCCCTGCAGGCAACGTCATCACGCTGGTGCCTATGGTCTTGAACGCTCACCCGGGCACCAAGTATGGGGTGAGCGCGGCGTGTTGCGGTGTGTGCTCCTGGCCTGTGCACAGCACGTGACCGAGCGCCCATCAGACCAAGACCAACGCAACTTGGTTGCATGCCGTTAGTTGGACCGAATGCTTGTCATCTGCATGCAGTTGGGCGTTGGGGAGGTGCAAGCCACCGCAATTGCAGTTTGCGCAAAAGCAACGTGCGTCATGGGCTCGGATCAGCAAGTACGGTGGCACATGAAGACCCAGTCCCGCAGTGCTTTACACCCGCTTGCATGCTGCTGGATCGCAGGTTCCATTCCCGGTGCTGGCACGTGCCAGTTTTGGCATTAAGGTGGGCGATTGGCGTTACACAGGGGGATTCCGCTGCCCGACATACGGCCGCAGGCTGGGCGCAGCGCTTGACCAGACCTGATGCCGCCATGCCTTGTTACTCACATAGTCACATGGCTCCTGAACACGCGGGACACGGTCAACGGGAAAATGTGATTTGCACGGCCCGAATGCATGCATGCACACAAACGCACTCAATTCGGCATGTCAACACTGCAGTGCTGCCACGGCTGAGCAACGCTGGCAGTCCCCCCAGGAGCTCCCAAATCCAGAATCCAGATCCCACCCCTTGACCCCCCTTTGCCCTCTGACCCATTTGCCGCCTTGTCGCCGATGTGCTGCCCCGAACACCCCCCCCCCTTAACCAGGGCGCCAACCTGCCCTCGCTGTCTCGTGCCGTCGTGGCATGCGGCTGGTTTGGCATCCAGACGTGGATCGGGGGCTCATCCATCTACCAGATGCTGCGGGCCGTGGGCCTGCCTGCGGCTCAGCCCGTTGCAGCGCTGGGCATCTCCTGGCCAGAGCTTGGCTGCTTCATGGCATTCTGGGCAGTCCAGGTGGGTTGGCGCTGCGTGAAGCTTGGCTGACTTCATCTTCTGCTTTATGTCTGCTTGGCTTACGCACTGTCGTTTGTGTGCATGCTTGCGGGTGGGCGGTGGCCTTGTGCTGTGATATGAGATTAAGCTACCAAAGCTTTTAGAGGCACCCGCAATGTGCGGCACGGCATTTCACCAAGCATGCGTGCGCGCGTACCGCAGTGCAGCACACCAGTGTTGTTTGGATGTACTTGGATGCAACGTTGCTTGACTCATCGGATTTCATCCCCTCGTCCCATGAATTGCATCACGTCACACCCCAGCCTTGACTCGGGTCAATGATTTCCACACCTGGAAGTACCTTATCGCAGTCCCGTAGGCTGACCGCCGGCATGGGCGCTAGCTGATACCTCCCTTTGGGCGGTGTGGGTGCGGCGCCACTCGGTGGGGATCGCACCGGCTGCCGCCGCGCGCGCAGGTGTACATCGTCGCCAAGGGCATGGAGTCGATCAAGGCGCTGGAGAAGTACTCTGCGCCACTGCTGATCGCGCTGTCGGTGGCGCTGCTGGCGTGGGCGGTGACCTCGGCCGGCGGGTTCGGGCCCATGCTCAGCGCGCCGAGCCTGTTTGGGCCGGGCATGCCCAAGGAGGGCCAGTTCTGGAGCGTGTTCTGGCCGGCGGTCACGGCAAACGTCGGCTACTGGGTGAGAGAGATGCGCGGGTGGGAGTGCGGGGACGGAGTGCGCTGGAGCGCCCGGCGCTGGCTGCATGGAGTCTGCGGAGGCCTTGCGTGTGTGCTTATGATGCCGGGCAGCCAGGGGGGATGGTTTGTTGGCACGGCCTGGCTGCATCGCACAGGCTTGGGTTGCGCTGCAGGGGCTGTGAGGTTTGAGTAACTATGTAAGCTGCTGCTTTGTGCCGGTCCTCATGGCCGTGGCAACGCAACTTTTATGCATACGACGGAGTGCAAAGAGCAAGTACATAACGCATCCTTGCCGCGCAATCCGTCCTGAAACCCTGCATGCGGGCGCGCTGAACAATCACAGCATGACACACCGGCAATACGGTGACCATGAAGGCATCGGAAGCTCCCTGGCTCCATGCTCCGCCCGGCGCTCAGCACTGAGTGCTGCGCGCGCTGTGTGCGCTGCCTGCCGTGGCCCATGCTTGCACATGGTGACATGGTGCACGATGCTTCGGACGTGTGCATGCAATCGTGCCTGCAGGCCACGCTGAGCCTCAACATCCCCGACTTCACGCGCTATGCCAAGAGCCAGCGCGACCAGGTGCTGGGCCAGGCCATCGGGCTGCCGCTGTTCATGGCGCTCTTCACCTTCCTGGGCCTCGCCGTCACCAGCGCCACCGTCGTCATCTACGGCGCGCCCATCATCGACCCCGTGCAGCTGCTGGGGCGGCTGGAGGGCGCGGTGCCCATCTGCATCTCACTCTTTGGTGAGTCGTCGCAACGCGCAGCGCGACAACTCACGACTAATGGTCCGGGTTTCGTAGTACTGCATGAGGGATGTCATGATCCCGAGCCATCATTTGTGCGCTTCCAGTATTGCTGTGCACAGAGAGCAATTCACGAGTCGTGTAGTGTGCACGCCATCATGCCACCGCATCCATGGCTCGTCCCACCTCACACACACTTGTGCGCGGAGTGACGTTGGGGCTCTCGCATGAGTGCCTGCGTGGTGGTGTCGCTCAATTACCGCTGCCTTGTCATCGGCTCACCAGGACCGCCAGCCCTTTCCATCACAGGATGAATGCTATCGTGGAACTCATCCCATCCCTACAGGGCCAACCTCAACTTATTGGCGCCATCGCTCACTCATTCATTCATGCACGCACGCACACACACTGCACGGACTCACGAGAATATACATTTGCTTGATCCACGAACTCGCTCATGCAGGCCTGATGTGGGCTACGCTGACCACCAACATCGCCGCCAACATCGTGGCGCCCGCCAACGCCTTCGTGAACGTGGCGCCCAAGCTGATCAGCTTCACCACGGGCGCCTTCATCACCGCGCTGCTGGGCCTCGTCATCCAGCCCTGGAAGCTGGTCTCCAGTACAAGCAGCTTCGTCAACACATGGCTCATCGGTAAGCCACCTCCCACCAGTAGTGCTACAGCGTTACCCACAGTCAAGCACAGGCCTGGATAGCCCACGATGCTGAGTCCTGCTCAGCCTGTTTTGCTGCAATGTGTGGTATTCCACAATGGCGCGGGTGCTCCCGTGTGTTGTACACGTGTACGGCTCGCTTACGTATGGTTTTGTGCGCAAGCCCAACTCCCAAACCTGCCTGCGAGGTTCTGCCCTGCCGGCGCGAGCAGCGTGCCGCCTGCAATCTGGGCTTACAATTTACATGGCCTTTTGCATTTACTCCTCCTGCACACACTCCTGCCCTCTGGCTAACAGGCTTCTGATCCCTGGAATATCCCGTAATCGTATCCCTGCACTCCCCCCCTTGACCCCCCCGACCCCCCCCCACCCCCTGTTGGGTACTTCCCCCTGTAGGCTACTCTGCGCTGCTGGGCCCAGTGATCGGCGTGGTGATGGCGGACTACTTCATCGTGCGCGGCCGCAACATGGACATTGACGCGCTCTACACGTCCGGCCCCTCAAGCATCTACTGGTATGAGGTGCGTGACGGCGCCCGCCTGCGCATCACGCCGTACACCTACATGCGCGGTCTGTGTTGCAAATCCCCAAACACATGTGATTGCTTATCGCGGCACAAGCAGGATACCCATGCCAAGCCAACACACCGCAAGTCCGAGACACAACCGTTAGCTACTAATGCGCTACGATGTGTGTAAGGCACACCACGAGTTTTGCTCGATGAAGCGAAACTCTTAACTGGAGTCGGTGTGCGTTTTCCCCATTCCCCGTCATGCAGGGTGGCTGGAACCCCGCCGCGCTGTTGGCCATGGTGGTTGGCTGCCTGCCGTCCATCCCTGGATTTATGGCGCAGCTGGGCGTGTGGTCCAACGTGCCACGCATCTTCCTGACGCTCTACGACCTCTCGTGGTTTGTTGGCGTCGCCGTCTCGACCCTCATCTACTGCATCGCGATGCGTGGCGCGCCGGGCGCGTATGCTGGAGCCAAGGGCACTCCACCACCATCGCCGCAGCCGGGCTTTGCATGACGCGGTTTCTGTCGCAAAAGATTCGGTTGGGTTGCGTTTGGCTGCGCGAGCAGAACATACTGACGAGAGTTGTGGGACGACCTGATCGTATGCTACAACCGCCACCGCGGCCTGTCATTGGCATCGGCGAAGAAAGCGCTCCCGCATGACCTCAGAAAGCTGTTGGTTCCCGCGAAGACACATGGGAGGGAGGGTGGACAGAGCCCGATGCACACTTGCATCATGGCATCCACGATACACAAACCCCGCTTGCTGTTGGAAGCGGTTGAAAAGACCCGGCTGCATATGTTGCGGGATGCAGCATGCTCATCAGGGCATGCTCGTCTGCAACAATGTCTGTCGTGCATGTGCATATCGCCTTCCAAGGCGTTGAATCTGGGCCCGACACCCGCCCTGAACCTGTGCTGTAATGAGACGTGGTGAAGTTACAAGTGGGTTCAAGGCAGGCAACGCCAGCCAGGCAGGTCGGGCCAGGAATGGGGGCAGGCTGAACGCAGTATTGCACCCGGCACTTCACAGCCAGGCAGAGTGGAGTTCAGTCATGCAGAATGGAAGTGACCCGCCGGGTGGGAAAGCGGCTGCAAGATTGACGGGATGGGGTGGGCGGGTGCAGCAGGTGAACGCGGAGTGAGGGAGGTGGGAGAGCAATGTCGCTGCAAGCAGTGACCCAAGCAAAAGCTAGTAAGCTACTATGCATGTGCAAGGGGTCCGGTAGGAGGGTATGAGCAGGCAAGGGAGGTGCCGGTAAGGACATGACACCGGCAGAGAAAAGCAGCACACACAACGACGCACGCAGCTGGATTGGGAGACCACACCACGCAGCACTGTCATGTCAGGAATGCCGGCAGTCGCTGCTGGGAGGCACTCGCTCGGACGTGCCAGGAGGCTGCGTACTGCGCCACCCTGCTGTAGGCTGACTCATTGAGCAGCATATCACCAGGTCCAACAAGAGAGTCCATCGTTCAGTCGGGGTACAGCTGGCATGGGGTCAAGGCAGCAGCAGTAGGAGACGTTGAGTTTGCACCATCTACAGCTCGCGCCCCGATCACACAGCACAACCCAACCTCCACGACTAGCGGGGCCGCAACGCCCAATGCCCATCCTGCAAATGCGGCCTTGTCCATCCAGTTGACAGCACACCAAACGGCAAGGCCAGCATTGGCAACACGAGGATGCTGACGGACTGATTAGTGCTTGACCAGAAGCTCGGCAATCTGCACAGCGTTGAGCGCAGCGCCCTTCTTGATCTGGTCGCCGCACACAAAGAGGTCGAGGCCCTTCTTGTCGTCGCGGCTGATGTCGCGCCTCACGCGGCCGACGTACACGTCGTCCTGGTTGGTGGCATCCAGGGGCATCGGGAACCTGCACGCCACCATGCACACACAGTAACGGTTGGCATCACACACAGAGCAATCAGCAGGGCTGAACGCGCTGCATGCATGCCGCCGCTTGGCTTTGTGGCAGCTTCCTGCAGCATCCATTCCCAGGCAGCACGTTTGTCATTGCTGGCTGCATGCATTGGTATTTAGTCCCTTGTGCAGAGTGTGCTTTAGTTGTTTGGCAGTATGCTTTCCGTGGGGCTACGTATGCGTGATGATGCGTGCAGAGTGTGCGCTGGCACAGAGCTGTTGAGAAGCAAGGGAAGGAGGCTGGAGCTTACGGACCTGTTGTTGACGCGGTCGTTGATGATGGACACGCCCGCTGCCTTCTCCAGCGCCGCCAGCGCCTCGGCCTCAGAGATGTCCTTCTCAAACTCCAGGTTGATGGACTCGGCGTGCGCGCGCATGACGGGCACGCGGATGCACGTGGCGGTGATGCGCACACTCTTGTCCTTCCAGATCTTGTGCGTCTCCTGCAACAATGCGGCATGCAGGTGTAACCGTGAGGTGTGACCCAGATCGGATGCGGTCGATTGCATGCCGGTGCAGATGAACCATCAATACGGTACTATAGTAGATAGTCTAGTGGTGAAGCCAAATAATTTGGCAAACATCTATTTATCATTTTGTCTGCATTCAGAGTGTCATTCATCCTCCATTTGATGGACTCCTTCTGTCCAGGGACAACCAGCAACGGAATCAACCAGCAACGTAGCCTCACCTTGACCAGCTTCATCTCCTCCTCGTTGTACCCCAGCTCCGGGTCCATCGGGGAGTTGTGGGAGAAGAGGTTGAAGGCGTACTGCAGGGAGGTGCAGGGAGGAGCACACGTATGCATGCATCGTGAGCGCATGGCATGCACGCACGGCAGTCAAGCAGGATCATGGTGTAAGGCAGGCAGTGGAGAGGGTGTACAGGTTGCAGGGCCTGCGTAGGGCGTAGGGTGTGTGCGTCCCAAAGGCCACGCTGCACACTGCACACACGCACATGTCTGACCGTGCCATCCGGGGTTGAGCCTACGTTTGCGGAAAAACCGAAGCCGAACAGCATGCTCTTGGCATCGCCTCAGCCCCACGTGACCTCTGCAGCGCGCTGCAACCCGCTTGTCGCTGCGCCTACATGTGCGGACGTGCCGCAGCGAACAAGCGGGTTGCAGCGCGCTGCAGAGGTGCTGAGGCGATGCCAGGAGCATGCTGCACGGCGTATTGTCGTCACATGCAGTATGGGCTGGCAATCTGGCATGCAACCACGTGTAGGCAGAGGCGCTCAGGCACGGTTGTCAGAGTGCCAGGCCTGGCCCCCATCGCTATCGCCGCTGCTGCGACTGCATCCTGCCAGCGCCGATGCAGCCGCAAGCTCCTGCTATCTCCCGGTTCCACCTGTTGCTGCTGCATAATAGTCACTGCTTCAGCGCGTTCCTTTCAATCCGCGACTGGCCTGGCCACGCACAGCTTTCACCGCCTTGACGTTACCTGCAGGGCTGTGATTGACATATTGATAGACTCACTTGCCCAAGATGCTTTCATGGGCTGTGCATGCATGCGTGATTCGTATGCATGCATCCCATGATGTTTCCCCCTCGCCCCCCCCCCCTTTCCTCTAGCACGCGGATGCGCGCACACCACCAGCCCCTCACCTGGTCGCGGAAAATCTTAGGGCTGGCGGGCTTGCCGTCCAGCACGTCGCGGGTCTGCTGCCTCAGCTCCTCCATGGCGGCAGCGCCGGCGCCTGAGGCGGCCTGGTAGGTGCTCACCACCATGCGCTTCACGTGTGCCACGCGGTGCAGCGGCGTCACCGCCATCAGCGCGATGATGGTCGAGCAGTTGGGGTTGGCGATGATTGCGCCCTTGCCCAACTTGACGTGCGCCATATCCTCGGGGTTGACCTCGGGGATAATCAGCGGCACGCCCTCGGTCATCCTGAATGCGGAGCTGTTATCAACGACCTGCGTGTGGCCAGCGGGCGGGGGGTGTGAGCAAGCACACGCCACACTGAGCAGCCAGGCACTGTGGGGCCAGTCTCATGCTACCATGCATGGGCCAAGCATGTGCTCCACGCAGGTTTGCTGGAGCAGCAGAAGGATCTTGCTTATTGCTGCTGCCAGCAGCCCCAGACCACGTGTCGCTGGTCAACATTGCGCATAAACGCACATGCCATGGAGCCACCAGAATCTTAGTGAGATGCGATGGCCACACTATGATTCAGGCCACTGTTACACGACCACGTCAAAGCACACATGCTCACCACACAGCCGGCGGCCGCTGCGACTGGGCCCAACTTCTTGCTGATGGAGCCACCAGCCGAGAACAGAGCGATGTCCACACCGTCAAAGCTGCAGGAGAGACACAAAAATATGTTCAAAGCTCAACTTCGCACTGGAAACACTACACTCTTCAAGCAGGCAACGCTGGGTTTCAGAGTGGTTGACTGCCATGTCAGCGTGCACTGCAAGGAATCACTCACCTCTTCTCGGTCAGCTCCTCAATCGTGTATGTCTCGCCCTCAAACTCCTGCGTCTTTCCAGCAGACCTGCAGTGCACCACGCACACGGTGTGCGCAAGCATCTTGTGCAACCTCGCCACGCGCTGGCGCACTGAGAGTAGCATGAAGTTGCGCAGGGACCTACCTGGCAGAGGCAAGCATCTTGATGTTGCTGTAAGGAAAGTTACGCTCCTTCAGCACCTACACGATACGAGGACAAAGCCGGGGCGTCTCGAAAATGACCCTGAAGATGGTAATCAGTTCTACCAACACTGGCTTGCAATTGTTGTTAAGGGGTGCGCTGCACAACCCTTGCTGCGGAAACAAGCTCGCACCGTCAAGAACTCCTGTCCGACTGCGCCGGTAATGCCGACAATCGCGATTTTGGGGCCGTTGGGCGTCTTCTTCGCCTGCACAACGACCGTGCTTTGTCGGCTGGCACGCTGCTGTGAGCCGAGACCGCGCATCGCGCGCCTGTTAGCAAGGGACTGCATTGTCGCTAGTCTTGCAAGCAAGAGTAAGGCGAGACTGTCCAGGAAAGCTTGCGAATGGGCTCAAAATGGTTGGCCTCAAGCGCTTTGCATACGTAGAGGCACTCAAGCTTGGTGATGCAGTACACTTTTGTGTTGCAAGGCCTGGGCCTGGGGCCTTGCCAACACTGACGATGGATGCACAAACAGCCTAAACCTCACGCAGTGATGGAGAGTAACAGTCTGCACGCCCCTGCACCAGGGTTTTCCCCATCCATTCTGGGCGCCTGCCCCCTTTTGGTAAACCCACGCCCAAGCCGTTGCGAACGCATACAATGCGCTTGCACCTCAGCAAACATGAACCAGCAGGTCAACCAAATCTGGCTGCCAATATGCATCAAAGCATGCATATGTCCGGGGACAGACAACCCCAGGATCATGTACAGATCGCTCTGGCATGCAAGCAGTGCAACACGGCTAGATCCGAGATCATAAAATGCGTGCTGAATTCTCGTGCAGTGGGTGCACAGGGCGCAGGCCACTCGCTAGGCATCCAGTAGACTGCTCCAGCACATCGCAGCAACAATTACATGGGCGATTCGGTTCCGCTATGTGCAGCGGCAGTATGGGAAGCACAGCGTGGCTGCCCGCCCAAAGCACAGCGGGTGCAGCAGCAGCGCAGCATGGTGGGCTTCAACAGTCGGCACTGCCTCTCAACCTCAACGGCCTTGATTTATGTTCAGAATGTACGGCGTAGTGCCTGGCTTTTCACCAGGCCTTATGCGGCTGGCACCAGATGCTGGCTACAAATGCAAATTCCTGAGTTGTGAACCCAATGCTTAACAGCAACTGTTAGGCGGCTCAGGTGTCCAGCTAGTGTGCTGCGCTCAACGGTCCACATGGATTGCTAAGTGGAGGATTGCGAGCGCTACAACCCGAGCCTGCAGATGGGGTTCTTCCGCACCATCGACAAGCTCACCTGCATGGTCAACACGTGCACGCATCACGGCAACAACACAGCTGAAGGTTGTTGTTGTGTGTGTGGTCGACGCAATTGCGGGGTGTGCACGTGTGCGTGCGCATCAGTGTGTGCTGTGCAGGCCCTTGTATGCATACATTTGTCTGCCGCTGGAGCACTGGAGTGATAGCCGGACAAAAGGAAGCTGGGCGGAGCCAGAACGCACTAGAGCATGAGCCCGGACTGGGGTTTGACACCCACACACGACATCCCCCGACAATCCACCACGCTCACAATGCTGAAAATTTCACCCCCCGTCTCGTGAATTGAATCACCCTCCACCCATGCTGATATGTGGGCATATGTGCGCACGCACCTTGTGGCCGAACAGGTCACGGATGTTGTCGATGCCGTACAGGATCATGGTGGGGCGCTCCAGGGAGAGGCCCCACGCGATCACGTTCACGTCCTCGGGCAGGCCCATGGGCCGCAGCATCTCCGGCCGGAACATGCCGCTGTTGCCCACCTCCATCCACTTGCCCAGCTGCTCAGAGTAGCTGCACACCACGCGCACGGCACCACGCACACACAACACACAACACCAGGGCCACCTCAGGGCCGTGCAAAACACAGCAAACACGTGATCACGCACGTAAGTCATCACAAGATGCACATAGCACTGACCAGCCTAGTCCGCATGCCAGGAAAGTCATACACATGTGCATGTTGTGACACCTGCGATCATGCATGTTGCCCGCTAGTGCCCCGCACTAGGCTGCCCACCCACCTGAAGATCTCCATGCTGGGCTCCGTGTAGGGGTTGAACGCGGGCTTGAACCGCAGCTTCTGCAGGCCCAGGCGGCTGAAGAACTGGTTGAGCGTGCCGATGAGGTCGCCCAGCGTCAGCCCCCGGTCACACACCAGGCCTGACGGTGGCGGTGGCACAGGCACAGGCACAGGCACAGCAGGTGCCGCACACACACAAACACAGCCACCGTATGTAAGCACAATGCACGGCCCCACGGAAAGCA
>BDDA01000014.1:76333-88253 GCA_001662385.1 Chlamydomonas asymmetrica | reverse complement strand
TGGAAAGCTGCAGCAGCTTTGTTTTTGAGCAGAGTAATTTCGTCAACCTTAGTGTGCTGCTCAGGCATTCGGGCGCTCCTGGTTGGTCCTGATATGCTGGGCATGGTGGTCTCTGGGTGCTGATGGTGGTTTCGCTTCCCTCCCCTAGCATGTTTGACTCTGACCTATAGCCCAAGGCAGCTTGCCCCACCCCGCCATGACTGTGTGCTGCAGCCTGGACTACACTGCACTTCAGCCTGGTACCCACTTATGGCTTGCATTTCACCAACACTGTTGGATTTTCAATAGGGGGTCTGGTGGGCGGTGGTCTCGACAGCGCTTGCCAGGGCGGTGTGACCAGCTCCAGCCAGGACCCACCTTCCAATCCCATAGTGTTGTATGCACATGTGGTGTGGCTGTGCACGCAGCATAAGAGTGTGGTCGTTAGTGGCCCGTGGCGCTGTGAACACTCTCATGATTAGGTGGTTCAAAACTTGGGCAAAGTGGCCATCGGCCATGCGCTTGCGCCAAGCTTGCAGGTTCAGGACAACACAAATCCTAAATTTTATGGGCTGGTGCAGGATGTATCTCGGAGCTGTGCATATCTGTGTGCTTGGTTCCCTGTGGGGCGGCACGCAAGCGCGGGGCAAGGCCAAGCCTCTCGTCACAATACTTTTGGCAGGGGGTATCACATGCAGGCTCAGGCTCAGGCTCAGGCTCGCCCGCGCTCTCACCTTCCACCTGATGGAACTCCGCCAGGTGCGTCCTGTCCACGGCCTCGTTCCTGAACACGCGGTCGATGGAGAAGTACTTGGCGGGCTTGAAGCCGTCCTGCGCCAGCTTGTACAGCATGCGCGACGACACCGCCGTGGTGTGCGTGCGCAGCAGGTTCTTCTCACACTCGGCGCGCTTCCAGCTGTAGCCGTAGCCAATGCTGCCGTACCCGCCCGACTGATGTACATCCTGTGAGGAGTGCGCGAGAGTGTACGGCAGGGTGTAGGGTGATTTGCTTCCCATGGGGCCATGCAGTCAGTGTGCTTCCCATGGGGACACGCAGTGTGCACATGCGTGGGGATAGAATCTGCAACTGAGGATGGCGAGGTGTCTGGCATGGGAGCGTGTGTGGTAGTAAGGTTGGGAGGCCACACGACACATCAGCACAGAGGGTGAAGATGCAAATAGCAGGACTGAAGGCATGCAACATTTCAGCAAGCAGCTCCCGTCATGCGGAGAGCAAACGGTTCTGCACTTGCTGATGTGCTAGGGTTTGACGTGCTGATTTTGTCTTTATCATGGGCTGTGAAACCGCAGCGCCTCGGATGCAAGCGTGCACTTGCAGGGCGTGTAAGGAAGTTGGAAAGTGCATCAGATGCCAGCCAGTAACCAAACTTCTCTGCAGTACACTTTGTCTGCTCATGTGCGGACATCACATTTGAATGTCAGCATACGAAGGGATGTAGACGTTGCCACCGCTGATATGGTGGCGCGATCGGCCCGCATACGAGCCCGCACGTCGCGCCCATGCTCCCGCCCCCGCCCCCGCCCGTGCCTGCACCCTCACCCTCGCCCTTCCCCTTGTGCCCCACCCTATGCGCCTGCTGCTGGTGCCCGTAACCCACCCACCCACCTTGACCCTGCATGGCCTGGCCCCATGGGAACCAACAACTCTAAACCCACCTTGACCCTCTGCAGGTAGTCCTCAGGGAAGGTGGTGGTGGTGGCGGGCTTGGTGAGGAAGAAGGTGTCGTGCGCGTCACGCGCGGGGTGCTGCTGCGGCTGGAACAGCACGTCGAAGTTCCAGAAGCTGCTCTCCACGTAGTTGTTGGTGGGCATCTCCTCAAAGCCCATCTGCGTGAAGATCTTGCGGAACTGGGTGCGCACCTGTTTGCGAGCGGGCCCCAGGCAGATGACAGGTGTGACAGATGCGGTCGAATACGCGCTGTTGACCAACCACCACCCCACCGCAGGATGAACGAGCCCGCCACGCCAGCTCATGAAATGTCCATCCTCTGACACCAGGCATGCAAGTGCCCACGCCGCGTGCCAAAGCAACCATGCGGACGAGGTGGCTTGGGAGTGTTGGGGGCACGAGGAAGGGTGTAGATTGGCAGTGGTGCCTCTGTCGGCTTGCGCAGCCTGAATGCCGCTGAGCCAGACCCCGGACTCACCAGATCAACTAGGAACTTGCATGCACAATACACACATGGAACCACCGGACCAGAGCAACACTGTGAAGTGGTAAGGACCATCCGTTTCAGTGGATGGGACAGGATGCTGACATCCCGTGTGCTGGCTGCACGTCTCAACGCACACGCACACAGGCGTGCTGCTGCCGCTAGCCCCTGGGGCAGCGCTGCGGGCTGCATGCGGTGGTGTGTGAGAACCGCCGCCGCCGCCGCAGCAGCGGGGTCAGCAGCACAGACCGCAGCGAGCACCGACCTTGAGCAGCGGGTGCAGGTGGCCGCCGGGCGGGATGACGCCCATGGCGTTGAAGTTGTAGTCCTTGAACTCCTGCGTGCGCCATGTGCCCCTGATAGCAGTGGCGGGAGAAACGCACACAGCATGCGCATGCGAACGCAGCAATCAAATACTCGCATGGAGCTAGCGCGCGATGGGATGCCCAGGCTGTGGCGCAAGCAATGAATGCAAATACATGTTTGCTTGTTGCTGCCATGGAGTACGCATCGATGACGCAGCGTTGCAGTTGTGCTGTTGCGTGACTTGGGCTGGTGCACATGTTTGCGAGCCAAGCGAAGGTACATGCGCATGTCGGAGTGGCGCACGTCCGTTTCGGGCAGCGAATGTACGAATGGGGCGGACGCATGGATTGGCAGAGGTGAAGTGAGTGCGACACGTGCCATGCAACTCACTTGGCGATCATTTCATGCGTCAGGTCGGTCGCTGGCTTCTTACGCTCCAGCGCAAACTTAGACCCCTTGCTAAGCTTGTATGTCTTCCACTGCCTGCACGGCAGCGGTGTATCTCAGCCCATGAGTGTCCACACATGTCGACACCGGCACTGTGTTTGGTTGTGAAGACATGTCCAGCCTCAAGAAGCTGGCTTGGGGCAGGCATGCACTCGGCGTGCGCCAACTGGCATACTGTGTGCGCAGTGGCGGTGCGTTTGGCGTGGCTATCGCGCCACGGTCTACTCACTCAAGCTTTATGAGCTTCCGCTTCTTCTGCAGGTTCTCGGCCTCGGCCTTGGGAACCTCCTTGCCGTCGGCGACTGCCTGCAGCAGCTGCTGCGCCTTGTCCTCAATTGAGTCCACCTGCGCGTGCCCGATACCAGCAGCCGCGAAGATCATGGCGTCGCTGACCGAGACGGGCTCAACTGCTCCGGCCTCAGCCCAGCACGTATGTGGATGGTCAATACTCATATGCTGAAGCCTCACCTTTCGCACGATTTTAGGTGCACCGCTCGACTTGTCCAGCGCAAGCCACTTTTGTTGCATGGCCTGCTTAAAGCCCACATCCCCTGCCTCGCCAGGAACCTTGGCCTGCAACAGTACCGGCGTTATACAACCAAGGGAATAGCCATAAGCATGGAACCACACCGCAAGCGCCCAACACAGCCAGCCGGTGCGTACACGCTGCAGCGCTCGAACCCTACCTTCAGCTCCTCCAGAGAGAGACCCTCAGCAGGCACAGCGTTGAAAACCTGTGCTTCTGGGGACCCAGCAGTCAAGTAGGCCACCGACTCGTCTGTGAGCACATATTTGGAATGGTCGATATCCTGCGAGCGACCGATGTGAAGGCTTCAGCCAGCGAGCCGTTACTGGCAGGCGTGCTACAGCCACAAGACAGTAATGCAGAACCAATATAAAGCATAGGACTACTGCCCTCACCTCCACGCTTATCATTTCGGACGCCTGCAAGCTCTTGATGACACCCACGACCGCCAAATGGTCCACGCCCAGCTTTGTCGCAAAGTCTCCAGAGTCTCCAATGCTCTCATTCTGATCAATTTCCTGTAGCATGGACTGCTCAATCTGGTCTGCCATATTGCCCTGCTTTCAGCCCAAGGCCTGGCTGCTAGTGCAGATGACTCAAGTTGGGGTGGGGTTGAACAATCTCCAACAAAGCGTCCGCGACGTTGCAGAGTATCAGAGCGTCAAGATCGCAGGGGCCTCGCTTGTGTGTCCGCCATCGGCAGCGCATCGACGCGGCAAGAGTAAGAGAATGCCTCAAACGGGCAATGTCGTATTGTCAAAGGCGACACACAAAAGAACAGCCCATCAGCAGTCTTCAGCTTGTATTGTATAAATAAACAATGGATCTACTACTTCAGCAAGGGCAAACACCTAGGCTGCTTCCAGCTGGAGGCCGGCAGGCGCACATGGCATCATGGTGCCCGCGCCTGCAACGAGGCACAAACCTGCTTGTAGCCAGCAGTTCAAATACCTTTGTTAGTGAACTGTTACCTGGTTGCTCACGTCCCACTGCTGCACGTACACCATGTGCAGCCGCTCCCGCAAAGAAGGGGTTCGGTTCGACCAAGCCTGCAAGCACTGCACCGGAAACATGCGCGTGCGGGTCACGCATTCCTTACAAGGTAAGCCTGTATTTGCGGACAACCTCTTTCCCAGCAGCTTGAAGCCGTTCTCCGGTCTGCTTGCTGGTCTGCTTGCGGTTCCGCCAACCACCACAACCGGGATTGCACCCTGACTGCCCCACGGTTGTTGGGCTTGGAATTTACGTATTCTTTGTGCGCTCGACAGGAATGCTGTGAGCCTTATCATACTGGGACTATCGTATCCCCCAGCGTGGAAGGCGCGCTGAGGGCGCGCTTCTCAGCGTTTGTCATGGGCAGCAAGGGCAAGCCGGAATACCTAATTAGCACCTTTCACCCGAATTATCACGTGTTCAAGTACGGCGTGTCTGCTCCAGGGGGCGCAGCTGAACAGCTGGAGCGTGACGTGCTCTTTTCCATGAAGCGGTTCAACTACTCCCGGCTGCGCGTGCTCGCGGTGGAGCCTGGCAGCCACGCAGACGAGCAGTTCATCACCTTCACATACCAAAGCACCGGCAAGGTATGCCCCTCGCCAAGAGAACGGCGCGTGACCTGCGCCCGCCACGCATCGTGCACCCTTGCGCGTTGCCATCAGTAATGCTCACAGAGCTATTGCACGCCAGGGCGAGCAGCGGGTTGCGCGCCGCTGGTACACACACACACGTGCCTCTACACTTGTCTGCTCCTGCGCCTGCAACAGGTCCCCGCAGAACCACGTGACCCACGCGAGACATGCAGTACATACGGCACGGAACCCTGCCCGCAGTCAAACAGACAGCCACCTACGGCCGTCTGTTTGAGGGCTGCCGGTGGAACAGTACGCAGCGTTGCATGTGCATACATCTTTGAACGCGTGCATTTGCTCCTCTCACATGCGACGCACATGGCGCACACGCTCATGGCGCACATTTCTGTGTCATGCGTGGCAGATGCTGGCGGAGCGGTCGCTCAAGGGGGGCCGCAAGGAAAAGTCGGTGCAGCTGGGCGAGCGCAACCTGGACGGCAGCCTCAAGGTCAACCGCACCACGGAGCGCTCGCGCTTCCTGCGGGACCCCGCCTCGGGCGCGTGGCTGTTTGCAGACTACGAGCTCATAGAGTACCCGGACCATATGGCGGAGGCAAAGGAGGCGGAGATCAGGGCCAGGGCCACGGCGGCGGGCGGCACCGTCGGCGGCGCTGCCGGCGCCGCCGCCGCTGCGCCCTCCGCTGCTGGCGCTGTTGCCGCCGAGCCGGCAGCCGCGCAGCACTAGCCGCACCTCTGGCCGGATGTGGGCCTGCCACAGCGCCCCACGAGGCCGCATGGTGCACCTGCTCTCCCTGGAGCACTTATGAACAGAGCTGTCAGGGACCGGCACGCCAATTCGCGTGCCAGTTCTTGACAACACTGCACTGCAGGCGGGGCAGGTGCACCATGCGGCCTCCCCTCCCTTGTCCGCGTGTGTTGGGGCTGTGGGACAGGACCAGGATAGGACACATGCACTGACCACAGTTTGCGCTGCTGTATCGTCACGTTATTCATGAGAACGTTGGCATCGCCACCCTGTGATGGCGCGGGTTAGGGTGTAGGGGTGGGTGGAGGGCCCCAGCGCACCTTCAGTTGATGGCAGTGCACGTCTATGGCATTGTACTTGGCATCGTCTGTGCGCACTAGTGAGTTAACATGCCGCCCTTGCTAGGGCAACTACTAGTACCCAGCCAGTTCCTGCGCACAACCATTCAATACGATCTTCCTTCCGCATACGGTATGTGAGTGGACAGGACTTGGCTCATGGGCTATGGGACCGCCTCCAAACTGCTCACACCCACGACATGGCACGAGCGGCGTTTGTTATTCCGTCTCGTCGTTTGGACATGTCTGTAAGTGCAGCAGGCCGCCATGCACCATGCAGGAGTTGCAGGTTGTGCCAGGTCAGTCAGCATGCGTATGCCCGCATTCTTCTGGCATGTGTGGGGCGGGTGGATGAACAACTTGTGATGTTTGAGTGCTCTCGCTATGGAGCTTTGCACAAGCGGTTTCCTACGCTTAGTGCTGCTGCCCCTGATCCCCGGCGCTGATCCCCATCATGACTTTGTGCGCAATTTTGTGAACTCCGCTGGGTACCGGCGTCTCGGCCTTGGCTGCGGTGCACGACATGAACGATGCACTGTGTTTGCCTTGTACGGGCGCTCTTGTTGAGCCCTGTCCCGGACTGTCTGACAGCTAGAATGTCTGGGTGATGCAATTCCCCTCTCCCTTGGGCAATGCCTTGTTGGCCACAGCAACGGACTGTGAACAAGCGTGGTGTGCGTGCATGCAATGTAAGCAGCCTAGCTGCCCAAGGCGCTGCAGCTGTTGACATGTGATGCAACATGTTGCATGCAACAGACAGGATTGAGACATCATCATGTGCGGTACATGCGCACGATACAGCAGAGGCCAAATCTCACGGTGAAACTTGATGCTGACAGTGATGTATGCTGGACGTACGTTCTCACCACCACTGTGCTGTGCGGTGGAGTGCAGGTTCACAAATTACGCGGCAAGCCAGCAACCGTGTGCTGACCCGCACTCGCGGCCAGCAGGTGCCACCCATGACCCTGATGGATGGCACACCCTGGTGTTCGGCAACGTGCACGCATGCTTGCGCATCCGGTGGACTGCAAAGGCGTGGTCGCCAATCACATGGCATAGGCCCTGCCGCCTCTCCCCCCCCTCCCTGATCCCCTCACTGTCCCATTCAACCCTGCCGCCAGCGGCCCTGCTGGATGGACCAACCTACTGCGCGCGTGTTCATGCAATGTCAACCGGATGTGCATTGCTTGATTGGGATCACGAAAGCAACACAATGTTGAGATGTGCGCGCATGCATGGTGTGTGTTGATCGCGCGGTGTGTGATGTTCGATTGTGTGCATTCACATGTGGAAATGCAACTGTTCAAAGTTCAAAGTTGGGATCACGGCATTCACGGGGTAGGTATGTATTGATCACGAGTCACGACCCTTTCGCTTTCCACTTCCTATGCCAGACTGGTACTGCTACCCGGCCACTGACATGGCGTTTGTGGCCCGCGCACTGCTGTTCACTCAATCAAGGCCACACAAAGTCAACCACATGGGACGTGGTGACCTCAGCAAGCACCTGCTGCTCCCCGTCCGCCAAGAGCTGGTAGGTGCGCGACACCGTGGTGACTCGCACACCGATCTGCTGCAACACGGGCGTGCCGTCATACGCGCTCACCCCCACCATAACGCTCAGCGGCTGTTCGTGCTTTGCGACCATCGGCTCCTGCTGGAGCTGCTGCTGGAGCAGCAGCGAAGGGATATCCAGCACCACACCATCCAACGCGTCGGCGTCGAGGATGGGCAGCGAGTCTGCTGAGCTGATGGTGGCGGGCAGGGAGGTGCTGCCCACAGACGACTGCGTGGAGAGCTGTGGGGCCGTCAGCAGCAGCAGCGCAGGCGGCAATATGGGCGTGCTGGGCCAGGTGGGCGAGGGCGAGCGCGTGTTCTTGCGTCCCAGCACCTGCGACGATGACGCACGGGCGCAGCCTGACGCCGCATCGTCATCAGCAGCAGCGGACTGCGCATGAGGTGGTGCTGCGGGCTCCACCGCAAGGCCCATGGTGGCGGCGGCGGCGGCAGCAGCTTTCTTGTGCCGCAGCTTTGGGGCGGTGGCGGCGGCGGCGTAGTCGGCAGCAAGCTGCACGGGCGCGCGCGGCGGCGGCACTGCTGGCTCCATCTCCATGCTGTTGTCGGCGTGTTGCGACGCTGCGGCGAGCTTGCGCCGCAGCTTGGGAGGTGCAGCGGCGACGGTGGCGGCGGCAGCGCGCTTGCCAGCCTGAGGCTGAGGTGCGGGCGGCGGCAGCAGCACCTGCTGCTGCGTGGGGTTCTTCGAGGCGGTGGGTGGTGACGAGCAGCGGGGCGCGGGTGTGGCGCGTGGGCGCTTGACGGCGCCTCCGTCGAGCTTGTGGTGGCCAGACTCAATGGAACGGGCGGCGAGGATCTTGGGGTTGGCATAGTTGGCAGCTTCCTCGCCAGTGGCAGCAGCCGCTGCGTCCATGGCGATCGCCTCAGCATGCACACGCTTCTTGGCGCCGCCGGACGCGCGCGCTGGCAGCGAGGTGTCGCCCTGCACATGCGGTACATACAATAAGTCAGCAGATCCAGCAGCATGCATGTCCATAGCGTCATCAGTCAAGGCTCAGCTGAGATTGCGCTAAGGAAAAGAGAGTGGTGTCGAGCATGTTGACAGGCCGGGTGGATGAACGGGCGTTTGACTTTGTGTGGTCTGACAGCAATATGGGAAGGGTTCTCCGGCCACCCTTTCAGCTGAGCGTGCAGGCGAGCTGTCCTCACTGCGCACGATCTTGACCAAGCAACACTTGAATGTGTTTGCGTTGTATCGTGTCGCCACGGGGCATTGCAAACACATACAGGTGTTGTTCACATGTTCTGCATGTGACATCACGATGTGACATGGCTGCTTGTGGCTGCTGCATGACTGAGTGCTGCGCCATGCTGCAACAGTCTGGCTTTCCAGCCTTGCACCTCCTCACCTTATTCCTAGTAGCAGCAGCAACGTTGTTGTCAGCCTTGGCAAAGGTTGACGTCTTCGAAGTGGCCCCGCGAGGCCTGCAGCACGTCAGCCAAGCATGGGACGGCAGCACGAGGCAGGGTGTTTCAGTAGACAGTGGCCCTCAGATCATCATGGGAGCGATACGACTGCAAAGTTCCAAGCTGCAAGTGCCCAAGCCACAGTGGTCATCCATGAAGGTCACAGTTCTGTCTGTTGCGCCCAGCTGTATGTACCTGCCAACACTGCTGCCGGACGGACCTTGCGCTGCGCTGTGCATGATTCACGAAAACCATGTGCGCTATGTGCGTGCACGCAAGTCAGGCGCATACAGCGCACATATATATTCCATGTATGTCAGCCAGGGACTGGTCACGACGGTGTTGTCTAGCAGGCAGCAGGTAGGGACTGGATGGATGCTCGATGCTAGGCTTTTTGACTGTACTGTTTACCCTGCCAACTCACAGACCGAGCACAACCACGACCAGCTTTTAGGCGTGTTTTGCACACCAGAATATCACAAGCAGTGCGGTGCGTGCAGCGCCGACTGTCAGTCCTAGCTGAGGCTCTGGGAGCGAGCGAGTTGCTTGGTGCTCTGCTTTGCCAAAGCTGTCAGGGAGCTCAACGCGACGCTGCCAGCGCAACCTACCTCAAACGCCCGCTCCAAGAAGAGTTGGAGTTGTTCGTCGTGCGTTCGTCGGGCCTGGAGAGGCGGTTGGCGACCGGCTGCGACTTGGCCTCAGCTCCAACATGTGCAGCCACAGATGCGTTCTTCATCGTCAGCGTGCGGGGAGTAGGCGAGGAAGGCAGCTCACAGATAGAGGATTATGAAGAAGAAGAGGAGAAGCGAAAAGCCTGGTGACAGAGTAGCCGGGGTGTGAGGGGCTCTGGTTGAGTCTTCGTCTGACAACCCACCCTGGTGGAGGACCAACAATTTTGTTCAAGCGTGGCCACAAGCTGCGGTCAATGCTTTGAATTCTACCAGGGAGGGTGCACCCTCGCTCCCCACAGGACGCCCCCCCTGAGGAATCAGTGAAGCAAGATATAAAAAGAGTAGTGCGCTGACGACCGCATGCAGTAGTGAGCACTCCGACGACCGCGCACCTACCGCTGACAGGAACGGTGTGCTTGCGCACACACATGAGAGTGCACACACGAAGCTAGTGCTGTGATATTGTGTGCTTGTTGAGGCAGCCTCTAACTGTGAGCCTTTCACCTTGTGAGAAGCTGACAAAGCAAGCGTCGTCGAAGTGTGGCGAGGGGCATCATGCGGACGCGCTGGACATGGCGCAGTGTGGCTGGGTACTCAGGTCTACGCGCTGTGCTAGCTCTGCAGGGCCTGTGTCGCCTGATAGCGGCACGCTGTGCACTCGTCGCGGTGTGGGCTGTGGTTGCGTTGACAGCCAACACCGCCACGAGCGCACTGCTAGCTGGCTCCTATCAGGCGACAGGTAGGTCCTACACCAGCAGCAGAAGGTCCTACCTGCCTCTGCTGTGGCTGAACACAGACAGGTGGGCAAACCTTGTGCCCGGTGCGGCCTCACGGCCTCTATCACCGCGTTTGCTGACTGGGGCAAACATCATGGCGCGGGTAGCGTGGGCTGTCAAGCCCGTCACCCATATACCAGTAGTGATAAACAGAGGCACAGCTGTCCAGAGGCACAGGTGCCAGAAGTGTGTAACGTGCCACCTGCCTGGGAAGGTTCGTGCACAGCGGTTGTACCAGTTGTGCACCTCGCACGCTGCTTTGCACGTCCAGCTCAGCACGTACACGCGTCGTCGCGACTGAGCCCAGATGTGCCTACAGCGCTTTACAGGGGTGAGCTGCAATCATGGTGTAGCATGCACGATGGGTTCTGCAGGTGGTTTTCCTTAGATGCATAGCTGGACGGCTGTCTTTGCCAGGAGGTCTTGCTGGGCCTCGCCCTCTGAAGAGTGGACGTATGGATGGACCCATGGTTCCTGCAAGCACACTCCCCCACCCTCCACCCTCCATATATATATATATATCATCATAAGTTGCACACGAGCTGCTATTGGTAGAAGCATGCACGTCAGCTATGCAGCAGGTGCCTCATGTGCATCAGCGCACAGCCTGCATGTACTAGGTCTCACATGCCGGCAGCATGCATGTACGCACGCCCCGTTCAATCAATGAGCCGATCATGCAATCCATGGCCAGATGCACGCGCGTGCTGCGTGCTGCGGTGTGCAATTAGCGGCCCTCATATGGATGTGCTGCTGGTGAATGCGCATGTAGCTAGTGAGCTGATGGTGTCAATGCTACAAGGCACTGACCGGTGCATGGCTGCAGATGAGCCTACCTCAGCAATGCATGCAGATTGTGCTGTGTATGGCGTTACAACCATCATATCACTACTCATGTACTGACGCGCATCCATGATGCGCTGAACTTGTACACACACGCACTTTGAGCAGGTACGGTGGATGCGGGGATGGATTATTGCCGTCCGCTTGCATGCATGATGCAAGCATGCGTGCCACATGGCCACACGTCGCTGGACAGGGTGTCTGATACACACGTGCGGGGGGCCATGCAGTGATTCCCATGCAGCCGTGCAGTGTGCATAAGATAGGGACCGCACCAGGCGTTTGCGAGCGAATTGCGTGGGATGATCTGGCGGCTGCCGCAAAACGAACAACGGTCTGACAGTCATAATTGAGTTTACATCACTTGGCCAATCACCTGCCATGTTGACATGATTGGCCAACGCACCACAGCGTGCGCCTGATACTGCGTAACCTCATCCAGGACAATCCAGTACGGTACTGCAAGCGGGACGAACCTCTCAGTGTGCTGCCGGCACGTCACAACACAGCATGCACCCTCGTCATAACCCTCTGCCTAATGATC
>BDDA01000014.1:24110-54267 GCA_001662385.1 Chlamydomonas asymmetrica | reverse complement strand
TGTTGTGCGCCATGGCAATGCATGCCGGCTTGCACCCCCCCCCGGCCCCCCGTGATGAACCCCGAACCGGCGCTCGCTTTCGTTGATGGCAGCCAGGACATTCCCTGCTGTGCCTGAGCCGCATCGCACACGTCCGCCGAGCGCACCACGCAGAGAGCAGCTCCGGCTGCCCAGGCAGTACGCTCGTTAGCATACAGCTCAAGTCATGTGCTACGCCAGCCTTCACTATCCCAATCCCCCTACGCTGCGATACCGTATCCCGGTTGAGTGCATGGTGGCGTGTAGCGCTCACCCTCGCGAGCTCCGCCTTGCGTCGCTCCTCGGCTTCGGTATGCTCCTGTTCCTGCCGCGTGCGCTCCTGCTCCGCCGCCTCCGCCGAGGCAGCCTCCTCTGCAGCCTTCCGCGCTGCGCCCACCTCCGCTTCGCACTTTGCGTGGTATGCGTCCCACTCCTCTTGGCTGAGCGCATCTGCGAACGCCTGAAAGCTGGGTGTCTCCACCTGACAAGCACGAAGCCACCGCGCACAATGGTTCGTGTGAAGGTGTGCTGACGACATGGTCATGGTGCATGGAAAGCAGTTGAGAACAGTGCACAGCCCATTTGGATGTTCATCTGGGTGTTGCATGCACGTGCAACCGCTGTAAGCTGTGTCGTTTGGTGAGCATGCAAAGTGGGGCGCGTTGCGTGAACGTGTGCGTGTCTCAGGGGCTGTGCGCCTTGAGCTTCACAACGGCAGGCGCATGTATGCGATGCTTACCAAGAGGTCCGCCGTATATTGGGTGTGGGCCTGTTCCTGGCTGAACACATAAGCGTAAAGCTTGAAGTGGCGGAAGAACGTGCGAGCAAAGAACTGGCCAATGAGCGCGACCTGGTCGGGAGTGAATGTCCCGCTGTTGGAGCTAGCTTTGTGGCTGCACAAATTCATAAGAGCCAACTGGAAGGTAGCCATGCAGTCCTCGACTGAAACGCCGCTCGCGCAATTTTCTAGCGTCTGCCATGCTACGTTGAACAGGCGTGCCACCTGTGCCGGACTGAAGCGGGCTTGCTCCTTTGCGAATCTGCACGTGCGCAAAAGGCTCGTTTATGTATGAATCTTAGATGCTTGGACTTGCTGCCGAGAGGCTTGTCACAAAAACTCACTGTAAAGTGTAAGCGCTGTAGTCGAGCTGGATGGCCTGCCTCGCGTCAAAGCGATAGTCTGGTAATGTCAGAACACCAGCAAGAAACCTGTGATAACGTAAGTGAAATTACCAAAGCGTCAGTTTGCTTGGGTTTCTCTGCCACGCCGTTCGAAGGAGTTGAGCACCCCGAACCGCACCAGCAATGGTTGACAGAAAAACTCACTTGGCTGCTTCATTTGGTGTTGATAACAAGCTGTGATACTGTTCAAGCTCTTCCGCAGTAAGTTGCTTGGAGGTCTCCGCCTGCTCAGTCGGCGCCGCTGCTGATTCCCTGACATGTTCTGTCTGTGGGTCCGCTGCCATGTTGGCCGCTGCTCTGCCTAACGGAGGGACGGACTGGTTTCACGCAATAGTTCTAAACACGCTGCTACGCTTGATGCTCTAGATGGGGTGCCTCCTGCGGAAACCGCTGATGCTTGGAGGAGGTTGAATGGTGTGCAAGGTGGGTGCACAACACAAGTGTGCGTTTACAAAACCTTATTGGTGGGCGACAGCAAACTCCACGTGCAAGGTTTGGTGAAATTTAAGTCGGCCGGGGCAGTTGACCATGTTAAATCTGGTCAACCGTCAGTGCATGCAGCTGTAAGCATGTGTTCTGTTTCGGGATCAATTATGGGGACAAAGCGTACACAAGAATGCCAAGTGTATGAGCATGCGAAACTGGTGCACGGTGCTTCATCACAAGCATCTGTTAGGCGAGAAGCTCCTCTCAGCACAGATCACAGCTGAGCAGGGGGGTTCTTCATTTCTTCGTCCCATAACCCCAACGGGAAGTGTCCGACCTGAAGCTGCCCAAGCTGCAGCAGTACTCCGCGGTCTTTCCCTTGATACTGAGAGACGTACGCTAGCTGCAATCATCACCACCATTGTCAGCAACATCATCATGAGCATGTGCGTTACATGCGCACATGTTGTACAACGTTCAGGCCAGTGGAAATGCAGCAGACAGCAACAATAAATTGTTACCTTTGTCGTCGAATTGTATTTCAGGTAGACACCCCCTTTGATGTCGGCCGCTGAAGCTACACCCTCAACCTGCCGTTCAACGCACAAAGTTGCATGGCAGACAACTCGCATACAGGCGTATGGTGGGCGGGAGAAGCAAGCAGAGTCGTGTGCGTGCGCACTTTTTACTTTCCCAAAGCCTTCCACGTGCTGTCTTGGTTTTGAGAAAGGTGGCGCTTACCCTGGACGAGGGTGGCACATAAGGCAGCTTGAGTGCGTCGCACCAGTCGCGACACGCACGCGCCGCTAAACGCACGTCGCCTGAGACCACTCCCAGGAGAACTTCCGCACCAGGGCCAGACATCCAGCCGGCTTCAGGGAGAGGCGCTGAATACACCTCCTGTGCAGTAGCCGGCCAGGAAAGAGCTGTGTTTGGACGAAGTGGAGAGGGCGGCGCGCTGCTGCTAGTTGGGCGTGAAGCAACCGGGGCTAGGGAGGGCAGGCAACGAAACAACCCCAGACTGACCAGAATGCTGTCCCGCAACTTGGCCCGTTGTTCAGCAGTGGCCAGGAGCGGTGTTGCATTGCCCTTAAAGTCCAGTAGGGTGAAAGCCCGCAGGTACTCCCACGCGTTCGCTACGCTTGCTGGCTGCTGTACGTAGTTACCAAGGACAAGCAATACAAAACGCAATCACTTGATTGCAAGTCATTCGGTTCAAATCACGTGAAACACAGAGAGGGTGAAGTGTTGCCTGCATATCAGTACCTGTGCCAGCGGTCCCGTGCCGCTAACACGCACGCGCGCTTCAGTCATGCGCTGTCCAGCCAGGATTAACCGATGCCTTGACAGCCTTAATCGTGCCTGGAGTGAACTTGTGTTTGCTGCTGCGTTGTATGGGGCCGCAGGCCAGTACGTCGTTGTTGGCATCGTTCCCACCATTGTGGGTGCAAGTAGACACCACCAGGAAAGCAGGAGCACCAACACAAAAACCCGTTCACTCTACATCTGGTGCAGGTATATTGTCCATCCCAGCCTTGAACCCATGGGCATGGTCGATGGCGGGCCAGTGAATTCATGGTTTCGTAGTTTTTAGAAGACAAATCTCTCACTACACTCTCACGTCTTGCCTGCGATACTTGTTATTGTTACCTGAGCGTACCACAGCGTCACTATGATGAGACAGGCTATTGTCACGCTTGGAATGCATACCCTCTTAATGTAGTGACCCAGTAACTGCAACAGAGCTACCGCTGGGCTTGCTTCAAGGCACGGTTAGATACCATGAGCAGCAATAAGGGTGCGGCACCGAAGGGGAAGCAGGGCAAAGCTTCATACCTCACCCTCCTTGCCATCGTAGGCTTTTCAGTCGGACTGCTGGCGGGATACCTGTTCCTTGGCAGCCCAGGTGGCTCGGTGAGCGAGCAGCATGAGTCTGTATCCCTTGGCAGTTTCTACCACACGTGTGCTTGTGCATATAGGTGGTAACAAGCTGCTGGTGCTCTTTTGCGCTCACATTGTGGCACAGGAAGTTGCAGGCCGACGGTCGTCACTTGACTTATCTAGCTTGACAGGTGGGCACCTGGCGTTGCTCTTATGTATCAGCTACCCTGTCCCTAGGCTTGGCACTTTTGGCGAATGCGCCTGAGCTGGATCCTCCTTTTGCTTCATGTTGCAGGCCGAAAAGAGATGGCGGGTGGAGGCAAGGTGCGGAATAAAACTGCTCCAGTTTCCCCGAACCTTCTCCCTTAATACTGGTTGAGCTTTGTGAATGCCTGGCTTCTTGCATACAGAGGCACAATAAGTGTGTGCGGTCTGTGTGCGCAGGCTGTTGCGGGCGCGACCACCACCCGCATCACCCAAACACGTGAGCTGGTGGCGAAGCCCACGTTTAACAACCCAGTGGGCAAGGTAGTTTCCACAGGGAGCACCAGCATAGGTCAGGCACCGACTCACAGCGAGGAAGTCAAGCGTCAGATGATGAAGGAGCACTCTGCAAGCAACGAGCATCAGGCTGCAGAGAAGCAAGTGCTTAAGGAGCAAAACAGCGACAGGAGCGAAAGCGGAGTGCAGCAAGCCACAAAGGCAACTGAACAGAAGAAGGAGCAGGCTGCCGCTGCCGTGGGGGGCGGGTCCGCCGCGCAAGGGCAGGCCGCTGCGGGCGGGAGCGAAGTGAAGAGCGCAGCCGGAGCGGCGGTCAAACACCCTGGCACCAGCATCCACACCCTGTTCACCAGCAATGGCAGCCCGTACCAGAACTTCCAGGCCCGGATCATGGTCGGAACATGGAACCTTATGCGCAAGATGCCCGGCGGCGAGCACCACGTAGCCATGACGCGTATTCTGCACCGCATGACCCCGGATGAGGTCATGGATGAGGTAGGGCACACATGTGGGAATTGTCTTTCTTGACCCCATGTGACCATGCGAATAGCGCGCGCAATCCTGGGGTGGGGACACGCCTGGTGGAAACAACACTATCTTTACGTAGGCCAGCATCGGTTTGCGCAGTACATGAGCAGCGTGGTAGAACATGGTGTTTGCTGGCCGTTGCGACGTCTTACAAAACGAACTCTGCTGGACCTTGCATTTTGTCAGCAACAGCCGTACATGTGTCCCAGTAGTATAGCTAGCAGTGCGGGCCCTGCTTGGCCCGTAGCGGTCATGCTCCTGCCGTACTGTACCGTATCTGTTCATGCATAGTGATTGTGTTGGTGCCGCCACGTGTCATGATGCAGATCCCATCGTTCATCGCTAAGCCACTGCAGCCCGAGTGCGACAAGTGGTGCTGGTTCCCTGTGGCGGACCGCGCAAACGCGGTGCAGCAGTGGATCAACGCAGCAGAGAAGGACCCCTCCCTCATCAAGGGCGCGTGGCTGCTGCTGCTAGAGACGGATTACGTGTGGGTCAAGCCGCTGCCGCCGCCCGGTGATGCTTATGACCCAGCGGTGCCTGGCCTCAGCTTTGCCTTTGACTACATCTCACCGCGCCACCCAGGTGGGTCAGAAAGCGGTTCCCGAGGGGGGCCATGCAGTGTGGCTCTCCCTCGGTGGGCGCGCAGCGGACCTGCTGATACTGTGTGCGTGCTGATGTGGGCACGCGATGCAGTCAGTGGGACGGGAGGGGCATCACACACTGGCATGTACACTCAAGCATGCACTGTCTCCGCACGTATGCTTAGAAATATGTGTTCCTTGGGGGCTATGCAGCGTGCTTCCTGTGGGGCCGTGCAGTATGCATATGTATGCGGATGCACGTGTGTGGCAAAATCATTGGCACAACCAGTGCTGGGTGCTCATTACTGATTCACGTAGCGAGTGAGCCCGGACGGGTGATGTGCACAGGGGGCAGGCAATACCCACCACATCCATATTGCGTGCAGGGTGTTGTGCGTTGCGTTCATGACCTGGTACATGACCATGAGGCGACCTGTCGTCGTGTTCTGTCTTTAACAATGGACCATTGCTCCGCCACGCATTTGCTTGTGCTGCAGTGGCTCAGAAGCTGCTCAAGGAGAAGTGCCCTAGCTGCGGCGACATGTCGATGCCCAACTCCGGGCCCGCGCCGGTGCTGGGGCGCTTCAGCGACTTCAAGGCCGCGACGCCCATCTGGGAGGAGCTGAGCCTGTGGATTGAGAAGAACGAGGACGCAAAGAAGGCCCTGGGTGAGTGCGCCTTGCCAGGTGTCTGGCTAAGTGGGGCAAGCAAGGCATTTGCGCCCTCTCAAGTCCGAGGCAATTTCAACGGACCAAACCGGTGCAAACGAAACGCGTTGGAGCGCGCATGCCACTGCTGTGCGCTACGTCACGTCGTGGTGGGGCTCTGCGGTTGAGGGGCTGAACCGAGGACACACTTGGCAAGGCCTGCTGTGCGGCACGCATGCTGAGCGTATGTCGAGTCAGGATCGCAGTGTGTGTTAGAGCCATTCGCTCCCGTGGGGCAGTGCAGTGTGCATACGCGTGACGATAGGTATTTAGGATTAGGAACTGCATCTGACGATGGCAAGGTGTCTGGGGGAGGGTGTCGTGGGGGGGGAGAGGGGGGGCTGGGCGTGGGTGTGTGCATGTATGCTTGTGCGCTGGTCGTCTTCCGAGGGACAGTGCGCCAGCATGACAGTTGCAGCTGCTCTGAGGGACGCACTCGAGCGCTTATCGCCGCCTGCTGTGTACGGTGTACGTAGCTCTAGACACGCGTGGTGTTGTACGTGTGGTGAGGTGGTGCAGAGCAATCGACCCCCTACCCACCAGGGCAGCGTGTGCAGACAGAGCACCTCACAAGGCCCTGGCTGCTGACCTGCTCTGCTTGTGTGCAACTGCTGCACCCTTGGTGTTGTGCAGGCTGGGTGCGTGAGATGTACGCTTGGGATATCGGCGTTGCAGCTCACAAGCTGAACATCCTCAACCAAGGACACCCGCACACTCCACTTATATCGCAGCCTCCACACGACAGCAAGCGCTACAATGCAAGCATGTTCCACTACACTTGGGGTGCGATTGTGCACGAAGGCAACCGTGAGGGCAAGGAGGTTTGGAAGTTTGACAAGCGCTTCTATACAGCGGCTGATGATGCGTTGAAGGTGTGTGCGCTTGCAACCAGTTTGTAATGTTGTTAGTTGTGGTGCACAAGCCGGTACTACGCCTTGCAAACCAGGTGCAAAGGTGGTTGCACCCGAAAAGTTGTTGGTCGGTACTATGGGGTTTCGCCAGTGACCTTGCTGGTCTGCTTTGTATAAAATGACATTCCGTAGGTGCCAAAGCTGGAGGTGCCGCCGGCATGGCGAGAGGGTCTGGTGCTGCAGGATGGACTTCCTTTCACAAAGGACCTGCGCGATACGATGGCTGAGATGCTCGAGACCATGAACAAAGCCATCGACACCTTGCCAGATTTAAGGAAGAAGACTGCTTGATGGCACGGTCCACTGTCTGATGCTGGCCGCCTGCAGCCCTGTGTCCGCCCTCGTGTTGGGGCTACCGTGGCTGACGGCTTTGGTGGGCAGCACGGTGCGCGCCACTGAACAAGCGCTTTCATGTGCTGCTCACAGATAGCAGTACTTATTTTCCCATCAAGAGTTTGCACTGACACCGCCAGGGTGCGGTGGGAAAGAGACACAACCACTGCTTCCCAAATGTGCGCGGATGGTGTGCGGCCCGCTTGCGGCAAAGCGTTGGTCTTGCGCGCCACAGTATTGAGAGCGACTGTAAGCATCCAGCGCCCTTCATCACCCTTCTTTTTACCTGGTGGCCAAAAGTTTCATAGGACGCCAAAAACAATCCATCGTACCAGCCTGGCATTTCTATGTGTGAGTCAGTGTTTGAGCACTGAGTCGCGCGAGTACCCCACCACCCCCACGCAGAAATCGCCATCACGCTTATTGCGCAGTCTTGAAGTCGTCTTTGTTTGTCAGCGCACATAGGCGGGTCCCAGCTGAGCGACCTGAAGGCACAAAGTTTAGGCGGTAGTTCGGGGCCTCACGTCTTCCCTTTTGGCGCTGAGTGACACGCCCCGCCTTAGCTACATCTTCTCCATCGCCTCGTGCAATGCGCCTGGTGGCATGTTGGGCGCGCGCAACAGTCTGAAAAGGGACCTCCACAGGACTCCTCACCTGCTGGCCTGCTGCTAGCCAAGACAGAGCAGGACACAGGGATTCAGGTGAACTTGCAGCCGCAGCCCTCAACCACATCAACACCTTGAACCCTCCCCACAGGCCCTCTTCAGGCTCTATGCGGGGGACAGGTCCATCACCCCCATCAGCGCTTGACACGCATGAGGGGCGAGCGATGCTGCTTCCACGCCCAGGCTCGCCCGGCGGTGGTGCCAAGGAGCCAGCTGCCAAGCGTTCTCATCTAGAAGCTTTTCCTCAGAGCCACACTATTGCTTTCTCAGCTTCGCCCACACCTCTCCCTGCACTAGGGCATGACCAAGCGCCCACTTGGTCAGCGCTGCAACCGTTGGCTGCACTAGGTGGGGGTGCAGCTGCAGGCGTGCCCACTTCAGAAACGTTTGCTGCTGATACCTCTGACCTGCGCCACCCTGTGCAAGTCAACGGCAGTGGCACAGTGCAGCCTTCACGTCTGAGCCGTGTCGCCCTCCCGCACTCTGCTGCTGCTTCCGAGGCTCCACAGCATCAACAACAGCAGCAGCAGCAGCCCTACTTTGCTGATTGCGGCGACGGAAGTGGCCCAACGCTGCTGCTGGCGCCTTCGTACGCAAGTGGGACCGACACACACAGCTCGGATGTCACAAAAAGCATGACCGCGTCGCCACCGCAGGATGGGCCGGCGGAGGGCGACGCTGCACTAGGGGGCAGCCAAGGAATGGACAGGGACAGGGATAGGGACCTGCCCAGGCATAACTCCTCTGCGTCAAACAACTCGGAGCGGGAAGAGCGTCGCTCTGACAGCGGGCGGCCGCTGGAGGGCGCGTTTGGCGCGCTCGGAGCCAACCTGCCGCCTGAGCTCAAGGCCCGCCTGCGGAAGAAAATCAAGATCATCCAGCCTATATCTCGTACTTGGGAGGAGGAGGCGCTTGTGAACAAGGAGGCCGCTCTGCAGCAGCAGCGTCAGCAGCAGGCGGTCGCTCTGCTGCAACAGCAGCAAGGGCTGCAGGGCGCCAGCGAGCTGCTTGCCCTTGCCACCGACCCCTTGTCCGCGCCTGGCGTGCCTTCTGCCACGCCCTCCCCACACTCGCTCGCGCTGCCGCGGCCCCTCGTGCGGCTCGCCAGCTTGCCACTCAGCGGAGCCACCACCCAGGCGGACGCGCCGTCGGGCGCCGCCGCCGACACCACCAATAACGCGCCCTTGCCCGCCGCGCTGGAGAGCGCAGGCCCCAGCGGAGCGTTCCTGGTGCCAGCACCTGTGGGCCAGGCTGGTCCCCAGCAGCTGCCGCGCGTCAACAGCGTGAAGGGGCGTGCCAGCCCCACCACGCTGCTGGGCTTCCAGCCGGTGCCTCCTGGCGGAAACGCTGGCGTCCCTCTGTCACAGCCCCCTCGCGCTTCTGCGGCGCCTACCAGTGTGCCGGTCTCATCAGCTCAGCAGCTGCCAGGTGATGCTGCCCACCCTGCCGGGGCTGCAGCAGCGGCAGCGGCGGCGTTGACAGCAGCGGCGGCGTCAGCGGCCTTACCGGCCGCAAGCGTGTTGCTGCGGGCGCGTACTGCCCAGCAGGCGCAGTTGGACCCAGCACTGCTTACGAGTGCGGGCGCCTTCCCGCTGGCTGCTGCGTTGTCCCTTCCGCTGCCAGGCGCCAGGTCCACACCTGCCTGCCTGGCAGGCGCCACCCTGCTGCCTCCCAGCACGCTCCTGCCCCTGCCTGCTACAACTGCACCAGCAGCACCAGCGCTGCCCACGATTTCTCTGCCCCATAACAATTATGCGGGTGTGCGTGGCATGCCCCACGCGGCGTCGCTTACGAGCGTGCTTTCAGGCACGCTGCCGGCCGCCTCTGCGGCGGCCACGCTGCCGCTGAGCCTGCTGGGTGGCGCTGGCGTGCAGCTGCTGGGCGGAAGCCTGTCCCTCGCCCCGCCCGTGCACTCGCTGCCCGCTGGCCTGCCTGTGGAAGTCGCAGCTGCAGTGATACAGCAGCAGGTGCAGGCCGTGGCGGCCCTCCTGGCCCCCCACGCGCACACACACGTGCAGCAGCAGCAGCAGCAGCAGCAGCAACCTTCACTTGCGTTCATGCAGGCCAGCGGACCCGCCATTCCTGCCACTGCAGCAATGGCATCGCTGGCGCCCCTGCAGGCCCTCTTGGGTGCATCAGGCCTGCCTGTGGCAGCGGCAGCGGCAGCGCTCGGCACGTCTCTCCCTGGTCAGGCCGGTGCCAGGATGCCAGTCGCTGGCCTGGATGGGGCTGGCATGCTGCTGCAGCTGCAGCAGCAGCGACTGACCCCGCCTACGCAGCCGGCCGCACCTGCACCAGCAGCACCTGCGCTGCTGCCGCAGCAGGGCCTGCTGCCTTCGCCCGCCGGCTCGCAGCTGCTGGCAGCAGCAGCGGCGGGCGCCAGCGCATCGATCCGCAGCGGCGGCGCTGTCGCGGGGTCTGCTGCAGCCGCAGCTGCAGCTGCAGGCGGCGGCGTGGACGCGTCGTCGATGCTGGCCGCGCTGCTGGCTCCCCCGCCGGCGCGCGCAGCGCCAGCAGGCGTCATGGCTCCAGGCGGCGACAGCCTCTCCCTGGAGCGCGTGCAGGGCCAGCTGGGCCTGCTGTACAAGTGGTACGTCACCAACAAGAACGTGTACCTGGACCACGCTAAGACCTACCTCTCAAAGCTGCATGACGCGCAGCACGGCGCGGCGCCCGCCAGCGGCGGCAGCGCAGGGGGCCTGATGGACTCCCCGGAGGTGATGAGGGCGCTGGAGAAGGCCGTCCAGGTAGGCAGGCGTGCGTGTGCGTGAATGAGCTGACATGACGGCCTGTGGCTCTTGTCTGTGCGCGCCTGGCGCTGGTGGTGGCCTGGTCCTGCTGCTAGGCTGGGCTGGGCTAGGTTGAAGGGTGCTGTCCGCTTATCGATTGCTGAACAACCATGACTCCATGAGCCGGTTCGTGGTGCTGGAAGCCACGGGCAGCTACAGGGGTCTGTGCGTGATCCTGTGGCCGACTAGGGGCGGACAGCGGCACAAGATCATTGCTCATGCTGCTCTTTCTGATCGTCGTATTTTGCTGGCTGCGTGGTTCACCCATACAGATCATGCAGGCCTCTGCGACGGTGGAGCACCAGTTCACGGCCAACAGCAGCCAGCCGGCGGTGCCCTCCGGCGCACCCGCGGCGCTGATCGTGCCGTCCGAGGGGCCGTGCAAGCTGCCTGCCAAGCTGGGAGAGCTTCTGGTGGCGTCAGGCAGCCAGGGTCCCCCGGTGCTGCCGGTTCAGGCGGAAACAGGTGTACGCTCCTAATCTGTACACTCTCTCTTTTCTTGCCGCTACAGGCTGCGCTTACCACCGCATCGGTGCAAGCTGTTGTGGAATCTTTTCCGTGCTTGTCTACGCCTCACAAGCAGCATGTTTATAATCGGCTTTGCTTCGGCCCGTATCGGGTGATTTGCATTCATGCAGTCGTGTGTGTGGTGGTCAAGCGTGTCATGGTGAAATCCTCCTGGGGCCATGAGTGCCTGCCTGTCGTGATTGCCGGGGGCAGACGGTCTGCCTCGGCTCAAGTATATCTGTCGTGACTTCGCAGCTGTGTGTATGTGTGTGATTACAAGGGCCCATTTTTGTGTTTTTGTGTGGTAATATACTGCTAATACATGGCCTGAACAGTGCTGTGCCAAGGGCGGGGCACACATACATTACAGTGCCACCAAGCGCAGGCATGCTGGCTTGGCAGACAACAATGTTGCGGCATGCATTTGTCATGCGGTAGCAATCGCATGGCAGGAGGGAATGCTGCATCTCACTCGCGCAACCGCAACCAAAGAACATATGACGCTCATCTCAATGCGCTCCCGCGTAATGTACCACGCTTGCTTCCTCGTCCATTCACCCTGCATCCGCACACCTGTCCTCCCTGTTGGCACTGTGGCAGCGGTGTCAATACCATGCGCCCGGAATGCACTGAGGCAGCCTGCCACGTGCCGGATGCATTTGCGCTTGCCTTTACCTCCAATCATGCGATTTTGAATTACCGGTATACCAAATAACCCCTGCATTTGGCAGGCAAGGTACAACCGCAGGAGCTCTTTGCCCAAAGCGTACGGTACTAGGAATGCGACATCCCACACACCAAACAGTGCGCGTGCACGGATGATATGCTCTCATTCACGCACGTGCACGCAATTCACTGCACGGCATCGACTGTGCCGGGCAAGGAGTTGAGCAAGAAGATGGTGCGCTGGCAGGGCAGGCTGGCTCGCAAGCAGGTTGTTGCCAGGCTAAGGCTTCAACAATCGGTGGAGATTGCGGCGTTTGAGCGCGTGATTGAGCGATAATGCGTCGCAGGCAAGAGGCGCGTTAGGTTCAAGTACTGCCTACTGGTAAAAGCGGCGTATTTTGCATGCAAGAAATACCAAAATCAAGCGCAAGCAAACAAGGGGCACAACAAGGCCCATAGAACTGTGATCAACATACACTTGTAAATCGACACGCAAGGCGGCAAGGCTTGTAGTCCAAATGACAAAACTGTATTTGCATCAACAAGCAGAACGGATGAGCATTCTCAGGCAACATTGCTTCCGTCTGCAACAAGGGATGTGGTGCGCGGGTGTGTGTGTCACCTTGGGGTGTTGTGCTTGCGGGTGCCTCAATGGTAGTGGCACCAGCAGCGTGCGCGTGTGTGGCTGTGTAGCTCGCGCTACAAGCATGCATGGCTGTGAGCAAAATGTTGCGGCGGTGCAGCACTGGAAGCATGCTACCCTGCAAAAGTCAGACTTGCACACACACACACGCACACTCAACTATTCAACAGAACACACTGCATGGCCCCACCGGACCCAAATAACTCTAAACACACACACACACACACCAACAAACACACCGCGTACCAGTTGTAACGCAGATTTCTGACAGGATCATGCAACGCATGAGCCATACACTCAACAGGTCATAGGTGTGATTAGACACATGAAACGCAATGAAATCGCCAGGGAGGCTCACATACAAAGGAACATGTTTCGCGCAGCCAAGGGTATGGACATGCAAAGCGTAGCAGCCTCACACACACTCGCACAGACGCACACACACACACACGCACGTCCCTGCCTGGGTATCATCAAGAACAGTGTGTTGCCTATTAGCGCCAAGAAGTATCAAGCATTAAGTTTCCAGCAGTGTGTTTTACGAGCGTTGGTGTGGGTAGTTCATCGCATGGCCAGGCAGTGCATCGACATAGCCAACGTTGCAAGATCCTAGGTCCGGGGACGGGCACATGCATGTGCCTGTCGCACGTGCCTGAGCCCAGCAGTGCATCGCCACAGGGATCAACGTATCGGAGTAACCAAGGCTGCCGCAGCCACTGCTTGCGCCCTCATGTCCGCACGCACGAGGCATGCATGCACACTGCACACAGCGTGGCAGCAGTTGCAGCTCGCCCCCCCTCCGCCTCCCAAAGCATCACCGCATCACAGCCACAGTATGCACTGGCTCAAGCCAGCAGCCCCGGTCCGCTATAATCAAAGCGCCTGCGACTGTATACCGGTACATTCGACTTGGTCCGTGTCTACAACACCGAGCGAGAAAGCGGAAACGAGCGAGTGGTGGCACCCGGCGGCCTGCAGGGTGTGCGCATGCCGAAAACGCACACACGCATGCATGCATGCATGCTGTTCGAGCCCGACGCAGGGTACAGAACGGTCCTCACACGTCGACAGGTGGGGGCTCACGCAAGTGTACCGTATATGTCAGTGTCAGTCAAGGCAAGGCGTCCAGGCATCAAATGCACGCCACTCTCTCACTCCTCAGCCATCACTCACCAAGAACTGTAGTACCGTAGCTCACAACAACAACCGTCGATTTTCCGCCCACACGTACGAGCGGAGCAGCATGTACACCGAGACATCCGAGCTCTAGCTCTATAACCCGATGTGAGCGAACGCACTGCACACGGAGGCTCAGGGTCCTGGCGGCGACGAGAAGTCGGGCGCGCAGATGGGCCCGTCGTCCTTGTGCACGAAGCCCATGAGGCGGCGGATGCCCTGCACCTCGCGGAACAGCCGCGAGCGCGGCTCGCCCAGCAGCACCACCGCCTTGGCGAGGATGTACTTGTCTACGTCGTGCAAGAAGGCTGGCAGCTCAGCGTACAGCGCAGGCTCGCGGTGCCGCCCCAGCCCGTCGCCGCGCCACAGCCGCGTGAACGTGCTCGTGACCTCCTGCGCGCGGCAAGCGGAGGCGGAGGGTGTGAGGCAGGAGGCACGCTTAGCGCACGATTGCGTGCAACGTGCAACGCGCAGCGGTGTGCAAGGATGGACACGGATGTGTGTGGGGCACACGGCTCAGCCGGGCTTGCTCAGCTGCTGGTGCGCTGCTTCGTGCAATCATGTCCCACGCGCCATGCTTGAAACAGCGCAGCACACCCAGCCCCTCAACGCACCACGCCCACACATAAACGCACGCAATGGGCAACCGGCTGCCCGTTGTTCCGCGAATGCCTGCTCCCCATTCGCTTATCCCAGTTGAACACGCACACCAGATCAGCCCCAGACTCCTCGCCGTCGTCAGTTGCAGTCACTATCTAACATATGCACAACGGAGCTTAACAGAACACGCCACGCGCCCAGCACCCACCTTGTCTTCGCCTTGCAGGCGCGTAACGTACGTGACGCGCTTCACCAGCTCGTTCATGAGCAGCTGCTGCTGCACAACTGGCACGTCCCCGCTGAACGACACATACACAGACTCCAGCTTGGCCGCCGCCATCCGCTGCGCAATGCACTCCGCGATCTCAGCCGGCGACGGCGTGAACGGCAGCACGCCGCCAGACCCGCCATGCGCCCAGCCTTTGTGCTGCGGCGACGACGCCGGTTGTGAGTAGGCGGCGGTGCAGGTGCGCTGCTTGCCTGAGAAGGTCACGGCGAGGAAGCGGGGGGAGTTGTACATCATGACGAAGCGGTTGGCGCCGGCCATGGTGACCGAGTCGTAGACCATGACGAGCGCGCGCTGCAGGAGCGTGAGCGGGCCCGCGGGGGTCATGTCGGCCGCGCCGCCCTCGCGCGCGGGGCGGCCGCTGATCCATGCCCGGATGCGGGTGATGCGCGCGAAGAAGAGGCAGGGGTTGTTGACGTCTGCGCGCCAACACGGTGAGGCACAGGTGGGGGCCGGGGACTGAGAGCTCAGTGGTCACACCGCATACGGTACTAACCAGTGAGCAAGGCTTCTTCATGCGACCGGCACACTGCATTTGCACATGGTGTGGAACATTGGTATATAGGATAGTGGCCCAGCACACAGCTGTACGCACGTCAACCCTGAGCTCCATGCACGCACATGCAAATGCCACGCTCACCCACCCAGCCACCTCCACTGCCGTTCCCGCTCACATGAACTCTCTCGGCCCCTCCCTCCCTCCCTCAGCCCAGTGCCTCACCTGGCAGGTAATGGTAGTCCAGCGCGCGAGGAGTGGTGTAGCACAGCAGGTGCTCAGCTGCACACGCGCACACGCAGGACAGCGGCAGCCGGGGGAAGGTGTTAGAAGCAGCCCTCACCCACAGGACACGACCCCTGTAGCAGGTGCCTGCTATCTGGCTATTAGCTATTTGCCTGCCCTGCAGCTCACTGATATGTCAGCACAGCCACAGGTCCAGTTCCTCTGTAGGCATCAGCAACCATGCACTACAGGGGTCGGACTAGGTAGCAAACATGCAGGTAAGGTACTTAGGTAGGGTTTTAGGGTTTTAGGGTTTAGGGTTGTAACTGAGCAGACTGTTACAACCCCAAAAGAGCTCTCTGTGCACCCTCGCACGCAGCACTGTCAGTTTGGGTGCGCTGCTATTCACAAGTGCGCTGGCAAGCAGTGGCAGGACGCCCTTCCCGACAACATCCCTATCCCACCCCATCGTCGACGCTCACAGCCCTCATGCCCGCCGCCGTGCCAGCACCAATACAGGTGTCACATGCCATCAATCCTCGCCAGCCTCCCCAGCGCCTGCCCCGCCCCCCGCGAGCGCCTGCCCGCAGGTGGACGCCCCCCCCCCCTTCCCCATCAACCGCATCGCATAGCCCGCTCACGTTCCAGGTTGAAATGGCCGCGCGGGAAGGTGATGTTAAACATGTCGCGCAGCATGACCACGTCCTCGGTCATGAAGCCGCCGTTGCGGTAGTAGGCAATCATGTCGGAGAAGGTGGAGCGCAGGGAGCCGTAGAACTCAGTGGCGCGAGCGCATATGGCCGTCTCCACCTGCTGCACCTGCAGGTGGTGCAACGCAACGGCAGGACAGAAGGCAGGGGATGATTACGATATGTTATGGACCCCAGCTGGTGCAGGGGCCTGCAGGCTGGGCTGTTGGCGTCACACAGCTGCGCTGCGGCCAGCACATACAAGCAGACGTCTGGTGGCCGAGATGTCCACCAACTCTTTGCATCCCTGCTAGCCATTACCATACCAGTATGCCACATGGATACATGACAGAAACCGCATGCCCCAAGCACGCCACAACAGCTTGCATGAGCATGAACGCGTCATCAACGCGCAATCCCATACACATCCCTGTTGCTTCTGTCAGGATACGCAAGCGCAGGCTTTCGGCTAGTTGGCCTTGTCCCCCACGCAACAGTGCACCTCCGCTCCCGCATTACATACATGCACGCGGCCCCCCCGCATGAACGTGCGCCATGCGCTCTCCCCTCCCCTCCCCTCCTGTGGTGCCCTCCTGCCGCTCAGCCGCTCGCCACCCGTGCATGGCCCCACGGGAATCACACTGCACGGCCCCACGAGAATCACGCTGCATAGCCCTATGGGCGCCTCTTCTCACCACCAATGGGTCCTTGAGGTCAATGCTCTCAGGCAGCGCGGGGTCATGCGCCGCCGCCATGGACAGGACCAGCTGCTTGACGTTGGACCACATGAGCACGCGCCCCGGGATGCCCTCGCGCAGCATCTCCATCTCGCGCCAGTCGGCGTTGGTGGCGATGTAGACCGTGTCCAGCTGCAGGCGCTGCATGATGGCGGTGATGCACGCCGCGACCTCGATGATGCTGTGGAAACACTGCCGGTCGCCCGCGCAGTAGTACCACCAGTCGTCCCGGCGCAAATGAATGGCGAGGTAGCGTGTGCTGGCAGGGAAAAGCGTGGTCGTCCGCTGCCCGTCCTGGTCCGGCGGCACCAGCCGCATCCCCGGGCGCAGTTTGATGAACGATGGCCGCGGCGTGACGCTCAGCTCGGACTCCACGTCTTCAGCTGAGGACGACAGTGGCAATGCCTCCATTGCCGAAGATGCAGAGGAAGAGTCCATGCGAAGGTCCCTGGTGGCTCTGCTGCGACCCATTCTGTCGCTGCCGCGGCCGCCGATGTGCGCGCCAGCCGCGCGGCGGCGGCGATTGCGCGTGGCGCGGTGCGCGCCGAGCAACGCGACCGCGTTTGCGCTCGCGCTCGCGTCGGCTGCGCCGCTGCTGAGGGCGCGCGCAGGACCTGCGCCAGCGCTGCCGCCGGGCTGCTGTACCGTGACCAGCGCCTTCATGGCGGTGTCCGCTATCTCCATGATGTCCTCTGTGGGCAGCCAGGGGCACAGCTTGTCGGGCGTGCCCAGCGCTGCCGCCATGTCCTCAGAGCTGCTGATGACCGCCACGCCGAAAATGTCCAGGAACGCCAGGACCTGCAGGGCGTTGGGTGTCAGAGCGTCAGGAGCGCCATATATGCTGGCATGAAACAGAGCCGTGGGAATGTGTGAGTGCGACTGCTGTTTGCGTACACATGCCCCTGCACAGTGTTCAGGCGGACTGTCATGCATATTTATGATGCGCTTCAGCAAGCGCCCGTGACGTGTTCGCGCCTGCCCTGCTTAAGAACAGCCACGCACAGTGCCAGACATTCACTCCTGGTCGACACTGGGGGGCGCATGGGCCATTCGGCCGACACGCTCCTGATGTAGTCATGCAAGTAGATGTGTATCACTCCCGGCGGGCAGGCCAGCGTGCAGGCATGCGCGCCTCACCCGGTCCTTGCTGCTGCCAAACATAGCCCTCACGTCCGCCAGCGTGTAGTTGGCGAGTCCGTGGCTGACCATGGTGGGCGGCGGCAGGTGCTGGCAGCGGCCCAGCGCCACGCCCTCGCCGTGGGCGTACTTCATGCCCTCCTTGCGGTGGAAGTCACTGCACGTGAAGTTGGTGTAGTCCTGCGGCAGTACATCAGCAGCGGCAGAGCACACGCAGACAGTGATGACGGGGACCAGGTCATATTCACATGTCATTGACATATATTGTCATATTCACACACGGAACCGGTATTGTTGTCATGGCGGGTCAACGCCACGAGGACTACTTCTGGGCATGTGAGCAAGCACGCCTGCTGTACTTGAGCATGTCCACATGCAGCATCGTACTGCATGCTGCATTCAGCCATGCGGACCTAGGCCCCTCGCCGGTGGGCTCCACAAATGTGCAGCCCTGATGGAAGCCATGCACTGCCCTAATCAGCCTCAGCGATGACACGGCTGGGGAAACGCCCAGCATGCAGGTCTGCACCTGAAGGCTGTACGCAGTCGGGATACGCATCATGGTCTCGCCCTTGCAGAAGAAGTTTGTCTGCTCCTTGCGATTGTTGTTGGCATCGTCCGCCGCCATGGGCTCTAGACCCGCCTCCCTGCACAGCTGCTCACGCGCCTCCTGCATAGTCACCGCCTGCCCGTACTTCCTGCGCGAGTAAGGCGTGATGCAACAAGGGAGGCACAGTCACAGGTGCAGTACACACGCGGTGAGGCAACAGGCGACACGTGCGCGATGAGTGCGTTGCACTCGTCACTTGAGGTGTGTATGCAGGTGTTTAAGCCGCACAAGGGTTTCAACAGCCGTGCAGTTGCAACCTGGCATGTGCAGCTTTTGGCGCCAGCGATGTGATGCGTCAGACCCGCACAAGGGTGCTTGCCGCAAAGTGCAGCTGTAATTCGGTGTGCGTACAGGGTCTCAGCGTTGAGGCCTTTTGGTAACGCCCTCACCTCAAGCACGTTGTGCTGACATACTTGGACACGTTCAGGTACTGAAAGTCAGTGTATGTTGACAAAATTAGCTGGCGGTCGAGTGCGCGTGCCAATAACAGGCCATTTCGTAGACACATCAGGCGATTAGATATTTGGCCACGGAAGCATTCCGTGAGGATGTATTTGGGCCCTGCTTGCGGCAAGCTAAGCACACCTGCATGCAAAGCCGCACAGGCACAACACAGTCTAGGGCAAGAAAAGAATGCAGCTGGAGACAACTACGAGCACACAAGTATCAGGTGTGAACCTGCAGGGTCCCGGTTATTTCAACGTAAAGGGGTAGCGGCCTCCAAGGTAAGCTGGCTCAGCGAGTTTAATTACCAGTCGTCAGCCATGCTACGGTTGTGCACCAGTGCTAGGGCTCGTTTATGCTGGTCAAAAAGCCTGCCTTGGAGGACGTTCATGTTGAAGGGTTTGCAAGACCAGCACGTGGGCGGCCTCAGTGAGTGCTGCCACAAGCAGCATGTGCGTCACACAATCGCGCTGTGAGGGGTGCTTGTCCGGCGAGTGAAAAGGCGCAAGGCAAAGCCAAGGATTGGATGTATACACAACAACGAACCAACTAGGCAGGAAAGCACATATGCAGCAGTCGTTTGGCGGTGGCATATCCTGCTCCCAGGGATGCCCTGAGGGAACACGAGTGCATGCGCAAGGCAGGAAGTTGCCTGAAGCCTCTTGCGTCAGCATGTTAACAGGTTAACTCACAGTTTGAAGCAAACAGTAAAAAGGAGAAAGGAATGCCGCAGAGGCACCGTGCGTGCATGCCACCCAGCTTAGTGTGCCCTCAGGACACGGGCAAGGAGTGTTGTTAATTGTTTTCCCAAGAAGAGGCAAGCAAAGGATAACCAGGGCCCAGCCGAAAGCGTGTTGGAAGCGGTGCTTTTGCTAGCAGCTTGAGTACGCAGTAGGAAGGTGCCTTTGATCATCGGCAGCAGTCAAAACTGCAAGGAGCCCACATGACAAAGCAAGACCTGGCGCGCGAGCCCCCAGTGCTTGGTGCTGAGTCAGTGCAAGCGTTCAAAGTGCCTTACTGAGGCAGCATCACGCTTGCACATGCTGTGTGTGGAGATGCTTTGCTATAGCGTGGCGCCGGCAGCTGAACACAGCTGTGCATGGACAGAGGGACCGAGTGAACTGCTACCACGCTCACCTGACTGCTTGTTGTGGAACACCACTGAATTCTCAGCAGTTGCTCTCCCACTGTGGTGGTGGTGACTCCAAGGCAGGCTCTCCAGGTTCAACACGGTGACGAGGAGGAGCACCACGCACAAGCCGCACGTCTGCAAGAGACGCACCCGCTTGCCCTCAATGCTGCCGGACAGGAAGAAGTTGCATGCGCCTGCTGTGGTACGCGTCCTGCCAACCGGCTGTTGGGCCACCTCTAATGGACTCCATGTCCCGACCTGCACCTTGGGTCCCTTCATTTTGTGCTTGCAGCAGTTCACTGTTCAAGCTCGAAGCAAGGGCTGCTCGCTCTCGACTATGCCCGTGGACAAACTGTGCTTTAATAGCCACTAAAACTTTGCGACGAAAGCTGCATTTCGAGGAGCTAGGGCGTTTGCGAGAAAATGTTTACGAGAAGGAAAACACAGTTCGACTCCGTGGTTTAAACCCGCATTCTGTAAGCGAGCGGGACTTATCCTTCGTGCAAGGGCTCCTATACGCTCTCGTTGATTGTGCTGGAATACTGAAGCGGCCCACACGAGTGACGCAATGAAAGTGCTCGAGGGCTCACACCAATAAAATGCAAGCCAAAAAGGTGTGGTTCCACATGGTAAATTGGAGGCGCCACAATATTCCGCGAACTCACAACGCCATAGAGACCACGCACGATGGTCAAATATTTGGCCTTCCGTGCACGCAAACTCGATTTTTACATATCCAGAACAAATACCCCTTGGGTTTAGCCCTCAAACGGAGCAGGCAGCTACCTGCTTCAACACATATACACACTCGGTCTTATCGTTTCTATGGTCACGGGTCAATGCATGCCGACTGCTATCTACTTGCATATTTTCTTATGAACCAGTATGCTCAGAAGTTAACACGGCTAACCTGCCACGGTCGAACGATGGCATTGTGCACGTGGCTTCACAGTCAGTGGTTGACACGCAAGCCAGCAGTGGGGGTATCGCATGTACGTACATTGCGTTCATATCGTATGCCACACAGAGTCAAAGCTTCTGGCGTCGAACTCTTGCCCTTGATGATCAACTGGTGGGTCGGACCCATGACGTAACCTGCAAGCAAAGTCCACACACACACGCAAGCACACGTCTATCCAAATCCAACGGCCTCGCTCGTTTCCCAGGCACGTATAGTTGGTTGCGCGAAATATGCGGGTGGGGACGATGGTGGTCACAGTGTGGGGACGACGGAGGTCACAGATGCAGGCAAGGGCGCGACCCTGCCTCCACCCAGCCTCGCAGGAGTGGGGACTTACCTGAAGTGTTGGGCTGTAGAAACATGCTTGGGAACATAAAATCCAGACGCTGTTTGTGTCCCATAAGAGCACGAGTTACAGGCACGCGCCGCCACTGTCGTTGCAAGTGCCGATAACGCGGGTCAGGGTGCGCGCCAGCCACGGAGAGCGACTCACCTGCTCAGTCCGTGGGGACCGCCCCTGTCAGTGCCATACGCCCAGCAGCTGTTGCAGCACATGCACTTCAGCCGCACGTGCAGCCCCCCGTTGTCCACGGCGTGTGTTCAACCACCCAAGCCCCGCTTGTCGTACCTGAGCAGCTGACGCCGTCGTACACCGGGTGCCAGCCGGAACCGCACCACCGCACGTCAAAAACCGCGCCAACTCAGCCAACCCCAGACTTGTTAGACCCACAACTGTCCTGGGTGCCTACCCAACCAGGGGCGTGCTGCTCAGGTTACACACGCTGTGACCAGCGGAAGCACGCCCATGTTGGATCAAGCTACGGCTGCGCTCCTGGCTTCAACGCGTGTCACGTTCACTCCAGGCCATGACTCATGCTCCATGCCGATAGTTGCATGTGGATACCACATGCAGCCAGCGCTCGCGCACCAACCCAAGCCTTTGCCAACCCAACCGTTCCCGCTTGGATGAAACCCTCGCCACACCTCCCTGCCTGTGGTGGGGCAGACCGCGCCTGTTCGCTTACCTTTGTCACCAGGTTCCCATAATAAACGCTGCCGCTGGCGTCGTCCCACATCGCCCTCCACCCGCTGGGCAAGCCAGCGCTCAGCGCGCCTAGGTCAGGCGCCGAAGCCGTAACAGCGCTAGCGCTAGCTCTGGCTGGAACCGCCGGCGAAGGCTTGACAGCGGCGGGGGCAGCGCCTGCAGCCCGGGCTTTAGTGGTAGCGCCGCGGGCAGCTGCAAGGGAGCTGAGGTCAGCATCAGCGGCGGCGGCCGCCTTGGCAGCGGCAATCTTGGGGTCGACAACGACGCCCGCAGCCCGGCGGCCTGCGCGGCCGGCCCCTATGGGCACGAAGTTTGCGTTATCGTCGCCTGACGCCATCTGCGCCTGGCGCCACTTCTCCAGCTCCTGCTGGCGCTTGTACTCCAGCACTGCTGGATCGGTGGCATCCGCCGCCTGCATGCACCAATTGCGCACCGAGCCCAAACCGTTTGCGCCACAAACAAGCGCGCGCAGCATTTGCGCATGGAAAACGGGCTCCTAATCGCTGTCCGCACGCACAGAGTTATGCAGAGGGCCGTCAGAACCATCTACCGTGTTGCCCCCCCGTGCCACCTCCACCGGGCACCAGTTCAAGCCCCACAATGTACTGCAGGATTGCGCCTTCTGCACAGCATAGGGATTTTCCAGAGAATCTTCAGGCCACACACACACACTCGTCAACACCCATTCCTGAGACACATTGACACTCGAAACGCTGGCTGGCAACCGCAGCACGAACGAGCCTCTCTGCAGTCCGCTTGCCTCTATACTGACCTTGCGCGCACGCTTCTCCTCCTCGTCCTCTATGGACTTGGCTGCGGCGCTCCACTTCTGCACCATCGCGCTGACCTTGCCCGGCAGCGCCTTCCTGGACTTCTTGGCGGCCGGCGCGGCCTGCTGGCTGGGCGCAGACGACGACGCGCTGGAGCGCTTGCCAGCGCCAGCCGTGCCAGCCGCCGTCACCTCCGAACCGGGCACCATTGGCCCCAGACCTATCAGACCAGCGCCACCACCGATGGCAGGTGCGGCTGCGCTGGAGGTGGCGGGCGCGGTCAGGCCGGGCAAGCCGGCGAAGACGGGCGCTGAGGTGGTGGACACCGTGGCGGGGCCGGGTTCCGCTGCTGAGGTTGTTGCTGCTGACGGCGACGCCACGCGGTGTGCGGGCGAGTGGTAGGCGTGGTGATTTGGGTCCAGGGTGTCCAGCGCGGGTGAGAGGTGGCGCACCGGCTTGGCAGAGTACTCCTTCCTCCGCGCCGCGAGGGCGGTAGCGGCTGCGTGGGCGTCATCGCCTGCCGCACACGCACAGTTTCCAGGCTGAGGTGAGCGTGTGACACATGCACGACGGCTGGCGTGCGGCTTGCCGAAGCATTATCGTATGGGATTCCCAGTGCTGCACAGGTGATCCCCATAGGCATCCATTTCGCCCAAATAAACTAGCAAAGACAGGGGGCAGAGGCTGCAAACAGCGAGCGCAGCAGCTCGCAGCATACCACAGCCTCCCACAGCGAATGGTGAGAATCCACCCCTGTGCACACATGCACACAGCTGCTCACCGCCTGCGCTGCTGCCGCCAGCAAGGTATTGGTCCACGTACGCCAACGCGCCGCGGTCGTCACGCGCCCCCCCGGCAGCATGGCTGTAAGGCGCCTGCATGTGCGGCGGGTAGCCGTAGGCATGCATGGCCGCGGCCCACGGGTAGTACGATGCGTAGTACGACGCGTACGATGCATGCATGGCGGCCGTGGCATCAGCGGCGGCATGCAAAGGATGGTCCGCATGCGCAGCACCATCCGGGTGTGCTGTTGGCTCGGCCGCTGCGGTCGCTGTAGCCGGGCCAGGGTCTGTGGGCAGTGGTGGCGGTAGGGGTGGAGGCGGCTCTGAGGAGGCGCCTGCAGGCCGCTTCCCTGCGTCCTGCTCGTCGTCACTGCTGTCGACATCCATTTCGTTGTCGCCGTCATCGCTGTCAGTCTCGCCACCTGCGTGACGCATTGACCAGGCCATGCACGTGACGCACCACGCGCAACATCGGGATGGGCCCACAGGACTGTGCAACGCTTCTGTAACGGCTGAGATACTGGAGCATGGATGGGACAGCCTAACGAGTGGGCATGCCATGAGTGTGTCCTACTCATCATCGCTGCTGGCTCCAGGCACGCAGACGCCCATTCCGTACTGCAGTGCGTGCTGAGCGCAGCAAACAAGCAAACCCTACAGGCACTTCAGCTGCCGATTGACGCACCTGTAGGTGAAGGGAGAGGTGGTTGCGCAAAGGCATCGTCTGTGGGCGGCGGCGGTGGCGGCGAGGACGACCTGTTGGGGCCGGGCAGTGGCGGCGCATCCGGCGGTAAGGGCGGTGGAGCCTCCTCCTCCTCGTCCCCTCCTGCCAGCCCTCGCTCGTTCCTGCTGCCAGCCACGGCCGCAATGCCAGCTGCAGCAGGAGCCGCTGCTGCTGCCTGCTGACTCTTGGCCTTGGACCCGCTGCGCGCTGCTCCTTCACTCGCCACGACGGCGTCTGCGGCGTCCATGTCCTCGCTGGGAATCTCCCCCTCCTCCACCTCCGCATGCCCGCTGCCTACCTCGTCCTTGACACTTGCGCCGCGTGTGCCCTGGCGTGGCTGCGGCTGAAGCTCGTGGTTGTCCGCGCTGCCTGATGCAAGCGTGGGCTTTGAGCGTGCAGCGCTGTCCCAGGCGTTCGTCGCGGGATCAGACGCTTGGGCTGGCTCAGGGTGATGCAACTGCTGCTCCTGGTGCTGCGGATAGGAGTGGCTTGCCACCATCAGCTCTGCGCCAGCCTGCGCCTGCTGCATGGCCTGTATGCACCAACAGGGCCGTAGGCAGTGGTCAGGATCAACATGCGCGCGAACGCACGGTGACATGCCATGCAAAATGCACCATACAACACGGACCTTCATCAAGGACCCCTAAAGCATAGGCCTGCTGATTTGCAGCTTGGCTGCACTAAACATGTGGCCGCCTATGCAGCTTTCTGCTCTAGAAATGAGTTGTGTTCTACGTGCTGCTTAACGAGTATTGCCCGCGATGAACACAAAGCAGCAGGCGCGACGACCTGTAGGCCTCAAGCACGTGAGTGCGTGCCGGTACATGACACGCAGTCCCGCACCGGTGGCAGCTGCTGGAGCACTTCCTTGAGCGACGCAATGAGGTGCTGCTCGTAGCGTTGCCAGCACAGCGCCTCGCCTGCCTGCCTGCTGGCTGCTGCCTTGGCTTGCTGTCTGCTGAGATGCCGCCAGTCGGATCGCCGCACCTGCAGGTGGGCACATCAACACCCAAAGGCACATGTTAGCGAATTGAACAGGATACATGCGCGGGTCGACCAGCAGCAGGGTCTTTGCACCATCAATTGCGTGAGCGTTCAAGCACGTCGCGCCGTTCTCATAATATTGTGTTATGCGTGCAGAACCACAACATCTGTCCAAGACCATGTATATGTGATCAGCAGGCATAGCAAGAAATCCTGGCATTGGATCGTGGCCGTGCGGGCTTTAGTATGACCAAACGACACCTGCCACTAGCAGCTGTATTAATGCATGCTGGCCACCTGCCCTACAATCTGCACGCATGAATGCGTCCTCACCTCCGCTTCTACAGCCAAACGCACCACCGCCGGCAGGTTCTGAAGGTAATAGTGCGCGGCCACGCTGACGTCGTGGTCGACCGCAGCAAAGATGCGGTCCACCTCTGCCTGCCGGGGCGCCTGCAGCAGGCGCATGCGCAGGGAGCGGAGCTCCTGAGCCACTAAGGCCGCTGTCACAGACGCGGTGGACTCGCCTGCTGCTGCCGCTGGTTGTTGCGGCGCGGCTGAGGTTGGCTGCACAGGTAGTGCTGCATCAGCTGCTGTGGGCGGTTCGCCGGCTACAGTCGGTACTACTGCTGCTGCTGCAAGCTGTGCCGCGGTCAGTGCCTGGTCGTCGTCCTTGCAGGGCTCCCCGTGCTGTGCAAGTGCAGCAGGCACGGCTGGCAGCTTGTCCGCAAGCTCAGTCGCACCCGGGCCTTGTGCCCGATCTGGGTCACACACTGGGTCCGCAGGAGCGGGACTGACGGTCCGTAAGCACTCACCAGCCTGGTCACCAGGCTCCGGGGCTTCCAGCTGCTCACTTGCTTTTGGGGCGGCTACGTCGGCCTCCACCGTCTCAGCAGCGCGGTCAGCTGCCTGCTGCGGGCTGTGGGGTGCCTCCCCGGCTGTCTCGGGGGCAGTCTGGGCGGCCTGGGCGCCATCTGCAGGCGTGAGGTTGTCTCCGTCCAGGCCCTCTGGGGGCTCCCAGGTCACCTCGTTTGTGGACAGGTTCCAGTAGTATATCCTGCCACTGCCGCGGTCCAAGCACTTGCACCTGTGCAAATCCAAGTGCCCAATTCAACAAATGGCAGCACGGTTGACCAAGCAGAAAGACAGCCAAGCAAGCTGCGCACAGCCGTGACACGAGCTGTGCTCACTCTATGAACAACCAGGCGATTGTAGTCTGCTTACCAGTCTGGCCCCTCCGTTAGGTACCCTAGCAAGTCCTGGTCAGCGGCATTACCAGAGGCTGCAGCTGGTTCGGCAGCGTCTGCCATGGGTGTGTCAGAGGCTTGTACAAGTGTGGCGTTGTCTGCTTGTCCAGGCTCGCCACTGGCAGGCTGTCCATCAGCCAGTGCGCCCTCCCCAGTGTCGGCGTCACCCGTCAGTAAACCGCTGCCCTTGAGTTCCTCCATGAAGCTTGCAAGCTACACCAGTCATCAATACACACAGTCAACAGGTAAGTTTTCAATGCAGGCTCGGTATGGACTGCTTGTAGAGCAGACAGCTTGCCCTGCACATGCAACCGCACGCACCTGGTCATCAATGTCGCCGGCTTCATGGCTCGTGCCGGAAGTTGCTGCGGCCTCCGGCACTGTTGTTGCCCCTTGCACTGCCGGACCTGGGCTTTGAAGGTGCTTGCCTTGCCCACCCTCTTCGCCTGGCCAGTCTGCATCATCCGTCAGGTCCTCGCTGTGGAGAGAGACACGCGTACAAAGCAAGGTTGATGGGCACAACGTCCCAACGCGAAGCTTCCAAACAGCACAGTTGAAATCAAACAGGCCTACCTGTAATGCCCCAGGAGGTTTGCAAGGGTATTCTCTGCAGCAGGGACCTTTGAATCCGGCGAGTCCATCGCGCAGGTGCGCCAGCTTCAGTGACGCACCGACGCTGTTTTGCAAGTCGTGTTATGTACGCTCAGCGACCAGAACAGCAAGTATGTATGCAAAGGAGGGCATTGGTCCATCATGTTCTGGCTGGATTGCTTGTGATGGCGGTCCAGTCGGGGACCAGCCATACAGCATGCCATTCAGATTGGAACTTTGCACCATATGAAAGCAGCAACCACCCGCATGCGGAATCACCCATCACCATCGGCCAAAGAAGGGTGAACGCCGCTGTCCCCACACCATGGGATGATACCAGAGGGAAGGGCCCCAATCAGGGCCTGAGGTAATCATTGGATAGGTGGCAGGGCCTGAGGTGATACATACAGGGTGCAGAAAGTTGAGGGAGGCTCATCTCATCTTGAGTTTGCATGGGGAGGGATAGGACATGATCACATGGGGCAACAGGCCGGCCACCCCCTGAGCAGTTGCAGCGGCATGCCTGTGGAAACAAGGTCAAGGGAGGGGGGGAGCCTCCAGGGAGCCTGGGAGGGGGCGGCTGGGCATGGCTGGGGAATAGCTGTAATCCTGGCAGAAGCTGCAGGATCAACCTACGCCGGTATCGACAGTACAAATATTGATTACTCAAGGCCGCACGAGTGCTGCCACCTGCCGGTGTACTGCATGGCAGGCTGCGACGGTCGCGTGTGCCACGTGCACGCGGAAGCAGTGATGCACGGGTGCAGTGGTGGCAGTGGCACTGCACGTCTGCACCGCGCGACGCTGAAGACCATCCCGAGTGCGTTTCAATTGTGCTCCTCCATGCTAGGTTCTATTACTGCAAGCGTGAATTGCATTCGCTTCCGACAGGAAATGACCAGTAGTACAGTGTGCCGTATCCAGACCGCAAATATGGGGGGGGGCCGGGCGTGAGCAAGGGCAAAATGAGCGGGGAGCTCTCAGGCATGCGGTCAAGCCTGGAGGGCGGATGCGTATCCTGTAGCAGCATGGACAATGTTGCATTAGCATCTACTGCTGTACTTCTGGGCTTGCTCGTAAACCCAGCACCTCGCTGGCGGCAACTTCTAGAACAGGACTCCGTGTTGTGTCATGGAAACGCAACGCATCAATGCAGGGCTGCAGAATAGGAATGCAACCAGAAGTTGAACCCTCTTGCTGCAAATGGATGTCTGCGCTTGGTCTGCGCAACCGATTCACCGAATGCTTGCAGTACAACTGCGTGTCTTTTCCCCGCTATACCTGGCTCAGAGCCTTGGATCCAGTTACATTAAACACGACCCATATCACCTTCTTATGCTACACTACTATGCCTCCTAAGGGTAAAGGTAAGCTGCAGACCGCTCAAAGGCACTGACTCTTGCAGGCCCCCCACCCTCGCGCCTGAACAGTGTCAACTCGCATTGTTTGTGCAGAGAGCAGTGGCCCTGCAAAGATATCTGAGCCCGTTGTAGCCCAGGTCCGACGTGCGCAAGGCGAGAGCGAGAAGCATAAGGTTTTACGTGACACCAAGGTGGGATACCGAGAATTTCCCGAAAAGTTTTAACTCTAAGCACTTTCCCCTTCGCACTATGCAGCCAGCAGGAGCTGCACACTTTGTTGAACATAACGTGTGGGCCATGCTTTGCAGGGACCTGGAGAGGGGAAGGTGAGGAAGCAGCAGCAGGCGCGTCGCGGTGCTGCAAAGTCTGGCGCGCTTGGCTTCGGGGGCAAAGCGTTCAACGTTCTTGTCGTGCTGGGCATCCTTGCCAGCGTATACTGGATCGTACAGCTCCTGTGGCCCAAGGACTAGGCAGCCAGCGGAGCTGCAGCAGGGCCGGAGCAAGGAGGTCTTGCATTCTGAAGCCACGTGACTGCTGCGCACAGTCAGCGGCGGTTGCAAGGCGCGGAGCACAATGAAGCTCATAAACAAGAGCTTTGTCAAAGGCGGTGAAGGGCACGTCAAGTTGGTGCCCGAGGAAGGTGCGGGACAGTATTCCGCTGCTCGCTCCCTGCTGCCGTACTGTTGTTGCCCAAAGCAGCAGCGATCTGACATGCTCACGTAGCAAGACATGCAAGTGCGCAACGCTGCTGCTGTTCTGCTTGCACAGGCGAAGACATATGGCATGCATTTAACTTGATTAGGACTGGAGATAAGGTGACAGCCACCACGTTCAGGAAAATCAACTTGGATAAGGGAATTGGCGCTGACTCGGAGCGCGTGAAGCTGAAGCTCACGCTAGAAGTGGAGAACGTGGAGTTTGACACTGAGGGTAAGCTTGCTGATGTAAGGCCCTTGCGTACACTGGCGTCGTCAGTGTGCTGCTGTCTGAAAGCCTTCATTATGTCGTGCAACCTAGGGCGTTGCAAGCTGCACAGCAAACACTTGCCCAGGTGGCCACGCAACCTGACGGCCCTTCCCCGCATGAGGATCGCAACTGCTCAGTTGCGGCCCATGCGTGCTGTGCCCGCCTCCTTCACCGCCGCCCCCCCAAGCGTCCCCCCACCCTTCCCGCATGCTCGTTCGCAGCCGCTTACGTGCGTCGTGCTCGCCAACCTCCCCCCCCACACACACACAAACCCGTGTGCGTTGCTCACCACCTGCACTCATGGCGCAGGTGGTGTGATCCGGCTCAAGGGCCGCAACCTGACTGAGAACGAGCACGTCAAGCTGGGCGCGTATCACACCCTGGAGCTGGAGCTGCAGCGCGCCTTCAGCCTGGAGAAGAGCGTGTGGGACGCGATCGACATCGAGCGCGTCACGCAGGCGTGCGACGTGGGCGCGTCCGCCGACCTCGCTGCGCTGCTCATCACGGTGAGAGCGCGTGATAAACGCCTGCTGGCACTGACTCACGCACTGCATGCGTATGCGTACATTGGTGTGTGTGTGTGCTTGCGTGCCGACCACCAGCATCGCCATGCAGCGTGCAGCGGTTGCATGGCTGTCATCATGTCCTGCGGAATTCAGCCCCGGGCCTTCCTGCCGCCAAGGGCAGCTGGGTGCAACCTGGCAAGGCGGCGCGGCAGGCCAGCTGCTTGCTGGCCGCACTCGCTTTTGCTTGTCTCAATGATCATCAGAATGCTCATTACGCCATCCGCAACGCGCGAGCGTGCCTCTCCGCAGGAGGGCCTGGCCAACATCTGCCTGGTGGGCGGCAGCAC
>BDDA01000013.1:343779-410980 GCA_001662385.1 Chlamydomonas asymmetrica | reverse complement strand
CGGGTCTGGACCTGCGTGAGGGTGACAGGCGCTGGCTGGCCATCATTGATGGCATGCCGGAGAGCTATGCGGGCGAGGCCGTCAACCCCAAGCACCTGTCGCTGATTGAGAGGCTGATGGGCTACCACAAGCGGTATGCACCAGCGGTTGCCGACGCGTCGGCTGACTTCAAGCATGAGGCAGCTGTGAAGGAGGTGCAGCTCAACCAGCAGCCACTGCAGCAATAGATTAGTCCCGTATGGCTCATTCACTATGTGGTGCAGGCACCAACACAGCGAGCGCGGCAGGACCGTGCATGCAACGCCTGGCTGGGTCTTCTTGGTGTGGATTTTCATGTGTACAAGCATAAGGAATCGTGGGTGGTGATGCAATCCCGCTGTGATGCTTTTATACCTGTGATTCTTGCCATTCATACCGCTCCAAGTGGTCAACATGCTTCCATGATACATGTGCTGGAGCTGAGTGAGCCGCACGCATCTGATTGTCCCTATTGAGTCCCGATTCCCATGCCAGGCAGTGAGCCTTACGTAATGAATAAGACAATTTTTTGATGAGCTGCTGGCTCACTTCTGCCACTGTTCTCGTGTCAATCAGCACCACAGGCACTCTTGTGCATGTGCATGCGGTTGCTGAGACAGAGGAATTTTCCTTTCGCCCCTGCTGTGGCGAATATGCACTGCAAATTATTGTGTCGCACACCACTCGACCAGTGCGGGGACATAATAGTACCTCATCCCATGTCCTGCTCCATGCAGATGCATAGCAGGGATGAATTATTGCCTCTTGGCTGTAGTACAAGTGAGTACTCCGAGCAGGTTCAGATTCAGCCATCTGCAACACAAATCATGCACTCATACGCATGACAGATGGTGTTTAACATGTAAACTGGCTCACTGCCTCCTGTTGCCCCTGCCGTCTAGTCGAGCAACGTTGGGAAATCTTTCGGAGCTGGACCCTCGGCTAGCACCACATGCAAAGCAGAACAACATGCCACTGCTAGCATGCACGTGCTACGCAAGGTGTGAGAAGTGCATTCTGACATGACAGACAGTAACACGACCAACCTGCACTCCTACCACTCGACTGTTCTGGACCCCCATCAGACTGTGACGAGCAGCAGATCAGGTAGAAGCCTGCATGCAGCAGCCCTGGACATGCAGCAGCCCTGGAGCGCATTTCTGGAGCCTCTAAAGCATTGCGTTACACACGTCTCCTAGCCTCAACAGCGCCTCTTGTTGCAACAGTGCTGTTGCCTGTGAACCTGCCACGCGTACTACACATTACAAGGGCGCTTATGTGCCACATTCAGTGCTGCATGCTGTGGAGTCAAGTCGTATTTGACTGAACTTGATAAAGGGTCCGAGGGTGCAAAATCCAACCCAGCAAAAACGCAAGCACAGTGCAAGCAGGATGACACACTGTCACAAGGCGCGTACGAAAGGAACCGAGCAGGATGCGCAGGATGTCACGCACGTTGCACGCACGTTGCATTGCCCGTACGTAATGCATCAAACAATGCTCTGGATTCCACATGCTAGGGCCTTCGAGCCACTTGTCGAGCCTGCCAGCCTCTTGTCAAGCAACCTCTTAGATTGCCTTGAAGTACTCCTTGGAGTCCTGCACACAGTGGGTTACAGCGTGCAGTAAAAGTCGCCGTCAGTACAACGCCGTGGGCGCACAGGGCGGTCCAGGTCCATTAACAGCACATTCACCAACCGCAAGTGGCTTGAGCAACAGCACAGTGCTGCAAGGACCCACCTTGGGCGAGGGCTTCATGGTCTTGTCTCCTGCGGAAGCAAGACAGCAAACCGCGAAGGAAAAGACTGTACGCCCGAGACCACCGACACAAAACCACCTCAGACCCACCCAAGCCTAAGTCCCAACAAACGAATACTTGAGCTCGCATTCAAGTGCAGCTGCGGAAGGTCACGGCCCAGCCAGTTTTGCAATACAGCGCTGATCACTGCGCTGGCCGAAACCACCAACACCGTGACTGGCGAGAAGCAAGCCATTATAGACGGTTGTGGGTGGATGTGTCCCCAGGTACAGCCAGTTAAGTTGAGTTGCACTGCCGGCTCAATCCATACGATCTGGTGCACACTCACCGGGCTTCCAGCCAGCGGGGCAGACCTCGTCGGGGTTGGACTGCACATACTGAATAGCCTGCAGGACACGCTTGGTCTCCTCTACGCTACGGCCGAAAGCAACTGTAACACAAATTGCACAAGACATTACCACAGCCGGATCCTGTCAGTTGCTTGGTGTTGCTGCTACTGGTCTTGGTTCGGTGCAGTGTCGGCTGGGCAAGAAGTCTCGTTCAAGGCGCTCATCACACAAAACACCTGCAACTTTCCTGAGGCAGGCAACAGCTGCGCACACCACTCAAGGTACAAAGCCAGGCAACTGCTGCCACTTACGGTTGTTGATGGTCGCATGCTGGATGATGCCCTCCTTGTCAATGATGAACAGGCCACGCAGGGCAATGCCGTCGTCGGCCAGCACCTGGTAGGAAGCTGAGATTTCCTTCTTGAGGTCAGCCACCAAGGGGTAGTTCAGGTCGCCAACACCGCCCTCCTTGCGCGGGGTCTGAATCCAAGCCAGGTGCGAGAACTGGGAGTCTACTGACACACCCAAAACCTCAGTGTTCAGGTCCTTGAACTCCTTGTAGCGGTCCGAGAAGGCCGTGATCTCCGTGGGGCAGACGAAGGTGAAGTCCAGCGGGTAGAAGAACAGCACCACATACTTGCCACGGTACTTGCTCAGCTGCACCTCGACAAACTCCTGGTCGAACACCGCCTGGGCCTTGAAGTCAGGCGCGACTGAGCCGACCAGGGGCTTGCCACTAGCCTGCACGATGACGTTGCGGCGAGCAACGGCAGCGCGGGCCAGGGGCTTGGCGCTGGCAACACGCTGCTGCCTGCTGCCGAGGGCAGCGGAAGTCTTGGAGGACATCAAGGCTGCCATTGCTGCTGCGTGTCTACAAGGGTACGAGGCGCCTGCAAGAGCGACAGTTTTTGTGGGTGGTCTGTGCTACTCACTATCGCACGCTGCATTCTAGAAGGGAACTTCCAAAAGATAAATTTGCCGTACCCCCAGGGTAAGCGCACAAGAAAGGCCCTTGAGGCCCAGAGTGAGCCTAAGCTGCAAGGCGTTCAAGATAACAATCAAGAACATGGCAGCTCCTCCTGTCCCGTGTGCACTCCACCACAGCAGGGGTCGCGGTATCGCCCTGCGTTTGTTCCCTTCAGGCCAAGCTGAACGTTCCCTTTACACCAGTATCCACACTTCCCGTTCATGTTTCACGCAACAAACTTTCAAGAGTGCCAAAGATGCCTGCGTACGACTGAAGCAGGTTCGCAGCACGCCGAACGACGATCTCAATGATTTGATTTCGGTTGGGAGGAGTAGGCAAGAGCAGGTCACAGACCAGGTTAACAGCCAGGTCACAGACTTGGTTGACGTTGACAGGACCGCCGAGCTGCTGTTGTACCTTTGGTCCAGCTTGTTCGGACAGAAGTCGCGCACGCAGGTAACTCCTATGCGGTTCCGCGCCACATGCGCATGTGGCTGAGTGACTGCCACTCATAGGAAGAGGCTAACCATTTAACCAGCAGATCGGCAGCGCTCAAGTGTAATGCTCGGTCATGTTGGTGCATGCGGGCTCCGATGGCCTACCTCATGATTGTGACGCATGCACCAGCCCTGCAAGGCCGCAGTAAACCTGCACTACTCGTCCATTCAGAACAACTGCATGCACCGCTTTCACGATCTTAGCTGATGCTGCATCCGACCTGTTCACATGCAATCTCAACAGACAACTGGCAATCATGATGAGGACGACGCAAATGCGGCAGGAACGGCAGCGGTTATCCCGCCAGAGAGCAACGCAGGTGCGGCAGCAGACAGGCGGTGCAGGCCATGTGGAGACTTGACGCATGCCAGCGCCACACGTGCAGCCATGTACTACAGACCAATCATGCGGCACGGCCCCCTCAGCATCTTCTTGCAGCCTGCATGTGATCCTCTGCATTCGCATGCACAGTCTCCCAGGCAGGACCAGCCACCGCACGCCCAGTGGTAGGGCTGGGCTTGCCATCTACTGTCGATCTTCATGCTCTAGCACATGCCCTGATCTGCTGGCAACGCACCACGCGGATCCGGATAGTCTCAGAACACAAGGGCATGCTGCCGCCCCGTGCGTTTGGGGCGGCGCGTGTGTGTGGAGTGGCGCTGCCGGAGTAGCAGATCAGCCAGCAGCCGTCCAGCGTTGCGGTGCATGAAGCTAGGTTGCTCTTACCCACGCCCTCCATTATCAAATGTGCTTCTAGCCTTCCATCTCGCCAACCCAACTCACATGCACGCTAGCTCACGTGTAGCAATGGGCATTTGCGACTGCATGCTGCCGCCTCACGGTGTCTGTACTGTCATGACAGGGAGGGGACCTCAGGAAGTGGCGACGTTCGGCGGAGGGTGCTTTTGGTGCATGGCTGCGGTGATGCGCCGCGCGCCGGGCGTGGTGCGTGTGACGTGCGGGTACGCGGGCGGGCACGCCCCCGCGCCCACATACAAGCAGGTGCGCCATGCACGCACGCATCGCAAGGAAGCACACTCGTGCGGTAGGTCCTGTGAAATGGCAATGGCTGCGCTGCAGATGCATGCTGCTGGATGGCGGACGCAGCAGGCAGCGGTGCAAGAGTGCACTGCATCGGCATTGTGCGTGTCGCTGGATGCTGCATGGTCACCACGCCCACCATGCAGGCACTGGTGTTTACGTTTAGGGGCACCCCATTGCCTGCAACTGTTTGTATCATGCGCTCGGTCCTGTCGCCTGCCATTCTGCCATGGAAGCTCTGTGCGGCTCATCTCTGTACACCGCCACCCATGCGATTGGGTGCGGCCGCATGGCGCTGCGGTTTGTCGTGTCCGGTGCGACAGCAACGAGTCAAACACCCAGAGATCTCGCTTTGTTGACACGCCCCCCCCCCCGCCCCGCTTGTGGCTGTGCCGTGTGGCAGGTGTGTGCGGGCGGCAGCGGGCATGCAGAGGTTGTGCAGGTGGTGTACGACGCATCCGCCAGCAGCTACTCACAGCTCCTCAAGGTAAGTGTGTGCTTTGAGAAATCACCTGTGCTGCCGCCGCGCCTGCCGTTCCTTGCCATGAGCGTGCCGCCAAGACCGAAGCGTGCTCATGCACCTCTTGTCCAAGACCAGCCTGGCACGGAAACCTAATGAACAGCATCGCGTCGTAAATGATGTCGCACAGGTGGTGTGGTATGGTGGCAAGCAACTTGGCCCTTGGTGCTTCGGTGTGTATCACGGTGCACGCTACTGTAGGACCCACTCCTTCCCGGGCTGCCTGCCGGGGCACGCAATGCACACACAATTCGTGTGCAAGACGCATGCTCGCTTTGAACGGAGCTATCCCTGCACACTCCCGCAGGTGTTTTTTGCGGCGCATGACCCCACTGCACGCGGTGCGCGCGGTGTTGACACGGGCCCGCAGTACAGGTCAATCATCTTGTACAACACGGCAAGTCAACGAGACCAAGCACTTGAGGTGCGGAGCGTGGCATGTCTGCATGTTATGATGGGAATTAGGATCTCTCTCCTATTTGCAACAGTCTGTCAGCATGCTGGGGACTGGGGGCTTGGTTGCATGGCACGCATGGCCATCACAGCATTTCCAAGATCTACACAGATCCATGCGGATCCGCATGCGCACGGTGCATGTGAGCAGCCAAAGGCACCCGTCACCACTGTGCGGATGGTTTCCTTGCCATGTGTGGTGCAGGCGTTGGCCACGCTGCAGGTGGAGCGCTGTCAGGGGGCAGCGCTGCTCACGCAGGTCGTGCCGCTGGAGGAGTTCCACGTTGCTGAGGACGAGCACCAGAACTATTATGAACAAAATGACGAAACAGACTACTCTGTGTTTGTCATCAAGCCAAAGCTGGCAAGACTTGACTGCAAGACTTGATTGTGGCTCCGCAGCAAAGATGATGGCGGCGTTGGCACAGCCCACGCCTGCTGCCGAGGCTGGTGGCAACAAGTTGCTTTGACACTTGCACTCGCATAGTTCGCCATTTAACTCCTGCCACATGTGATAAATAGTTTTCACGTGGCGAGTGTCAAATTGGTTGTTGAAGGCAGCGCACAATTGAGGCAAGCGCAAGCCGTGGCAGGGCCTCCGCATAACACAGCGCGCGACGTCCAGCTGTAAACCTAGGCCATGTAACACGCTTCAGAATCTGAACACTGGTGTCAAAGCAACTGTTATTCATCTGAGCGCATACTTTGCATTTGCTTGCTTTTTTCTTGAGATGCTGCTCTGGCTTTTTCGGTCTCATACTGCCAGCAAGCGCTGTACGTGGTGTTGTCGACGCTTACCTCCCTATTCCTGTTTCACATTCAGCTAGATAACACGGTCGCATATCGCTTGCCAAGCGTTTTGGACACCAGACTTCGCGTTTTGACAAGAGCCGTTGGCCATCAGCGCGCCCGCCTCGGGCCTCGCACAGCCATGTTGCTCAGCCCTATGAAGGTTGCGTCAGGAACGCTGCACGCTGCTCACCAACGTCGGTGCAACAGTCTGTTGCCGCGCCTTCCACAGAGAGTGCATTTGGGTGACACTATCAGAGGCTCATCACTGCTGCACAGTCGTGGGCAGCTGGTGGTCCTCCGTGAGGTATGCATTCCCCGCGTTGTCCTTGCACCTTGTATGTGCCTGGTAGCGGCATCGAAGTCGGCTTCGTGGCGAGCGCACGGTCGTTAAGAGTCTTGATGATGGTTTCTTGGGGGCCTCACAGAGCCTTGACCTGTGCCTTTGCGGCAGCAGCTCGAGTTGGCACAGCAGTGTTTCCACACAAAGTTACCCTTTCAAAACCTGCAAGCTGTTGGTTGTGCTTGTTCCTCGTTCATCCTCGGCGCTTGTCTTGTTGGTGTGGTTGGTGCGAGCAGGCTGCCACGACGGAATTGCTTGAAGCCCCGCCAAAGACAGAGTCCAAGGCTTCTCACAACGGTGTAGCAAGCTCCAATGGCCATGCCAGCAGCAGCAACGGGGCGAGCAACGGTGCTTCAGCGGCCAGTTTGAATGGCAACGGAAACGGAAACGGCAACGGAAATGGGAAGGTCATCGTGTTGCCTCCCTCAGTTGTGCCTTCCGCCACAGCAGCATCGCAGCGTGTGACAGCAAGCAGCAATGGTCACAACGGCAATGGCAAGCCAGTACCTGTACCTGCAGCTGCTGCCGCATCTGCCTCGACAACATCAACGCCTGCGCCCGCAGCTCCGCTGTCAGCAAAGGGTGCCATGAACAGCAAGCCTGCCCAGTCAGAGGCACTCTCCTCGCTTGACGCTGCGATGGACCCTCAGGGAGCAGGCCAAGTGGAGACGGTTGCCATCACAACGCCTGAGCCCATACCCGACACCATCAAAACGCCGTACAAGCGACCAGGGGGTGGCTGGAGCCAGTTCAAGTCGTACTCTGTCTTCCAGGTATGCAAGCGGGTATGCAAGCATGTGGTCACATGTACTTTTGCGCGTATTTTACCATGCGTGCACTTGCGCATGACAACAGTCCAGCGTGCCTTCAGGCTGGTGCACCAGTCGCACTAGTCAAATTATGTGCGAAAGTTGTTTCTGCGTAAACACGTGCTAGGCGCGAAATGCAGCAGTAAGCGTGTGCCAGCGTGTGTGTGTTGCTGTGTGAGCAGAGGACGGCGGAGATTTGGTGCTTTGCGGTGGCGTTTGGGTGGCGCTACTTGATGCTGGGCCAGAAGTGGACGTATGGCAAAGCGGGCATGACGCCCGAGGCTGTGTCTGCGCGCAAGAAGGAGGTTGCGATCTGGCTGCGCGAGGGGCTGGTCAAGCTGGGCCCCACCTTCATCAAAATCGGCCAGCAGTTCTCCACACGCGTGGACGTGCTGTCCCCAGAATTCATCAAGGTATGCCCTGCAATTCCTGTTTTCACAGCAATGCACAGCGGGCTACAGACTGCGATGCACCCACGCATGCGCTCGAATGGTGACGACACCCCGTGGCAACATGGCTTGCCTCACATGCGCAGGTAGCCAGGCACATGTTCACGTTTGGGTGACCTTCCTCAATACAATCGCCTGCCCAGTTGCCTTCTCGGCCAGTACTTCATCACTGGCATCCACGCCACACCTCAAACTTCATGGATTGGTGTCCCCACTGCATGCATGCAGGAGCTGGAGAAGCTGCAGGACAACGTGCCGCCATTTGACAACAACGCGGCGCGCGCCATCCTGGAGTCCAGCATGGGCAAGAAGGTGGACGAGGTGTTCACCGAGTTTGGCGCGGAGCCCATCGCGGCGGCCTCCCTGGGCCAGGTGCGCACCGCCAGCAGCAGCACCAGCAGCCGCTGCAGCAACAGCAGCGCAGCCACGCTCATTGCGCCCTTCCGCTGTGCCTTTGCGCTCATCGGGCATGGCCTCGTGTGTGCATCAAGGGAGTGGCACCCGCGCTGTAGTCCATTTGCCTATCGCCGAAGGCTTGCAGTTTGGCATGACGTGGCGCTTGGTACCGCACGTTGATGCATGTCGAAGCGATGTGGGTCACGGCAATGTGGGTCACACTGACATCTCGAACCTGCTGTGACGGATGCAGCGTGGTAAACCCACATGCATGCTGAACCCACATGCCGGCAACTGATGTGGCGCTGCTGCTGTCCATGCATCCATGCATCCAACACTTGCGTCAACGCCGCAGGTGTACATCGCGCGCCTGAAGACCGGCGAAAAGGTGGTGGTCAAGGTGCAGCGCCCCGGGCTGAAGGAGCTGTTTGACATTGACCTCAAGAACATCCGCGCGCTAGCGGTGTGGCTGCAGAAGGTGGACCCCAAGACGGACGGCGCGGCGCGCGACTGGGTGGCCATCTATGACGAGTGCAGCCGCATCCTCTACCAGGAGATCGACTACAAGTGCGTTCACCCAACCATGCACGATCCATGGCGTTGTGATGATGAGAGCATGACGTGCATGACGCACGGTCGGCCAGCCAGGGGGTGGGGGGCGCGTCAGCAAGGGAGCGGCCGGCTTGGCGAGCCAACCGCCTGCGTGTTGGTGTGCGGGTGCAGTGGGTTCTGAGTTTGACGTGCGATCCAGGCCTCCTCAGCAATATGCGCCGTAAACCGTATTGCTGCCAAACGATGCACATGCTACGGCATATTTTCAGCCCAGAGGGCATGCGTGGCACACGTGCGTTAGAGCGGTTGCGCTGGTTGCTTGTGTCATGACAGGCTGGAGGGCAAGAACGCGGAGCTGTTCCGTGAGAACTTCAAGGACCTGTCGTGGGTCAAGGTGCCGCGGGTGTACTGGGAGCACTCGACGTCAGAGGTGCTGGTGCTGGAGTACACACCAGGTGAGCAGCCTCTTACCCCTACGCATACGCACATGCACACTGCATGGCTGCACAGGAAGCGCACTAGGTGCAACACGCTGCGCACACGCTGCGTACACCATCACATAGCTGAGCATTGCATTCGCGCAAGGTCGCCATCCGCAGGGGATTTGCGTTGCTGCAGTGGCGGGGAAGGGCTTGTGCCTGCCCCCGGCTGGGGCGAGCGAGACGCACCACAAGCCAAGCACATGACTCAGCAGTGGCAGCAAGGAGGACACAGTAGCTACATTGGACGAAGCGACATCAGCACTGGCAGCAACAGCAGAGTCAGCGGGTGTCTTCTCCAGCTGCGACTGATCAGCAGCAGCAGCGTTGACGCAGATCGCTGGGGCGGTGCCTATTTGGAGGAGACGCTGACGCTGCCAAGCTGGACGGCATGCAGCCCTTGAACGTCCTGTCAGCGTCACGCAGCAATGCGGGACGCTGTGCATTATCTGCATCCTTCCTTCCTGCGGGGTGCTGTCGCGGATGGATGTCGTTGTTGCTGTGGCGCCATGCGGGTCGCGTCAGCTGTGCATGCGCTGCACGATATGCGCCACACGGTGATGCAGGCGTCAAGATTAACGACGCCGAGGGCATTGACCGGCTGGGCCTGGACCGCAACCGCCTGGCGCGCCTGTCAGTGGAGTGCTACCTGCAGCAGATCCTCAGGCACGGCTTCTTCCATGCAGGTAGGTGTGTGGACTGCAGAGGTCGGGCATTGGGCATGTGCGGCCGCGGAGCCAGTGTGCATGAAACCGCTTGCCCAATCCACAGGGGGGTGCGAAACAGGGTGAAGCATTGCAGGATGTCGGATGGCTGGCCGAGCTTTGCCACCTGCATTGCACAACTACATCCCTCAACCCACAGAATGAATGTGACAGCTGAATGACACGACAAACGGATGTGCATGCGCAACAACAAAGCACCACTGCAAGCACTGGAAAAGCCGGAAGAATCCCCTACTCTGTCATCTAGTCAACCTGGCTGGCCTGACTGTGGCCGGTTGCCCTGCTCCCTGCAGACCCGCACCCCGGCAACGTGGCGGTGGACGCCGGCGTTGACGGCGGCCGCCTCATCTACTACGACTTTGGCATGATGGGCTCAATCTCACCGGACGTCAAGTCAGGCCTCCTGGAGCTCTTTTACGGTGCGTGTGTTTGCCTGGACGCACTGCAAGCATGCCTGGTGGAGTGCAAGGGGATGACGTATTGAAGCTGCCTGCGGGTACCCGTGTGTGTTGATTTGCATGCGGTGATGCGGGTGTTACCAGGGCGTGTGAACGGTGATGCAGCTGATGCGAGTGCAGCTGGCGGCGTTTGCACCATGTGGGGCTGCAAAGCAGCAACAGCCTGAGAAGCTACAGAAGCAAGGCCGGCAGCAGGAGCAGCAGCAGGAGCAACAGGAGCAGCACGTGCTATATTCCATGCATGGCAGCCCGCACACAGGTGGGCAGCTTGCGGCAGCGGAGGGGCATCAGGGTGCCTTCGTGCATACCTCTGTGGCAGCAACCATCCGCACACCCTGCTGGCGCCCTAAACAGCAGCCGCGGCAGCGACCCTTACAGCAGCAACGCAAGTGGTCACACGCTAGTCAACGACCAGAGCGGCAGCGGAGGCCCACACACAGAAGTTAGATCGTTGCAGTCAGGACGTGCCTGTGCAATGTGCTCCAGGAACAATGTGTCCCGACGACTGATGCAGGCGGCTGTGTGATACACACAGCCAAGTCAAATGCACGTTGCCTCACATCCTCGCCAACATGCATCGGGAAGTGCTGGCCACTACACACCTGCATTTGCAGTTTTGCACATACCGTATATTTGTCTGGGGCGCCAGCAGAGATACGACAGCAGCACTGCAGGGCCGTATCGTGAAGCTGTGCGTGTGCGTGTGTGCCTGCACGTGCGGGGGTGCAGGCGTGTACCAGCGTGACCCGGACCGCTGCCTTGACGCGCTGGTCAAGATGGGCGTGTACCTGCCCACCGGCGACAAGACGGCCGTGCGCAGGACGGCGGAGTTCTTCCTCAAAAACTTCCAGGTGCGTGCGCGCGGCGGGGATGCGGGCTTGCGGGGATGCAGTCGTATGATTGCGTGGGATCGAGGGCGGCGGGAAACAGCAGGCTACCAAACACACGCGCATTGCAAGCAGAGAATCAGGATGACCAGGATGATTCCCTGCCTCGCGCTTCGCTGCCCATACGCTGACGGGAATCAAACCCCACTGCCCCACGGGAACACATGCAGTGACATATTTCTGACACACGCATGCACACCTACAGGAGCGCCTGGACGAGCAGCGCCGCGAGCGCGAGACCAAGGGCGCCGACTACAGCAAGTCGTACAAGCCGCAGCGCTCCAAGGACGAGGCCAAGCAGCGGCGCAAGTTTATCCTCACCAGCATCGGCGAGGACCTACTGGTGGCTGCCAACGACCAGCCCTTCCGCTTCCCAGCTGCCTTCACCTTCGTGGTGAGACCATAACAGAGCCGTGCTCGCACACACCAGTAGCACCGTTGTTCCTTTTGCGGCAGCCACCAGCTCAGCCCAGACAGTGGTGCAGTTCCCATCATCATGCACGGCCCCTTGGGAAGCACACTGCATGGCCCCACGGGAACCAAACACCTCAAAACATACCTCAGTAGCACAGAAGACACAGCAGTACGCCAAATGACATGTCACATGTGTGAACACTGCACAATGCGAACACCATAGCCGTGTGGTGTCAGCCTCTCACGCAACAAGCCTGCTGCACCAGCCTCAGCTTGTGCTCCATACCTCCACATTTCAACTTTTCGCACTTGGAGTGTTCTAGCCGAGGCCAACACTCTCATTTAGATGAGGAATGATGCCTCCAGTGGGCACCCTGCAAGCACGCGCAGCTGTTGCTGCACCATCCGCACAAGCACGTGTATGTGAGAGTGTTGTGGCGGCCGTGCATATGCGCGCAGGTGCGTTCGTTCACGGTGCTGGACGGCATCGGCAAGAGCCTGGACCCGCGCTTTGACATCAGCGAGATCGCCGCGCCCTACGCGCGCGAGCTGCTGCTGGAGGGCAACCCTGTCACCGCCAAGTTCCAGCGCGAGATCAAGAAGGGCTTCCTGAACCAGGTGAGGTTTTGAGAGAGAGAGGCAGGCTGAGGCTCTCAGAGAGAGAGCGGGGGAGAGAGAGGGGGGACCGTGAGGGGCCTGTCAAGCCCCTCAGTCCTTTGCTCACCACGTTCGCTTAGACCGCGTTGAGTCTTGGGGGGTCCATGCTGTGAGGCCATGGCCCCGGATGGACCAGGCGGTCTGGCTGAACTAATAAGCTGCATGCGGCTAGGACTAACGCAGGTGTTCAGGCGTGTGACACACTCACTGGTTCACCATTGCCTCACCTGGGTGGCACAGCCAGGTTGCACAAGGGTTGTGTGTGCGCGCTAGGAGGACGGGCAGCCGGCTGGCGCTTTTACTCCATGCACAGGCCACCACTTGGCGAGCCCTGCAAGCAATCACACAGCATCCTGTGGGGAGAATGGCTATGGCACACAAGTATCAAACATATGCAGCACCTGCGTACCCCTCGTAGTGCTTCCATGAACCCACCGGCCCCCCCAAAAACAAGTAACATCCCGTTACCTGCATGCCCCCGCATCCCCTTACCTGCATCCCCCCGCCCCCTTTCCCCCTCTGTGCCCCCTGCAGAACCGCGCCGTGGTCAACCTCTTCAAGGCGCCCAACCAGATCGAGCAGGTCGCCGAGACGCTGCAGCGGCTCGAGAAGGGCGACCTCAAGCTGCGCGTGCGCGCTCTCGAGGCCGAGCGCGCGCTGGTGCGTGTGCAGGCCTGGCAGCGCGTCATCTTCGCGGCGCTCGCCGCGTCGGCGCTGCTCAACGTCGGCACGGTGCTGAGCGTGTCGGCGGTCTCGGCCGGCGCGACAGCGTCGTTCGTGGGCGCGACGTTCTTCGCGTTCCAGGTGCTCAAGGGCTACCTCTCGGTCGTCAAGCTGGAGCAACGCGAGGCGCAGATCACGGGAGCGGCCGCCTAGAGAGCGCGTTAAAGAAGCCACGGCGGGTCCTGCCGTAGGCGACATGAGCGTCTGTGTGTTTTGAAGCGTGTGCGATGTATTTCAGTGAGGTGCCCGTGAGCGCGTGTGTGTATATTGTATTTGTGAGGTGCCAACGGAGGGGAGCCGTGTCTTCAGAGTTATTTGGTTCCCATGGGGCCATGCAGTGTGCTTTCCGTGGGGCCGTGCAGTGTGCCATACAGGGAGGGAGCCGTGGTGTGTGTGTGTAGTGTCTGCAGCGCGATGTCCAGGACAGGAGTCTCGTTCGAAGGGGTCCTGAGAAGCCGCCACGGCGCAAAGAGTAGTAGCGTAGTATGCGTTGCCTAAGCTTGTCACACGCAGCGGCAGCAGCCACAAGAGCGCCAGTGCCCGAGACTCATATAAGGCGAAGCAGCAAAGGCGCCGCCTGCAGCCGCGTAAGCGTGCAGAAGTGGGGAGTGCGTAGAGCAGGCTGTCGTGTAACCGGGCTGCGCACAGCGCTGCGCGCATGTGACCACAATGCCTTGTCTTCGTCATGCACTGCGATAGATAATCTGCTCCCCCGACCGAGTTGTTCGTGAGTTCAGTGTGGTACGATTTGCGCGCATCCAGCTGTGCATTGAGCGTAAGCACGATTCCCTGTCTGAAGCTACTAGTTCCTCTGTCTGACCGTGTGTGTTGGATGTACCAAGGGCTGCGAAAAATAAGCACTGCCGGATGTGTTGAGTGCGGACAAAACGGGTGCGATGGCAACGCCTGGCTGGGCAGCAGGCGGCTCCCATCACCCCCCCCCTGCTTACAAGGCGTGTGCCAGTGTATTTGCGGACTCCCTATCTGCTATGGTAGGTTTCACTTGCCGTTTGTTCGTGCACATACCGTCTTCGCGACGCTCCTCCGCGCTGCGTCGCAGCTAGGCGCACCTGCCCCGCCGGCAGTGCCGCGAGCATGGACTGCCGTGTGCGTACGCAACCACTGTGCAACTAACAGCACGGCCACGGCACTGCTGCCTTCCGTGCCCCCTAAACCCCCGTAAGCCGCAAGCCACACCCTATTGTGGTGTGAGCGGCGCCGCAGCGCTGAGTGTGACGGCACTCCCTCTCCTTGCTTGCTGGCTGGCATGGAAACATTTTTTGGTGCCCAATTGATCACCACCGTAAGCCGCAGGTTCGGCTGTGTGTGTGCGAGGTTAATGGGTCAGGCCCGCAGCCTCCGAAACCGTACATGTATGCTTGCCCTGCCACCATCTCGGCCCGCCCCTTCGTTGACATCCTGGTTTGCTTTCTGTTATTTCCTGGCCTGCTGTTCAGCGACCAGCGGGTGCTGATCCCCATCTGAGGCCAAGGTCCCGTTGTTGGATCCCGGCACCAAGCCCTTGTGTCTTAAAGAGGGAGACGCACCCGGGGCGCTCGGGGACAATTGAATTTGTGTGTCTGCATCTCCAGCGCGTTAGTAGGCCTGTCAGTGCGATTGTTCCTATTGCGTGTGTGCTGTTTGTGTTTGTAGTGTTTTTTCCTCGTGGGGCCATGCAGTGTAGGTGCAGTGTGCGTATGCGTAAGTATGGAGACTGCACCTGATGATGCCGAGGTGTCTGGACTTATCTTGCGGCTGCCGCAGAATGAACAGCAGTTTGCTGGTCTCAAACAGTGGCCGTAGTGACCGCGCTCTGCCAGTGTAGGCGTGTTCAAGCATCTGTGCTGATGCAATCCTGCGACTTACGCTGTGAAGCTGATCGCTCAACGGTGCGGAACGCTGTTTGTGTGTGCATGTGCGCGCGTGGCTGGTGCGCACCTGATGTGCTGAGTGAGAGAGCAGCGTTTGTGCCAGATGCTGGGCAGCACACTGAGGCGCAGTGATGGAGAGGGCCCTTGCCACTTTCAATCGCTCACGACTGACGGGCCAGTCGTGCATAAACGCGCATCAGCATGTGAACCTACACGCGAATGTCGCCACAATTATTTGACAGACAGGTGCTGCCACGACCTGCGCTCCCTGGATTTGAGCGCCATGCCGGCGTGCCTGAACAGCGCTAATGGATCGACTGGCTTCGACTGTAAACAGCGCTGCATGTCTAGAGATGGCTCCTTCCTGCTAGCCTTCCCCCCAATACCGTTGCAATGTCCCGCCGATCAGCTTTGCATACAGTCTGTTTCTGGCGGTGAATGCTGTGGCCTTGTTAAACGGACAACCCTGGTGCGTGAATCCTTATGCTGCGCTTGCCGACTACCTACACGTACGCGGCCAACACTCCAACCCCAGTGAGGCGCCCGTGACGAAGAGGGTGAACCACGGCTACGCAGTGCGCCACACAGGTGTATGTTGCTTGGAGTTGCACCGCCACCAGCGACAAATCTTGCACGCCCATGCACTGAGGCGCGAGCCTGGCACTGTGCGTGCAAAAGTTTGTTCCGCGCATGCAACACGTGTGCCACTAGTTGCCGATCAAGGGAATGCCAGCGGCTGGGCAAGCAGCCTTGCAGTGCACAGTGGCGTGCCTCAACACACCTCGCGCCTGCGCAGCCAGGCAGCCAGACAGGCCCTTCCCTGCAGCATTCGGGGCTAACACTGTACTGCTGTAGCGCTGGAGGCAGCCGCCAGGTGTCGTGACCGCACCAGGTGGTGCAAATACAATCTCATGTGTGCAGTCAGTCACAAGTGAAATGCACAGCAGCACTGCGCAATGTCGCATATGGTCGAGTGGAGGGACACCAAGAAAACGTCGATACTGTCCAAAATGTCGGCACATGCCCGAAGCAAGCTTCAAGCATGCTTCTGTATGCATTTGGTGTCTGCGCCAGCTTGGTTGCGGTCCCGGATTCCAATGCAAGGCAGTCTCTGGTGCGCCGAGACGGGAGCGTGGTCTGGCCCTAGTAGTAAGCACACAGCAGTGCACTGCAGTGCTGTGCTGTGGGCGTATTTGGACGCTTGGCTGTGCACAGGGACCAGTGCCTTCCGCGATTCGCTCACCAGCAACAAGCGTGCACTCCCAAGTTCCAACTTGTCAGGGCCTGCTAATGACATTGGCCCAATTGCTGTATCAGGAGGCCGTGGTGTTGCCTGGTAGAGGATTTAGTGATTCAGTTATCGTATATGAGTGACGTCTGCCATAACTATTCAACATGTCTTGACCTGGCCCAGACCTGAGCGCTTGTTGAGGCTTGCTACTGCACCTTGCATGCTGCGTAATCGTGTTCCCACGCCCGTTAACAAGTGGCATTTATGGGATGCAGTCAGGCCAGCCCAGCTCCTCCATGCCTGCTGTCTCCACCACACTGACAGACGACTGCCAATACATGGCTGGGCCCTTTCAGTCAACGATGATGAACAGCACAGCGGTTACTTCAAATCAGTGAGTGGCTGCAAAGCCACACATGCCCTGAGAGTTGCGACGACAGTACGATACTGGGGTACAGCTGCCATGGGCTGCAAGACTTGCAATGGCAACAGCAACACCAAACACCAGTAGTGCATAGCGAGTCCAGGATGGCCCCTCATGGGCAGATGAGAAACAGCAGGGTGCATACGGTAACACCAAAAGCCTTGTCGCTTGTGTGCGGATGAATGGTTCTGAAGCGCAGCCGCATGGGCGCATGTGGGCATCACGCACGTGCCGCAGTTGAACCCGGCCCAGATCATGGGAAGGTGACGAGGATCAATTGCAGGGCGGGTTCACTCCATTGCGAGTGCCTGGTAGCTTGCATGGCTAGAGGCAAAGTACCGCATGGATTAAGGCATGATGAACGCAATGCTGGCGGTACGATGCGTAATGGGACCAGCGCTACGCATATTACGGTATCAAGCAGCAACTCTCCAGGTTGCTGAGCGTTGCCGAGTTCCGCCCAGCCACACTGCGTTCGACCAAAAATGGGGTGCGTAGCACTCAATATAGGTACTGTGCGTTGGTGGGGGCAACACGGTATTTGAAACACTCGGACGCTGCCGCGTTGTGGGTCCTGAAGGGTGCTGCGGATGTGACCCCGCCCGGCCACCGATGACCGCACTCAAGAGTGTGGGCGAATGTGATGCAGCGTATTTTATGGTCGAACGAGCAAGCAAGCACGCCCAACATACGGGCCATGCGGGCCATGCAACAAGAGCGCTGAACGCTATCAACGGCGTCCTGCGTGCAGTGCGCAGCGCCCCCACCATGAAGCGCTGTGGCATCAGGATTCGCGAGAGCATGGAGTGGCATGCTTGCTGACAGGCCTGCCTTCAGCACATATGCACCCTGATGGCCTGATGGCCTCCAGGGGGGTGCACTCTGCGTGTGTGTGCGCCACCAAACCGAAGCCATGTGGGCCATGGGTAAATGATGACACCCAAACACAGGCCAGTTGGGCCAATGCTGCCTGGTGAAAGTGGTGAGGCTTGATGCGCGGGCGAAATGGGATTCTTCATGCGGGAATGCAGAGACGCACCCTGCTTCGCTACTGCATGGGCTTCTTCTTGCCATCTGGGTCGAAAACGTAGCGCTTGCAGGTGAGCGTGAGGGTGTTGTCCTCGGCGGTGCGGCCCTCTGTGGCGAGACCGCCCGGGAAGTACGCCTGCATGCACACACACACGCCGCCAAGCGCATTGACAGCAGGCAGCGCAGCGGTCATATGCTCTTATACTCATGCATCGAGCATGTTGCCGCAGCCTGCCAGTCAAGTGCAACATGCAGTCAACTACGAACACAAATGGTGGAGATCAAAACCGCATCACCGGGCACTCCATATTGCCCTGGATGATGCAGGTATGGTCATTCCATCGTGGCCCTTGCCCTTCCTTAGTAACCCCCAGCTTCTTCCGCCCAGTGCCCCGCTGCGTGTGTGCGTGTGCTCACCTTGACCTTGCCTGACTTGCCAAACGACGACTCGATCGTGCCCTGCTCACCGCGCCCAGTTGTGACCTGCGGCAATCGCCCACATACCAATACACAGCACGCAACACACAGGGGAGGGGATAAGCTAGTGGTGGTGAAACAACGGTACCGTTGTACGATCAGCAAACGTCATGCCGGCGTCTGGTGCAAATTAGACGTATCAGGAATGCTGGTACGATGCCCACGCTAATCGCACTTGCCTTGAGGTTCAGGAACACGGAGATGTCGGTTTCCTTCTTGAAGAGGTTGCGCACGATTGCGGTGCTGCCATCCGGCTGAATGCGCTCTATCTGGCCCTGACGCCGCTTCACCTGAACATAGCAGCAGCAACCAGTGGGGGGGCAGTAAGCACAGCAACAAGCAATCTGCCTCTCCTTCGGGCTACTGGATGTCTGATCCTGGAATTACGGTATGCAGTGTCAAGGTTTGCTCGGATGCTCGCTGCCTACATCGACGAACCTTGGTGCCAAGCGTCCGCCTTGGGAAACGCCTGACGCTCGGGCATGGCCTCCTCCCATCTCCCCTTCCTTCCCCCTCCCCTTCCTTATTCCTCAGCCTCCTTCTGCTCTCCCCCTCCCTCCGTTCTCCTGCGTCACTCTCAGAAGCGTGCTCGCCCCCCATGATTACATCATCACTCGGCCGATCAGGCCATTCATGGATGAGCACAGCGGTCATAGATCCCCCCGCCCCCCCTCATACGTGCCTCACCTTGTACACTTTGAGCCGCTTGAGGTCCGCGGGCTTAGCGGGGTCCAGCAGGGACACCAGCCGCCCGTAGAACGCCAGGCGGCACGCCTCCCCGTGGATGTCGGCGTCAAACTTGGCGCCGATCACCAGCGAATCGCGCGGCGCCGTCACGGGGTGCTCGAAGCGCATCACCACCCACTGCGGGCCCCAGTGGTGCGGCTCCTCCTCCTCCCCTGATGCCGATGCTGATGCAGATGCGAATGCTGCATGCGGGCCTGAAGCTCCCCCGGCGGTGCCGTTGCTGCTGGCCGCGCCGGCGTTGGCGGCGTTGTTGCGCTCGGCGTGCGCTGCTGCGGCCAGCGCCTCTGGCCCCAGCGGCCGCCCCTCCAACCCATATAGCTCGTCCTGTTGGCGCCAGCAGGCAACGCATCGTGCTCCAAAAGTTGTAACCAAGTGCATCATTCTGCTCCGGAACCATGACATTCCGGACCGTACTGCGTCAGCCTTGTGACCACAAATGCCACGGTGTCTAGTAAAAATGCTTATTACGTGACACGTTCAAGCTGCAGTTGCATTGAATTACATCAAACTGGTCAGAGTACAGCCCAAACTCACCACTTCACCATTGACATGAATCAGCCAGTCAATCAACCGACCCAAACACTGACGGGTACACACTGGGGAGGCGGCTGCACCCAACACACCATACCTTGCCCTACAAAACGGCCACAGTGCCTGTGGTGCTGCTATCTCTTCCCAATTCCCATTACCACGACAGTGCGGGGTACCGTATGTGTCAGTCCAGCCCACAATAACCAGCAGCCGGCTATCAGGTAGGCTGTCCTTCGCTAAAATACACCACGCACGCACCTGGTACAGGTACGTGGCGTCCCAGTCGAAGGCCATGGGCACCTCTATGAGGCTCATCGCGTTGAGGTTCTGGATCATCAGCGCCAGCGCCGTGCTGCGCTCCACGCCCTGGCCGTCCGGCCGGCCGAAGAAGGTGAGGTCCGCCATCACGGTGGAGTGGCCAACGCTGACGTGGAACTTGGCCTTGCTCGGCACGCGGCCTGATCGGGGCGCAGCAGGACCAGGCACGCCAGCACGTGGGGCCATACAACACACACAGCACGACGTACATCATTTTGTGTGCGGAACTGATCGGGGTTAGGTATTGCGGCAACTTGGCCTGATGGTGCGCTGAGCAACGTGCGTTCAGCGCACCATTGCGTGCCGCCGCTATAGGGCGGGTCGGACCAGCCGCAACGGCGCCCGGTTGGCGGCTTGCGGTGGCGGTCGAGGGATTCAACAAGTTCAGTCCCAAAGGCAGGAGGTGCGGGCAGCCGACAGGCGGCACCTCCTGCCTCTAGGAGAAAACTTGTTGCTATGCGAAGGTGAATCCCTCGACCGCCACCGCCAGCCGCCAACCGGGCGCCGCTACGCCTCACCCAACCGGCCCTACAGCGGCAGCATGCCACACAGCGGCATGCTACCCTGGCTTGCCGATATGTATCGCACCACCGTCGATATCTCCAGCGGCGGCAGCGCACATACTTCCAGCCGCGGCGAGCTGCGAGCTGTGAGCCTTGCACTTTGATCGCTCTACATCACCGCTGACGTGGAGCCCGACATTGCTGCTGTTGGTGCTGCAGACTGTCAGCGTGTGGCAGATCACCGCACGGCACACTAGCATGTGTCGCCAGCTGTTCCAGCAGCCAGGCTGGTAGCGTTTGTATCACAGATCCCCAGGCCTAGCTGTGCAGGCCGCTAGTACTCCACTTGCCCTTGGCAAAACATCTGATTTATACGCACACACATGAACGCAGGCATGCAACGCTCAGCGCACTAACGCACCAGCGAAGAAGCGGATCTTCTCCACCGCGGCCACTGCTGCTGTGAATGTGGGCACCGAGCCGGGTGTGCAGGCCAGGCCCCGTTCCAACGCCCCCGCGTCCAGCTGCGTCACGCACAGGCCTATGCGGTCACCCTGCAGGCGCATACAGTGCAGTGGAGTAGAGTGGTCCAACGCCAGAATCAAACCACCAGCAGGGTGTTTGTCAGTTGTCAGGTGAGGGTAAGGGCCGGCCACAAGAGTGAAACCGGCCTGCAGGCACTCCACCCCTCAGCATGCACGCCACTCCTATGCATGCATTGAGTTGTTCCAAGAGGTGCTTGCTGCTGTGGACCACATGGGGCCGAAACATATTACAAGCGCAATGCGCCGCGCACAAATGCAACACATGGGGCTCCCTGGTGACCCGCGTGTGCATGCAGGAGCCTCGTGGACTGACGATGCCTTCACATCACGCCATGCGACGGCCCAGTGCACTCCCTGGCGTGCGCGCCTCCCTCACCTGCACCGCCCGCTGCACGGGCCGCTTGAACATCTGCATGCTCTTGACAGGCTTGCTGAGCTTGAGCGCCGGCAGCTCTATCGTCTCACCCACGCTCACGCTGCCCTGCATGAAGCGCACATGTGACGGGGTCAGCGTGAGACCAGCCAGCCCAGGCACGGCAGGGCATTCAACACAGCATGCTCGATTGATTGATTGACTTCCGGTAGCCTGGCAGGCCCATCACTGATAAGGGCACGGGGTTATTAGCATCGTCAAGTCCATGCAACATGTGTAAAGTGATGTGTTAGTAGTTTGCTATGCATGCCCCCCAGCCATGACAGGGTTTGTCAATAGCCTGCTGCGCCGTCCCGCCCCGCTCCCCGCATCCCGCACCTTAAGCACTGTGCCTGTGAGGACCGTCCCCTGGCCGCGTATGGGGAAGCAGTGGTCAATCGCAAACAGGAAGGGGCCTGACGTCACACGCGGCTGCGGCGGCACCATCGCCACCAAGAGCTCCTGATACCCCACAGCACAACAACAAGAAGACACAGCAGCAAAGCAGCACAGTAAAGGTCACTCCAGTTTACAGCTGCCAACAGTTAACGACACCCATACGACACCCAAGCTAGACCGCACACATCGTACAGCAGCAAGCAGAAACTTCTGCAGAGGCAGGCTGGGCAGTACAATCATCAGAGGGCCTTGGCCAGCCCAACGTCTTGATGCGTTGTGTTCCGTGCTGCCTTGACCACAGGCATGCGTGCCGGCCGCGGCACTCACCCCACGCGCCTGAATGCATGCACACAGCCAACGCCCTCCATGCAAACAGAATGCAGCCAAAGCAGAATCCTCGCACCTTGAGGACATCGACGCCCAGTGGCGCTGCTCCCTCCTGGTTGCCGGGCTTGGCGGAGACCGGCACCATGGGCACACCCGCAAACTTGGTCATGTTGAACGTCTGCGCCAGCCGCTTCATCGCCTTCTTCACAGCCTGAGGGTGACGAGTGGTGACAAGGGATGCGTGATCACTTCCGACATCATGCTTGATTGACGTCACATCACTAGGCCAATTAGACCATTCCGAACGCCTTGTTTAGTAGCGAGCGCAACGGTGTTGCTGATGCGATGCAAAGGATGCTGAAGTGCATGTGCGCAGTTGTATAACTCTGTGTAAGCGTGTGTGTGCGCAGGGGCGTGGGTTGTCTGCGCAGCCGGGGCATGCGCCTGGCGGCAGCGACGACAGGGTAGACGCAGGATGCCATGGAAGTTGCCTGCTGGAGCGGCTGCAACCCTGCTCTCACTGCTGCCATCCAACCTAACGACGATCGGACCCCTCAGCCCAGCCAGGGGGGCAGCATGCACATGGTTCCACGGGGATGAATCGCCCATGCCATGGAGGCATGCTTGATTGCTCATGCCATGGTCCATGCTGGTCCCTTGCCTTTGGTCGGTCTTCCTCTGGGAGCTGATCCACCTTGTTGAGGGCCACCACCATACGGCTGGTGGCGACCTCTCCCACCACCAAGCACTCGGCCGTTTGCGTCTGCAAGCCTGCAGAGACAGCAGCGAGAGTGTCTTAGCAACCTGGGTGCGGGATAACAAAACTACCACAACTACTGTGGCTGCATAGAGTGTGTGGGTGTCTCCTTTGCGTTGCCTTGCCTTTGGTGCTGTCTATGACGAGGATCATCATGTCGATTATCTGAACGCCCCCGATGATGGTGCGTATGAGGGAGGCGTGGCCCGGGCAGTCCACCAGCGTAAACTGAAGCTCGTCATAGGGGAGGTGCTTAAGGTGCTCCGGCAGGGGCATCTGCGCATGCACAACCGAACGGGCAGTACGTGCTTCATACTGGTGATGTGTTGGTAGTCATGTGCTCAAAGCCGTAAGCAAAACGTTCCACTGTGCGCTGCCAAAATTTTGGAAGGCATGAACTCACATCAAAGGAAGAAAACCCCAGGTCCAACGTGATTCCTCTTTCTTTGCTTTGCGGATGCTTGTCGAGCGCAGCGGTCGATAGTTTTGTTGACAATGCAGCGACTGCACTCTCCAACCAGACACACACAATCACAACTTCGTAAGACAAGTGAACACTGCAACACCATGCCAACGCCTGAAGTGCCAGGCTCTGTATGTCGGGGGTGTGAAATCGGGGAGGCGAACACACTGTGCACGGAGTGGGCGTTGAGGTAAGCTGCCTTACCTAAGCTTGTCTTCCCGCTATCAACGTGCCCCAGCACACCAACGTTGATGTTGAGCACGCGGGGTGTTGCCGCCATGGCTGCTGCTGTCAAGGAAATTGTCCGCGACCGGCTGTGCACTGTTGTGTCACCACGTGGCTCAAGCCACAGCCAACATCATCGGTTTGCTACATGGCAGGCTAGGGGTGGTGGTGGTGGAGGTAAGGCAGTGCTTTAGGAAAGGATAAAGCCACTGATCACAAAGCGAGCACCCATACATAGTCGGGGGCCTCTTAGCAAATGGGTCAACGATGACTGAAGGGTGATGCCATTCCGTCCCAGAACCTGCGCGTGAATGGGGCCGGGAACCTTTCCCTCACAGAAGTGCCAGCATGCAACAGGCGAAACGCATGGCGATCGCTGAGCCCACCGCCGCCGTGAGAACCCATGGAGCAGGAATGCTGCGAAGCTGCGAGCGCTTTCCGTCCTCCCTGTGGCGGGCGCATATGAGGGTCCGGCGGGTGTCAAGGGGGTGAGCGACCGGAAGGAAGGTCGAGGGGGCAGAGGTCGTGCAAGTCCTGACACATAGCTTATTGTCACCCTTTGTGTGTACGCCACCACGCCGCACAGCAGTCACATGGCTACCGCGGAGTTTGAGTAGCAATCGCCCTGCAGGCCCGCAATGCACTGCGGTGCCTGGAGGAGCGGCGACACATAATGCATGCGGTCAAGCTGGGCTGGATTGATGCACAATCCTGTCCCGCCATGTCGCAGTGTTGCCTGTGTACCTGCTGGCACGCTGCATGCTATGTTGCCGGGGCGCAGCAAGCTGCACAACGGGCAACCGGGTGCAGAGCAGTGCTGCACGACACAAACCCGAGTCTGGAATCCGATACCGAGAACATACGCTTCCACGCTCCGCTTTCGGCCTGGCAAGCTGTAAGATACCGGTACAACGTTGCGGTATCATTCATACCGGGAGAGGGTGGTTGTCCACTGTGGCTGGCCCAGCGGAAGGTCCAGGTTGACGCTGACAGTGTGACACATGCCTTTGAACAGGATTCTGGCTTAAACGTCTTGCACTCTGTGGTTCACATGCCTGGCTAATGACTAGCCACCTCCACCTTCCTTATACCCACATATTGACTATGACGGCAGCATGTATGAGAATGGTGTCGACAAGGATTACAGGTCAGGGGGTCAACCAACAACATGGGCAGGTCCTCCTAGCGATCGTCCGCACGTGCTCCCGATTACTGGCACAAGCAGGCGCATGGCATCAAACATCGGCTGTTGATTACTGATGCCCCCGCTGCACGGTGAGTTACTCGGCGTAACGACCAATGCCCTTTTGTGCAGCGCGGCCTGTGCTGTGCGTGTGGTGGATGGCGCGACGCTCGCATCGCCACCCGTCCTACCAGCCATGCGCTTGTATGGCTGTTTGGTCAGGGTTCTTTTGCATGGTGTGATTAACGCTTTCTTGCAACCCATTTCCAAGACCAATCTAGGGTAGGGTGGGGGAGTCCCAGGCAGTACAGGCAGTACCCGGTCCAACTCACTCCTCGCTCTCAGGCCTGGGCAGCACGTGCACGCCTGCACACAGGAAAAGGAGGCAGAGCGAACTCGGGTCAGCTTAAGGGGAGCAAGGCGCTGCGTTGATGTGCTCGCAGCTGCCGTTGAAGCGCACCACGAAGTGGCGTGGCGCCTGCGGGGCTGAAGGGCATGCTGCACAGCGCTTGCCCGCATGCAGTCGTGCCCTCGGCAAGCCCCGGCCCGGCAGCAGCGCTGCAGGTACAAAACAAGTGGCGTGCCACCATTCCCTGGCAACTCCCAAGCGGCTCTACCTGCCATGAGAACATGCCTGACTGGGTCCCTCAGTGCTCAGCCAGGGTACACAACTCGTTCTCTGGCCCACTCGCTTATCTGCACTCATGCAAACCGCAAACCCCGGTGCACGCACTGCTGGGTGCAATCACCACGTGACTCGCATACCTGAAGTCCTGCGCAGCGTCAAGCAGGTCCTTAGGCACCTGCGTATGCGTAGCATATCAGCATGGCATGGTGCGTGGCAATCCTATTCAGAACTGACCAGGCGTACATGGAGCTCAGGTCGCATGGGCTCGAGGAGCCAAGGGGAGTGCTGCAGACGCGAGACCTAATGCTGATGGCCGCCAAGGGCGAGTACTCTGTAGCCATGCAGACCACTCACTCGCGCTCGTGTTGCAGAGCGCGACATGCGCATGCACACATGTCGTAAATTGGTACCGTATGCACACCTACGTGGTGGCTCCTCCCTGCACTTGCCCTGTGAGACCCTCCCTGGGCAGCGTCCGCAGCATGCGCATGTGGCACTCACGCGCATGCATCGACATCCAGCGCACAATCGTGCAATGCGACGCATGGACACACGCAGGCGTACAATGCACCCGCACACACTCGTGCGTTCGTTTGGCGGTGCAAGCGCATGCCATGCACCCGTGCATGAGCACCTTACATACACACGCACCTTTGACAGGAATGCGTCCAGCGCTTCCCCAGCCTCCTTGGCGTACGTTGGGTCGACCTGCGCTGGGTCCGGGATGGTGCGCCCGCTGTACGTGAGCAGGTACCCGAGCTTCATGTACACCTGGTCTGTCTGCGTCAGCCAGCACCAAAGCACAACCACCCAGAGTGTAAGGAGCAGAATAAACCGTGGCACACTGCCTGCATGCAAGCCACCACTTTCGTGCTGTCCTGGACCTGACAGCTGCGTGCACAAACAGTGAAACGTCTCCAGCAGCGAGTAGAAGAGCGCTGCTGGCAGCGGACATGCAGATAGGGAGCGCCTCGGTCACGAGCAGCGAGGAGAGCTGGAATTGTGCAGCACTCACCAAGCCGCCCTCTGCGCCGGTGCCGCCATACTTTTCACTGCAAGCAAGGAAACACAGCAAACGTCGGCGCGTGTTTTTACCAGCAGGGTGTTGCATCAGCAGGCGTAGGGCGCAGGCGCAGGGTGGGTACTGCACCCACGAAGTACACATATAAGGCGTGTCCAACCTGAGCGTTGCCTCCTTGTCTCCTCCCGAAATGATGCCCGCAACGACAGGAGCGGCCTCAGCCACGGCTCGCAGGTACTTTGCCAAGCCTGGCCAGCGCTTTCGGGACTGGAAGCGCACGCTGCTGTCCAAAGGCTCTGCAGCTAGTGCCTGCCAGCAGCCGATGAAGCAGTCACAGAACCCAGTAAGGTTCAACCGAGGACCGGAAAGAAATAAGACTTTGCAACACGCCCCGTCCGCGTGTCCCGCACCTCAATTTCCCGGAGAGTGCTGCGTGCGTCAAGCAGGTCAATCACAGCTTGCTTGGGCTCCAGGTCCGGGCGTAGAAAGCTGCGAGTGATATCCTGAAGGCAGGCAAGGAGCGCCAGGTCAGTACTCGTGCACGGCCCGGGCGTAGGGATGGCACGTTGCAAGCCCAAACCAACGCAAGGCTCACTTGTAGTGGGTTAGCAGCTGCGGGCGCTGCTTGCAGGAGGGCCTGGGCTGCAGTGAGCACCACTGACGACAACAGCACGTTGCGCCTGCTTGATGAGGAAGTTGCACCCGGGCTGGGGGTCACGGACGAGCACTTGGCCACGAACACCTGCACAGTACGCGGATAAAGACACTGAAGGCCAGGTTTTTCGCACATAAATGTGTAATTGTGAACAAGAGGCAGGCGTTCATAAACGCACCGTGGGGCGCCCTCCCGCAAGGCGGATCGTCGCCCGCTTGCTCGATGCTTGCAGCTGACACGTGTTCAGCTTCATTTTGGAAGGGCCAGACAACATCTCCTGTTTCGATATGGGGAACGTCTTATGTAGACAGCATCTATGAAGTTCAGAGGGATATTTATGTCTGCGGAGGGCACGTGGCACTCGCCTGCCTCAATGCAGTGATCCTGGCCTGGCCTGCTCACAGCAGGGCAGTGGACGACTGCATGCACAGCGCAGGGAGCACATGTGACATTGTTGGCTCCTTGTGCAGGCACGATCAGAGCATGCGGATGCGCCACATCTGAGTTTCAACACCCGTAGACCCGTAGACCCCAGCACTTCCTGCATCCACCTTTCTGCGGCAGGCATGAGCCTTCCAAGCTGAGGGGACACTGCTGCTGGCATGCTGTGTGCCATGCCAAGCACGTCACTACACGGCATGACCGCAAAGGAATCACCTCACATTCCCGCTTCCAGGCTCTACTGGGGCCAGGAGCAGTACACAGGTTGTGTCAAATGATGTCGGTGCGTGTGCCTGCCTGGCATGCTGAGGGTGGCCATCGCAGGCCTGACACCATCCATGACTGGCCTGATTGGCCAAGTGAAGTCAACCATGTGCAGGCCTAAGCCATCCTGACTCAACCCCATGAACCATGCCCAACAACCCCCTAGCCCATCAAGCCCTCAAAAAGCCATACGCTGCCAGGCACGAGCGAAAATACTATACCTGCACATGCCGTCAAAGGCAAAGTGGTTACAGCATCACATTCCTGAGCCACGTTACGCCGACGGCTATGGAAACTTGCCAGCACCCACGTCAACAATGCTTTGAGCACTGTCTGGGAGGCACAAACAGGGGTGTGCGGATGCAAGTGACTTGTAAACACCCGAACATGCATCCTGCATGTTTCAGAGTAAGCGGCACCATGCTGCGGTGCGCCAGCACACGGCAGGACACACAGCGCTGAGTCAAAGCTGAGTAAGGCTGGGTGCCGCCACACGCTGCCAGCAGGCCTCCCTGTGTGCTCCGCCGCCTTACGCATGCACCGCATCATCATGCTGATGACCGCACCACCGAGCAGGTTGATGCGAGGAACGGGGGGGGTGAGGTTTTGATGCCAAACGCTTGCGGAACACATGCCATACGCAAGGGGGAGGGGGTTCGCATGCATGCCTACACAGCACTTGGTACCCAACACCAGGTAGGACCTCACATCCGCGCACACCGCTGTAAGCATGCGAGTCACATGGGCTGGGCGGTGAGCGCTCGTCGCAGCCATAGCGGCGGCAACGCATGGGCGTCGGTGTACGTCGTGTCAGCCCCTGAGCGGCCAAGCACGGCGCCTTGGCTGCGGTGCAGCCAGCTGATGAAGCTGTCCCAGCTGCCAGCTGTCCGGCTGCCGCTGCCGGCAGCGCGCCGCCGCTACTGCACCAGCTCCCCCAAGAAGATGGTGCGGTCGCTTGACGCTGAGGCCAGGATGGGCTCCTTCGGGTGGAACACCACCTCGTTGACGCTGCCGGTGTGGCCCGGCAGCTTGTACAGCAGCTTGCGCGTTGACTGCTCCCACACGTACACCTGCAGGCAGGCCCACGCCATGTGTGCACCCATGTGTGCACACTGTACAGGGGGAGAGGCAGCCTGGCGGCTGTGGGCTGTGTGTCTGTGTCAAGACAAGCTTCCCGCGGGCCATGCAGTGCGCGTGTGTGTACAGGTGAAGACTGAGCCTGCTGACGGCGAGGTGCCTGTGCTGATCTGCTTGCGTGGTTGTGCCCCCGCCTATGCACAATACGCTCAGCACAAGGCATGCCTGGTGGTGCCATGCGTCCTAAATCGTGCACCGTAACTGCCAATAGCACAGCCAAGCCAGACTCCAGGCCTGCTCGGATTGCAATCGACCCTTTGTGCTGGCAGGCATAACAATGCCAAACCGAAGGCTGGTGCAGGCTGTGCACCACAGGTTACTTCACGCATTGTGAATGAGTAATGGAGGCTGATTCCACAGGCTCATTCCTCGGCATCATCCCATGCCCTCACCTGTCGGTCTGCGCTGCCGGCCGTCACGCGGCTGCCATCGGGCGAGTAGTCGCAGCGCAACAGGTTCTGCTCAAAGTTGTGCAGGTGGCCTGCGCGTCACACGCACATGTTCACAGTGCAGCGCGAATACATGTCAGAGCAAGACCCGAAACGAGCGAATGCGGCATGCACACTCTTCGCCTGCACACCCAGAGCAGGCAGGGCGACTTGCAGACGTGCCACCCGTCTCCTCACTTAATTCACGGCTCACTTCATATACTGGACAGGCAGTCAGTTTGCAAGACAGCAGCCCGGCGCACCCACTGCAGCACCAATGTGGACATCCCCCCGACGTGCCCGCCTGGTGCCTGCGCAGCTACGTGTGCCTGCGTTCGCATGCGGCTGCGTTTGCGGGCACTCGCTCACGCCCCGCACCTGTGTACACGTTGGTGCAGCGGTTTGCGGGCGCGTAGGGCCGCATGTCCCACTCCCGCAGCGTGTTGTCCATCGAGTTGGACAGCAGGTGCGTGCCGTCGGGGCTGACCTTGAGCCCCGTCACGATGTTGCTGTGGCCCTTGAGCGTCAAGCTCACCTCCTCCTTCCGTAGGTCCCACACCTGTACGGTGCGACACAGCGGCAGCTAACTCAAATTTAACCCTAGCACACCGTGCGCATGGCTGGGTGAACCTCTCCTGCTCGCCTGGTCTCCATCTGGGGGGAGCACGGGCCGTTTGGCCAACACGCTCCTGATGTAACGTAACTCAACTCAAACTTTCAGGCGGTTCCTGTGAGCCCACAACGCTTGCAGGCCTGATGGCATTGTTCCGGCAGTACCGAAAAGTTCGCGCTTACACCTCCAGGAAGGACAATGCTGAAACCGCACGCGCAAGTGTGCTTGCATGTGCAGCGCGTTGGCAGGTGTGTACGCGGGGGAATGGCAACGAGCAGCGTCATGCATGCACAAACACGGTTGGCAGCAGCTGCCTGCAAGGCTTGTCGTGGGTGCACGCGCTCCACGCGCATATCATTCGCTTCAACATACAGTCAGCAGGCAGTCAGTGCGCAGCGGGTGGCCCTGCTCGGCCGCCTGAGGTGGGTGGGGGTTGTTGCGGCAGGCCCTGCCCACCTCAGGGCGGCAAGCCAGCATGATAATTGATAAGGGCAGGCAAACCACGTGGTTAAAGACTGCGCTGCACCCAACTAGTGCTGTGGGCTTGCCTTGATGGTGTTTTCTACGCCAGCGGTGTACACCTGGTCGCCAGCATCCGCAAAGGCCACCGCACACACGGGAAGCTTGTCCTTGAACGTCTGTACGGAGCGCTTTACACGCATATCCCACACCTACATCGCAACAGTGAAGGGAGCGAGAGCAGCTCAACAACAAGCTCTGAGCATACCGTATCAGCACACGCAAGTCAGCAGTGATGAGCAATCAAGGCCCACGTGTGCGTGCGTGTGCTGGGAGCACAACCCAAAGGACGAGGGCTGCCTGCTCACCTTGATGGTTCCGTCATCCGCACCGCTGACATACAGCTGGGCACCACGCCGAAGCGGACACACTGAGTTGACGATGGCTGTGTGCTCAGACGACTTCTTCACTTGCGTCCCATCCTCTATGTTCCAAGCACGCACGGTCTTATCCGCAGAGCAAGAGAGCAGGTGCACCCCATCTTGGAACCAGTGCACCTCCAGCACGGCGTTTTTATGTCCCTGTCGATGCATGCAGCATGCTGAGATCAAGACCACCTCGATTGTGCACACTTCAGTCTGACAAACACTGGCGACAGTGGCAAACAAAAGACAAAAGACAAAGGGCAGCGACGACAACAACTACAAACCTGCAGCACCATGAAGTTCTCGTTGTCATGATACGTTCGCCAAAGAAAGATGCTCCTGTCAAATGACCCTGACGCAAGCACCTCGCCATCTGGGCTGAAGCGCACAGAGTAAACCTCCGCTCCATGCCCCGCGAGCTGAATGATAGGTGCTTGGAGGCAAGAAGTGCGCTTGATGCCCTGTCCAGTAGCAGAGACCACCATGCGCAAGGGCAATGGCTTGGTATAAGGCTGCCGGACCGCAGCTGCCGCAGGTATGGGGCGTAGAGGCACAACAAAGCAACACATATGCAGGTGTGCCTATGACAGTGCTCATGCCCTGACCCTGAATAGCGCTGCAGTCCTCAGTTGCCACCGACCCCTTGGGTGCAAAAGCATGCGGGGTCCTCACCTCTTTGGTCACTGTTCCCACGACCAAGGCCTGGTCACCAGTTTTTTGCTTCTTTGCAACAATAGCTCCAGTCTCCCCATCTAACTCCTCGTCCACGCCTGGTGAAAGAGACCGCTTGCTTTCGCCCGCTGCCATAATTGCCGGGACGCAGCAGAGATCAGCCCGGGTGCTGTCTGCACTAACTTCAGCAGCGTGCGTGTGGCTGACACGACAGCAACCTTGCGTCAAATGGCTAAGTGAGTTAGCGTAGGGTGGACTGGGTCAACCTCAAACGTCAATACCATTGTACGCAGTCTTCATAGGTCAAGGAGATCCGGGGCGGAAATACAAAGGCATATGGCACAGATGAGGAACTACGTGCTGATCCAAAAACCATCAGCAGGTGGAGTTGGCCACACACACAAGAGCTGCACATTCTTAACTTTCAGCGTGGTCGGAGCAATTTGCGCGATTTCATCCGCGCCATGCAGCCCGGCGCCTCAATCCGTCCCTCGCCCGATCAGCTCTCCCCCTGTACCCTGAGGCTGCATACTGAGATTCATAACTGCCACTCTCATACCCTACGTAGGCAGACTTGACGAAGTACCCTCTCGATGGTACTCACCCACTGACACCTTTTCACAATGGCCAAGGTTGCTGGTCCTCTGCCTGCGGGCGTGTCGCTCGCAGGGGTTGCGCTTGAGGACAAACCCGACTCCAACCCATTACAGACGCTGGTAGCGGAGTTGGAAACTGAGCTGGACAAGGCGGGACACGATGAAGGAGCGGTCGGGGTGGGTCGTCTGGAGTGCAGTGCTTTAGTGCCAACTCAACAAGTGTTGCTGGCCCGTCCGTTTGTCCCCGTTAGTGTCCCTTCGCTGCTGCGCGCTGCAGCTGCGTGTGGGTTCGCACAAGCGGCGCCAAGCTACTCGCGCAGGTGCTTGAGTATTGCGAACTCAGGCTCGTTCGCAACGCACCCACACAGGTTGAACAAGACGAGGAGACGCGCCGCGCATGCAAGCAAGCGGCGCTTCTGTTCATTGGACAGTCCCTGCTGGCTTCCAAAGACGCCAGCGCACGGTTATCTGGGCTGACAATATCAAAGATCGTGGCGACTTGTGGGGTCAAGTGAGCTTCTGTTTTTGGCGGGTCTTTTTGCCTTCGCCTTTTTTGAAGGCAAGCTATCTATGAAGGACGCCTTATCCGAAGGGCTCGTGGTACTCCCGCGTTTTCTTGAGGGTTCGCCAACTCAACGCACCATATGTTTGACTCGCTGTTGTGCTGGTCGTGTGAGTTGCAGCTTGCTGGATTTTTTCCACGAGACAAATGTTTTGGTGGCCAAGCTCGCGCCGTGGCTGGACAGCCGTGGCAGCAGCGTCAGGGACTTCAATGCGGAAAGCCATGTGAAGGAGTATTCAGACATGCTTGTGGTGTTGGGGCTCCTCGCCAAGAAGTACAAGGTGGGGCTTGGTGTTTTGACTCAAAAAAAAAAGAGCGTTTGAGGGCGGGGTGCTCGTTGACCGACGCGTGGCCCAATGGGCTGTGTCTCACCGGTTGGAGCTTGTGTGTGGACTTGCAAATCTTTGGGAACGCCTGGGAAGGGCATATTGCACGTGGAGGGAGGTCTGTCAACTGACCGACGAGCGTGCTTGCACCACGCCGCACTCACCCTCTTGTCGTGCGTGCGTGCCCACAGGATACCTTCAACCTATGCTTCCATCAGCTGGACTACTACAAGCAGGTTGTGCTGCGTCTCGGATGGCTTCTGTTCTTGGTCCTGAAGAACAAGTTGCTGAACCGCTTCCCGGACCTCATCAGGTATACACATACTGCCGATGGTTGGTTGGCACGAGGTAGTTCTGTGCTTGCCACCCTTGAGGTCAGACGTATGCTGAACTTGCTGGGTGCTGTTTGTTTGTGTGTTTGTGCAGCTGCATGGAGCTGCTGCCGTGCGTGTTCAACTTGATGCTCTGCAACAGCCCAAAGCAGCCCAACCTCCTGCAGCCCGCTGGGGGCCAGGAAGCTCCGATTGCGCCACTGCGTATGCTGTCAGGTACGCGCACAGGCATGCAGCTGGGTTTCAAACCTGGTGTTAGTGGTGCTATTTGGGTCGATGTGACACCTGCAGTTGACATGCGTTTTCTTGGCCTGCCAAGTGGACTGAGCTGAAGCACTTCAGGTTTGTGTACCTACATACCTGTTAATGCAGACACCTGCAAGACAGATTTTCCACGGGTGTCAAGCCTTATGCAGTCCGTGCAGCTGGCAGTCGCTCCGCTGCTTGCTTCATGCGTGCCAGAGTGGAGGCAAGGCGACAAGAGCCTTATTGACGCTAGCCCCAACGATGGCCCAAAAGCTCCCGCGAGTGTCAACAGCAGTGAGGCAAACGCTGCCAACAACAGTGCCAGTGTGTCCTCCAGCCCGGCTGGGACAGGCGGGAAGATGGTGTTCGACGGTTTGGTGACTGATGTTGACAAGATGAACCATGTGATTGCGCGCCTTGAGCGTGAGTATGACACAGTGTACAGCCGCAGCGGCCAGCTTGATGAGCGCGAATTCCTCTCCTTGGACTTCAACAAGCTGGCCAGTCCCAGGTGTGCTGTGGGCAGACTGCAACGCTAAGGGAACTTTTGCAATGCGAGGCGTGCCTGAACCAGCTCGTTGCTTACCATAGTGTCCTTCTAATGGCCACTTTGTTTTTCAGGTTCTCTCCCAACGCCTTGATGTCTGCGGTGGCCCAGGGCCAGAAGGCGCCCATCAAGCCGGGTTCACTGCTCGGCCCTGGTGCGCACACAACCGCCGCCAACAACGCAGGCGGGCACATGCAGTACCCCCCCATGGGTTTGCCGATTGGCCTGCACTCGCCGCTACCCATGATGCACCTGGGGCACCCTGGGCAGGCAACCCCAGTATCCGAGGCCATGGGCTGTGTTTCGTGGCTGCGTGGCATCACCGCCACTCTTCCTGCAGAGGTACGCCCGCTGCTCCGATGTTTGTTCCTGCTGATGTCAAGGCCTAGGCTGTGCATGCAGTTTTTGCTAACAGTTGGCTCATTCTTTCGCCCCACACAGGCGTCGCCCACGCTGCAAAAGCATTTTGCAGCCTGCGACCCGAACCCCGAGGGCATGATTGCCAAGCGTGCCAAGGACATGGTGACCTCCGTATTCGTGGAGGACAGCCAGGCCATGGCGCCCTTCCCGCTCTTCATCCAGTCACCCGTACTGGAGCGCCGCACTGAGACGCTGAAGCTCTACTACCACGTGCTGGAGGCCATTGTGGTGGCAGAGGACAAGCACCACCTGGGTGCTGCTGCGCCCATGCTCAGCAACATCAAGTTCCACCGGGGCCTGATGTCTTGCTGCTGCGAGGTCGTTGGCGCCTGCTACCGCATGATTGGCAACACGTTCCCTCGCATGCTGGACGTGCTCAAGATCAAGGCCTTTGACCTCACCAAAATGCTGCACAGCTTTGTCAAGCACCTGAGCTCCATGCCGAGGTGCGTGGATGGCACAGACGTGCTTGTCACTTTTGATCAGAGTCGTTGCAGCTGCCACGGCAAATTCAGCATTGCAGGTTCCAAGTTTCAGCGTGACCATTGCTGACTGACACGCGCTTTGGTCGATTCAGTCCATGGTGTTGTGGGCTAGTGCATTGGAGCTCTGCACAGCTCTGTGGCTTGTGTGGCTTCACTCAACCGCCCTGACCTTGCCTCTTGTGGTGCTCATCACATGATGGTGTATGCTGCAGGGAGGTGAAGCGCCACCTGTTTGTGATGGAGGAGCGTGTCATTGAGCAGCTCGCATGGGAGGCCGGCTCCCCGCTCTACAACGTCATCATGACGGTCACGCAGGAGCGCGCCAGCAGCAACGGGCACGCCAACGGCATGGACATGTCTGCAGCAGGCGCAGGGGCGGGCGCTGCTGCCCTTGGCATGCGCCACAGCAGCGAGCACCTGCTGCAGCACGCGCACAGCAGCACCAGCCACGACACCTCCTCGCCCATGTCTACCACGCCCCTCTCGCCCAAGCGCCACGCGTCCAGCCCGTCCTTCTCCACGCTCGTGTCGCCTGCAAAGAAGGCTCGCGGCCAGGACAGCACCGCCCACACAGCGCAGCAGTTCACGGACGCGCTGCCGATTGGCGTCGGGGCGCCCCCGCTTGCGAGCGAGGGCGGGCCTTCCAGCCAGAGCTCTGCGCTGCTCTACGACTTCCTGCGCAAGCTGCTCAAGCTGGTGGCGTTCCGGCTGTCGGTCCTGTGCGACAGCTTTGACTTCTCGCCCATCTCCAAGGCCGACGTCAACACGCGGGTGCGTATGTGCGTTGGTTGTGTTTAAGTACCCTGCTGCTTCCTTCGCTTTCTCTCATGCGTTCCTGTGTGCAGTTTTGTCAGCCCTGGTGTTTGCAGCATAGCTTGTTGACGGTCGCCCATTCTTGTCACGTGTCATCGGCTTTGTGCAGTAGTAAAGATCACGGCTATTACTGTTCAACAACACAGTTGTCCTGTTCCTCGTTACCGCAGGTGTACGAGACGGTGGAGCACGCGCTGTACCACCAAACACACCTCTTCTACAATCGCCACATCGACCAGATTGTCCTGAGCGCGCTGTATGGCTTCTGCAAGGTGCACAAGCTCAACCAGGCAAGTTGCAAGTAGCGACAGGCAGTGGTGTTCGCACCGACAGGCTCATGTTCAGACTCGTGTTCACCTGATCAATCACTGGTATTTGTTCATGATTTGGGTTCGGGCTTTGAATCATCCTTGTCCATGCATGGTGCTGGGCGCTGCGTGTGCAGATATCCTTCAAGGAGATCATCACGCAGTACAGGAAGCAGCCGCAGTCAAACCAGCAGGTGTTCCGGTCTGTCATTATCGACCAGTCCAACCCCGGCCTGCAGGTGTGACATGTTCAAACTCCCCCAGCATCTGGTATTCCTGTTATGCAGTCATGCTGATGTCGGTTGAGAATGCCCGTTTGGCAGTGTTGTGTCATGCACCTTTCTGCTTGGACATGGTTTTGTCGTCCCTCACTGCGCTACCCTTGTGATGTTTGGCGCTGCAGGTATCGAGCCGCGAGGACATCATCGCTTTCTACAACAAGGTACGAAGAGCAGCATGCTGTGTGCTACGTACTAACACATGGGGTTGCTGTATGACGTGTTTGCCTGTGGCCCTAATGGAGCGGCCAAGTGCGTGCCTGCATTGTGAGTGTCGCTGACCCCTGCACTGGTGGTTGCTCCCTGTGCAGACCTTCGTGCCTGCCATGAAGGCCTACCTGCTCAAGAGCGACGGCATCAGCGGCAGCAGTGGCAGCGGCGGCAGCCAGCAGTCGTCCGGCCTCCCGCCGCTGCCGCCCAAGGCGCCGTCATGGCATGCGCACTCGCCGCGCAGGCAGGCGTCCAACGGCGCTCGCAACGGGGCAAACGGCTCGGGTGCTCAGCGCACCAGCAGCGGCGCTGGCCCGCAGACCGCGCTGGCGACGTCGCCCAACAGCCAGCTCAACCCATTTCCCAGCTCGATTGCGGGTGTGGGCAGCCCTGGTGGCGTGGGCATGATAGGCCTCAACGCATTCCCTACTGTGAGCACCAGCCCTGGCAACGGGGCTGCTCCTCGACCAAATGCTAGCAAGGCCAAGTGAGTAGCCAGCACAAATCAAAGCTGTTTGTTGCTGCACAACTGGTATGAGCTGTTTGGGATTCGCGGCGCTTTGTGGCTGACCGTGCATCCAGCAGGGCACGTTGCGCAGCCCCATGCAAAGGGGCAAGTGGTTTGACGATGATGGTGTTGTCGACCTGTATGCTGGGCCTGCAGGTCTGGGGGCAACGGCGGCAGCCCTACCAGCAGCGAGGCCAGCCCCAAGATTCCCGACGGCTTGGCCGCGCTGCTCATGGCGCTCGACAACCAACAGGCCGCCACGGCCGCTACCAACACCGACAGCACCAGCCGCGATTCAGGCGGCAGCACTAGCCGGTCCAAGTGCTCGTCAGACGCCATGGCCACAGACTAGGCGCAGATGGCGCTGTGTAGCTTAACTGCCAGAGGCTAACTGCCCTTACTGTTCTGGGGCCATCGAGCAATACAGGCATTGCTGCACCTACTCGCCACCGGCGTCGCCATGCACCAGCATAAGCTCAACATAGGCTAGCGGTGTGATCCAGCCACAGCACTGAACAACGGTACTCTCGTTTTGGCGTCCAATTATTAGCAACGCTTGTTTTACGCGTTGAGAAGTCGTCGCTCTGCTGCACTGCCCATAATCCTGCACTGTCTATTTTGGTCCTATGTTTGCCTTGTCATGCCCCCGCCCTGTACACACGCTGGCCCTCCTGGCGTCCTCTTGCTTCCCTCGCACCCTCTCGCTCCCTCTCGCACCCTCTCGCTCCCCCTTTCCTCCCCTTCAAACCCCCACCCCAGAACGAGGAGCATTTACAGCTGCCAGCCTGAAGTCGGTTGAGTTCCTATGCCGAGGTAGATCCATTGGTGCTACCTACTTAAGCTCAGGCGTGTTGTTTCAAGATGAGCACACGCAGCAAACGTTTGTGTTGCAAACCTCATACGGATGTGGAGCATCCCCAATGTCATGCATTTTTGATTGCGCTCATGCTGCAGTAATGTGCCCAAAGCCGCACTGCGCGAAGCTGCATGTTAGGAGCCTGGAACCCCATCGCGCATTTGGCACAGCCAAAGGGTAGAACTTGGAGGCTCGGGCTTTGTTTTAACCACTTCCACTCAATCAGGTTATTAGCATCTTCCTCCCTAAAGCCTACCACACTTAGGACCTCACACACCTTCAGTATACCACCGCTTTCTGGCGCACATGCAGCCGTAATACCCTACCCTTCGGGTCGGTGTAGCTTGTGCAACTTGAGCAGCATGCTCGTTGCGGGCCCCTTAGCCCTGTTGCGCGACACCATGTTGCCACCACGGGTATGCGTAAGCGTGCCCATGTTGCCACAGGTTGAAAGACATTCAGTGACGTGACACGCTCTTGACCAATGAGGGCCTTGCCTCCATGTCATCTGCCCCGTACTGGGCGCCTGAAAGTCAAATTAAGTGTCCATTATTCCATTGGTTCACGATTTTCCTGCTGGGTTATAACATGCGCCTTGCCCTATCATGCAAGGTGGGCGCAAATATTTGCTTTTACCTGGCCCTGCGCGGTCAGACTGCAGCCCGTTTGGGCGACCTCACAGTAGCAGCAGCAGACGGGATGTGCTGCGGGGACCTGGGAGGCGGTCGGTGTGGTTTTGGGGTGGCGCTTGGTTCGTGCTTGGCGTGCCGTCTTGCCTGCCCAAATGTCATGTTGCACTGGGCATATGTTGCTGCAGCATTGCTCACTATGTCCATGATGTGCATGCACTCGGCCCTGCCCAGCAACCGCCACCTGCTAATCGATTGCTACAGCGGCGGCACCATTTGGGTGCTGCGGCCTCTGAATACACGTTTACACACCATGGTCCTGCTCAACTGGCCCTGCTCACATGTGGTGTTCCCACCCTCCACACGGGCACTCAAGCACCCATTGGAAGCACCCTACGGGTATTTTGCACCCTTCATCGTGACAACCTTGCGGCCTCGTTGCCTCGGCGCAACGCCGAGTGAGCGAGGGCAAAGGCCGACCACTCGGCACCTGTCCAGTCGTGTGTCTGGGCTGGCAGGTAGCCGCCCGACCTTCATCTGTGCCGAAGCCCTTTCATGCCCTCAGATAAGCAATCCTGCGCTCTGCTGCATAGCGAGGTTTCGCCTTTCACACGCATGGTACTCTGTCCGCATCAACCTACGGCACCGCCTCCAAGCCCTGCGTGTGCGTTGGAAATGGTGCTGTTCAGGAGGTTGCTGGCCTACCTGACCTTGTGTGGGGTTTCAACCTGGCCGGTTTTTCCCGGATGAGCCTGTCTTCGGTAGTTTTGCCTTGACCTCCTGTTGCCATATCTCTGCACAAATGTGATGCTCAAGCGGAATGGCCCTTCTGATGCACATGCCGCCGACTGCTTCGCTACCCTTGACGGCGTTTTCCAGACTTTGAGCTGCCACCTGAGCTGCCACGCAGGCTCTGCACATTATCACATGTACAATACAGGTGTTGGCTGCGCAAGACACGATTATGGGACACACGCGAGCAATGCGCATAAGCTTGCTACTGCGGTTGTGTGTGGCTCGTGTGGATAGGTTGGTTGTTAATCGTGGTGGCAAAGTCCCTACCAACATGCGAAGGTGGTGCTTGATTGTGCCTCAGACGCTAATTCAAAAGCGTGAGTGTGTTCGCGAAATGCGCGATTCCTTGTTACAAGCCACCTTTGCAGTGGCACGCACGTGTGTTTTTGTACCGTACAAATGTGTCATCACTCATCACTGGTTTCGCTGTTGCTTTCTCAGCTCCATAGCCACATCCTCGCTTGTAAGGCCACTAGCTTCCTGCCATGACCGAGGTCTGCGGATTGAGCCGGAGCAGTCTAGCTAACCACTGCTTCACATCCAGCATCAAGGGCGTGCTGCCTGCGTTGACTGGGCATTGTTATTGCGGAGCAGCGCGTTACGCTCACGGCGAGCAGCGCGCTTGGCCGCATCGGCCGCCACTGCAGCAGCAGCCTCGGGCCCGGGCACGTTTGCGAGCGCCACAGTCCCAGCCTTGGCCTTGTTGGCGGCTCGGTTGGAGCCAAACTCGCGCGCGTTGGAGAGCCACCCGATGCGGCTTCCGAACTGGATGGCACGCTTCACACGCGCCGCGGCGATGGGCAGGCCAAGCAAGCGCAGCGCATGCCTCAGCACACGCTTGTCACCCTCGCCAGGCGGCAGGTTGAGGTCTGCAGGAGCGCATGTGCACACAGGCAAGCCAAGCCAAGGGGGCAGTGTCAACGCAAGCACAGGGTGAGGGGCAAGGTGGGCGTGTGGACTGTGCCACCACACGAAAACACACATCATGCGACCCATAGCTTTGTGTGTCCTTGTCAGTTGCTGCTTTTTACCACTCAACCGGCGAAGTCAAGACGGAAGAGGTGTGCGGAGACCTGAGCCCATCAGTTCGTGGGGTCGCGCTTGTGCATGAACGCTGCCGCAAACTGAAGCAGCAGGACAGCAGTTGGATCTGACGACGACAGCACGATAAGCTGGCCCAAGACACCAGCGCTCACCTGCAACGAATGCAAGCTGCATGTCCAGCACGCATGCCATGAAAGTCTCGTCAAGGAACGGGTGGCGCGCCTCGCGGCCCCAGTCCGAAACCAGACGGTCGTCGCGTCCCAGGTTCCGGAGCCAGATCCTCCGCACGTCCAGCTCCAGGTCATCCGATAGAGCCTGCCAGCCGCCAAACCTGCTCATAAGTCATGTGACACGTGTAAGAGAAGTCCCTGCTGGCAAACAGCAGGTGCTGGTCCTAGGACGAGGATCGGGGCTGCTGTTGCAATGGTGCCTGAACCGCACTCGCACCAGAGCACGCAGCAGTTGGTCAATCATGCATGAGGCTACTCAGCCAGTTCAGCCAGTCCAACTCAACAACGGCATGAGGCTTGCCTGTAGCGTGTGCGGTGCCGACCGTAGCCTGCGCACTGCTCGTCCGCGCCGTGGCCCAGCAGCGCGACACGCGCTTGCGTGACGAACAACAACCCCACGCCGGCGCTGCCGGCGCTGTCGCTGCCACCACCGGCAGCTGCGCATGTCGTCATTGACTCCCCTGTGTCCGCTCCTGTGGCTGCGGCAGTACCGGCATTCGGCGCTGAGATGGCATGCTCTCCGGCGGTGGATGGTGCGGAGGAGCGGCTGGTGCTGACAGGACTGCCCCTGGAGTCTGTAGCGGCAGGGGCCGGGCTGCAAGGGTCGTGCAGGCTGCCGCAGCCCGACATGGCCAGCCACAGCGCGGCACCTATGTTGAGGTCCATCAGCGTGCCCGCGGGGCGCAGCAGCGACATAATGCGCGGCCTGCGACATGGACGCATGGAGGGGAGTATGGTCACTGGTACGGTACCGTAAAGGCGTATACCGGTTCACCCGTCAAAGGCAGTACGGTATTTTGCGACTCTATGGCACTCCAGCTTTGTTGAGGCAGGGACGCTGTCAGCATAGCGGCAGGTGAACAAACAGTATGCAGTGTATGCTGATGCACAGGCCACGTTCACGCGGATGGCACGCACAGTATGCCCTGCGCACTGCCCAACGGCGAGCTGTTCACCTGTGCTTGTCGACGATGTCAAGGTTTGCATCTACCTCGATCAGGCGGTACGCGCAACCCGGCAGCGCGCTGCGCAGCTCCTGTAGCGCGGACCTGCGCCGCACAGCACGGCAGGGTTAAGGTGAAGGGGTGTCACACAGCATGATAGCGACATGGGTGAGGCAAAGAAGATAGGGGGAGCAGCTGTGTGAGGCGGAAGGAGGGGGAGGAAGGGACTGTGCTGCTGCTGCTCTTGCCTGAGGTATGCACGCACACAAGCTGTGGGAATGCAGCAGGCAACGCTCGCTGGGCCTCCGAGTGCCAACAGCAGGGCATGATTAAAGTAGGTTTCATGCGCTCCTGCATGCATGCATGAACGTGGATGGCCGATACGGTAGATTGCTGCTGGGCCCAACATGCGACCGGGTACCCGTGAAGGCAAAACGCTGCGGGCCACATGACACGTCGTGCGCTGAGTGCGAGCGCGGGCGGGGGCCCAGCGCATGAGCCGACATGAGCATCACTGAGGTAAGAATACGTAGTGATCACCATGACCATCTGCCACGCTAGGCGACACGTGTGCGCAGGGAGGGGCTGCATGCAGCGCACCTTGCTGCCAGCCTGTCGGGCGACTTGCCGCCAGCAAAGCAAACATTCGACAAGTCCAGCGGTGTGCCCGGGGCCACACAGCGCCCCGCCAGCGCTGCTAGCAGCACCGAGTCCACTCCGCCGCTGAACAGCACCATCACGGGCGCGGCGGGCTCCAACGCAGTAGTGAGGGCGGGCGCAGCGGATGCGCCGGAGTGCGAGGCTGTGTTGCCGGCGCTGGAGCCGCTGCCGCCGCGGTCGAGCAAAGAGGGTCGCTCGATGCAGCGCACGCGCACCGCCACCGCCTGCTGCAGCACGTTGAGCAGCGCGCGCGCCGCCAGCTCAAACGCGCCGGCGACGTCTGCGGGGGGCATGCGTGGTGGTAGCGGGCACGTTGATGCTGTCGTTGCTGCCTCATCAGGTGTGGGCAGCGCGTTCACACCTCTGGCAGTCCTTACAGCGGTCGAACCATTGGCACAGGGCGCTGCCGCATCGGGGGCCACAGCTGGACTGCATGCGCCCATTGCTGAGTCAGCGTCTGCTTCCACCGTTGCTGCTCCCCCAGATTCCGAAAGCGCAGGAACAGCGCCTGCGTTGCATGCTGGCGGCTGGCTGCCACCCTGCGCGACGATGCCTTGCGCTGCAGAGGTGCTCGGCCCTAGCAACATGTGCTGTACCGGTGTTGGCTGTGCTTGTGACGGCACAGTGCTGGGGTGCCTGCGGTACGCTTGCAGCTTCCGCAGGAGCGGGTCAGCCCATCCGTGGCGCTCCAGGGGGGTGGCTAATGCCCCACATGACATGGATGCAAGTTCTTTCCGCTTCTGTACACACTCGTCACCAAGCCCACTGCTTATGCTGCTGCTGCTGGCGGCAGCCTGATCAACCACTGCAGTAGCGGTGCTGCTGCCGCACCCACCAGCAGCTGCATCACGGAGTATCGTGCTGCAGCTGCCAAGGTCACTATTGTCACCGCCGCTGCCGCTGCCAGCAAGGCATATAGAGTACAGCCCGGGTGGCAGCTCAGCCCAGAACGCGTCGCAGCCGGTGGGCTCATCAGCGTCACCTTCAGCGCCACCCTGCTGATCCTCGCCACCCGCTCTGCCGCCGCCAGGTGCATGCACGCCTACAGCATCCCCAGCTTCAACGCCAGCCGCTGCGACTGCTGTGGGTGCTGCATCCGAAGCTGGGCATGGTGTGGGTGTTGGCGGCGCTGAGGTTGCTGGACGTGGGTGCCTGCCGGGCAGCGGGCGTGGCACGGAGTGCAGCGCAGCGGTGGACGACAGCAGCATGCGGCTGTCTTGTGCGTCAGGGAAGTGGACGAGCAGGCTCCGACGGCCTGCAGCAGGTCAGGAGCATGGAAGTAAACATTGACCAGCAGTGGAAACGGGTTAGCGTTTTTAGACGGGGAGACAGCCGCACACGACAGTCATGGACTTCGGAGTCAGCGGATGTGATGCGGGGCAGGCAAACGCGGGACGAAGGCCGATGTGTGAATGCGCTGGGGAATTGCAGACAAGCTGTGCGTTCTGCAGGCTACAGGCTAAATGTGCAATGAGGCATGTGCTGCTGTCAGTGTAAGCCCCTGCGTGTGTCAGACTCCAACGCAGCGCGCCTGTTTGCACAGCCGCATGCAGCGCATGGCACGTCGCTTCACTTACCAAGGACGTCACGTCCAAACCAGAGTGTCTGTGAGTGTGACTGCCAGTATGCAAGCGCCCAGGGGCCTCGGAGTGCGCTCAGGACGCCCATTACCCCAGCAGCTCCTGCATATTTTGCCCATTGAATTGTGGCAGCGATGATGAGACAGTGTGGCCCAAGCTCTCACGACAAGTGACAAGGTAGATACTGATAAGGGCGGTGCTTCACCTCTATCATTTTGTCGTGAGAGTGCCTCAAGCAAGGCCACAGCATCGTTTTGGCCCGTTGCAATGTCCAAGCCAGCAAAAATCTCGCCGTTGAAGCAGAGCACGCTTCCATCAGCTGATACCAGCGGGCACTGGCCTGGCGTGCTGCCTCGCAGCTGCAACAACGTGGCTGCCATGCTCAGCCTGCAGCCCTGTGGCAGGCTCTGGGCCTCCACGCAGCCCTGATAGTCGGGACCACGGGCGGCGAGACCAGGCATCAGCGCCCGCCAGTTTGAGTCCAGCGGCTCTTGGGTAGCACCCTTGCCCTGCTCCGCAGAAGCTGATACACTGACATACGTTTCTAAGACGCCTGAGCTATTTGCGCTTTCCGTGGCGCGTTGGTCTGTTGTATAGCTGTCGCCGTCAGCAGCGGCAGGCTGCTGCGCCGCAAGCTCATCCTGCCGCGTCAGCGCTTGAAGAAGCGTCACTCCCTCGAGGCACACCGCTATGCCACACATGTTGTGGATAGCCTCCTCCTCACTGGAGGACTGCCCTAAGTCTTAAACGTACACACATATCTACAGTGTTACGCTTGGGCAGGCGCAGGCGTGGGGCAGAAACTGGTATGGCCGAAACCTGAGGTCGCAAGCCAGGTCAATTGACTTGCATTCACGTGTTGAAATGGCTGCCATTTACAGGGACGCGTTGGGAAATTCGAGTATTGAACGAATGTGGCTCGCCTGGCATTGCTGCTGCATCGAACAAGGAAGGGTGAACAGTGCAATGCGGCCACTTGCACACCTTCTCACATTCGGTTACCTGCATGGTGCAAGTCAGCACACGCCTAAAGCGCCAACGCATGCGCCCAGGCCTGATCGCAGGTGATGCTCGCTGACCTGTGCTGCCTGTCCTGGGGAGGCGAGTAATTCATAGGCTCATAGCTGCAGTCATAGGGCTTGGACCAGGGAGCCTGACACATGCATCATGTGTACATTTCAGCACCATGTGCATGCCAGCGCATTGCACTCTAGCCACGTGCCGATCGAAACCAGTGATGATGCTGGGCAATCGGATGTTACGTTGGCGTCAAAACCCCAAGGCCTGCCTTGATGGAAACTCGCAGGCACAGCGACCTGTCTAGTACATTCCAGACTGACATACACCCCCCACAGAACCTTGCAGCGTGACAGGCTCTTGCGCTCCCTAGCAAAATTGATGATGAACGTTTGCTTACAGCGACGGGCAACGCCCGCAGTCGGGCTCCAAACTGCTCGCGTGCTGCCTTTTGGAGTGCAGCGTCCTCGTGGCCTCAACCCACATTTCCATCCACAGCAGAACTTGTCCTCTGTGCAGTTTGGCGGTCGGAACGTTCGCTCTGTGGCGACCCCAACCCCGGCCATTGCAACTGGTGTCACGCCAGCCGCAGAAGCTGCCGTGGGATTGTGGGTGAAATGTCAGGCCCTGAGTTGTTTGTGTTTGCGCGGACCAGTCTTGCAGTTTCCGCCAGGGTGCTGACCTGATGGGTGTGTTTCCACTGTCGACAATTCCGTGACGCAGGCCCGACTACAAATCAAAGTTATATTATGGCAAGCAGGCAGTTGTGGTTGGAGCGGGACCAGCAGGAGCTTGTGCAGCTATGTTTTTGGCTGAACAAGGCTTTGAAGTGAAGGTAGGAGCACTCTTGTTTTGGCGCGACGTACTACTAAGTTGTCATCACGAACGAGTCCTTTTCATCAGTTGTGTCAAGCACGAGATGAAGTCCGTTCCTGTCAAGCCACGCACCCTAGCTTGCATCGCACACCCCTGTGCCAGGAACTTGCGTTGCGGTGTGTCAAGCCAACATGCGCTGCCCGGCCTGAGCCCTGCTGCACGCGTGCAGGTGTTTGAGAGAAGACCCGAGCCCAGCGCTGATGCCGTGGACACTGGCCGCGCATACATCATTATCCTGATTCCCAGGGGCCAGGCTGCGCTCAAGGCGGTGAGTGTCAGATGCTCAGTGCTGTGTACGAGGCATGCAAGGAGGCAGCAGATCGTGCATGCACCCCATGCGATCCTGGCAGGCCCCGACCACATTGCATCCTACATCCCAGCGAGGCATATGCAACATGTGTATGTGTGTCAGTGTATGCTTTGCCGCACATGTGGGCAAGGTGTGCTCAGCTATCAACGGTGGTTGTCACTGGGATATAGCATTGATAGGTGAATGGCGCATTCAGCGATCATTTGCGACACTGCGACTGTAAGTGTAAGACCCAAACCAATGCGGGATGTGGGGATGCACAACTGCATGCGGAGCAGCGTCTGCTGCTCGCATTTTGTTACTTGTCCACTGGGAACCCCCCCGGTCCCCAAGCGTGCAGCTGCAGCACCATGACACTGTCTCATCCACACTGTCCCGTGCCCTGCCACCCTCACCACTCTGCACTTGTCGCGTCGTGCAGCTCAACATCCCGATGCCCACCGACCCCCACAGCTTATCACTCGGCACCGTGAGCCACAACTACAAGGGCCAGGTGAGAGGGGCTGAGGTGCACGCACAGCATACACAATGAGTCTTGAACGGCAACGCGTTGCACACGGTCCTCCTGTAGCGGCAGGAGCTAGCGGTGGTTGTTCGCCTATCGCGCATGACGCTGGTCCAGGTCCGAACGATGCAGGTGCACGGATCGGCCCGCTCCCATTAGGACGATCATGGACGCTGCAGAACCTTGACTCTGCTCTGTGCTACGCTATGTTGTGCTGCGCCGTGCTCTGCACCGTCCCGTGCTGAACTGTGTCGTGCTATGCCGTGCTATGCTGTGCTCTGCACTGTGCCGGCAGACGCGTGTGAGCAAGGAGGAGGGCAACGTGACCTTCAGCCGCAGCGGCCTCGCGCAGTGGCTCATCAACGAGGCGCGATCCCGCTACCCCGGCCGCATCACCTTCACCTTCAACGCGCCCTGCGAGGCAGTAGACCTCAAAGCAAAGCAGGCCACGTTCGGCAGCGCTGCCGGCGATGGCCAGGCGAAGGCGGCGCCCGTGTCGTATGATCTGCTGGTCGGCGCTGACGGTGTGGCGTCCGAGGTGATGGGAGGCCGTTGCGCTGCGTACCGCAAATCTGCACTGCATCCTTCTACTCTGGTGTTGCATGGAGGCCAACTCGTGTGAACGATGTACAAAGCACGTTGTATATCCTGCCAAATCCGCTCGTGCTTGTTTCCGTGCCACTGCCTCCTTGTGACTCCCTTTTCAACTTGCATCTGCGTGGCTCGTGCGCTGCCGATCTGCCAAGAGCACCCGCACCTGAGCATGCACACTGAAGAATGCAGGATAATGCCCAGACATATACGAACATACCCACTAGTATCTGATGTACATCCGCTGCCCTGACTTGACGCTTGGTCCCTTGCATGTGTGCTTCTGCTGGGCGCTGCTGCTTCTGCTGCTGCTGCAGGTGCGCGCGGCGCTGGCAGCCAGCAGCGGTGACTACAGCGTTCAGGTGTCTGACAGCGGGCGCGAGTACAAGGTGTATGGCGGGCTCAAGGGCGACATAGAGCCACCAGGTGCGTGGGTGGGTGGGCGCTGATGAGGGCTGCCATGGACGGGTGCCAATCAGGTGTACACTGGATCAAAAGATCAAAACCATCTGGCATGCATGGCAGCTACATGCCCACCAAGGGTTGTTGTCACATGACGGCAGGAGTTGAAGGGTGAGATAAGGCACGGGCGGGCAATCAAGGTTCCAGCCACACCAGGAGATCGTCCGAAGCACCCTGGATGTGATATTGTGTTGTTGGGGTGCTCAGGATGCACATCTGGATGCACATGAGTGCTCGTGGCCGTATAAATGGTCGATTGGGCAGGAAGCAGGACTGCGGGAGTGTGAGGGGCCGCCTGGCAGGACACACGTTACCAGTGCATAGGGTCAGGCATGCCCACCAGGGTAAACTGCACGCGCTCACCGTGCGGTATGCGAGTATGTAGCAGGTGCAAGCCACAGCCCCCCATTTTAGCATCAACGCCGCCCCCCGTACCACGCCCCCCTGCAGAGTTCAAGGGGCGCGTGGGCAGCACCCTGCATCTCTTCACCACCAACGACCCCTTCACCACGCTCACCGCCCACAACAACCCTGACGGCACCTACAGCGGCACCTTCAGCTTGGGCACCGGCGAGTGCCCCCTCCCTCAGCCATGAGGGCTAACGACGATACAGCATGTGCAGCCTTGCGACGATGCAATACAGAGGTTGATCGCTTGATCGGCACACTGTAGCTCCGCACACGCTGTACCTGGGTGCCGCAGCAACTCCACACAGGTGTTGACCACATGGTGTGCTGCAAAGCCTGAGCGATGTCGTGCGAGTCTACGACTGTTGTGTTGCCGGGCGCAGGTGGCTTTGAGGCGCTGCACAGCGCGGCGGACTATGAGGCGCTCATCAAGGAGCGCTTCGTGGGCGTGCCGCCGGACTGGATCCCGCAGGTCGCTGCGCAGGTGGTGGACGCGCCCGCCAGCCCTGCAGGTGAGCGAGCGGCCGCCGCCTCGCCTCAGAGAAGCACACACAATCGCATTCATCAGCCGCCCGGATGCCTGCATGGCTGGACAATGGTGGATGCACATACTTATTTGTTGTTCAGGCGACTTCAGTTCAGCGCGAGTTTGTGCTGGCCACGTGCGCCAATTCCCACCCCTGCTTGTGCACGCCTCCCAGACGCCTGTTTATGGCAACCCGAGGTCTTGCGCTAGCGCTTGCCGGCAGCTCAGTGCCCCGACCGGCTGCCTCAGACGCTGTGTGGCGGTGTGGTTGGTCAACATCCCGTGCACTGGTGCTGTGCGGCATCAAGGACAGGCCACACCTGCTGATCTTATGTCGCTGTCTGCTCTGTGAAGTCGGCCCGCCAGCTGCCAGCAACAGCTGGGTGATGTTTTGTCATCCAAATGTTGCAAGACAGTTTGTCCGGTGTTCACCGGATGTTCACGTCAGCTGCGCAGGCAAGCAATGTCGGTGTGACGTGGGCGGGGTCATGCACCGCTGGGTACGCCCACGTCACACCGGCATTGCTTGCCTGCGGAGCGGACGTCAACGTCCGGTGAACGCCGGACGAACTGTCTTGCAACCGATCCCCGTGCGTCTATGTGGGGTGTGTTAAGTAATTCCCATAGGACTGGCTGACTCTGCCGCAAAAGCAACAGCGTATGATGGTCGCCATGCGGTGTGCATACCGCATGCATAAGGAATATTAAGGATAGAGACTGCACACGACGATGGCGAGGCGTCTGGGCTGATGTGGGTTGTGGGTTGGCGAGAGAGTGGGGGGGGGGGAGGGCGCTGTGAGTGTGATCCATGCGTTGTGATGCCCTGAGCACCGCAGGCAAGCGCATCAAGGTTTCCAATCTCGGAGGGCCGTCCGTGGTGCTGGTGGGGGATGCTGCACACGCCGTCACGCCCGTATTCGGTCAGGTGGGTGGTAGGGGGTGCGTCAACCCACGCTGACCCTGCTTGGCGTCTCCCACCGCCATTACACGGGCTCGTCAAGCCCTGCTCAGAATCTTTCTAGCACCATTGTTGGCAGGGTGATGCAGCTTCTGTCAAGGCATGCAGTGGGAGCATTTCCGGTATGCTACCCCTTGCGCCCTTGACATATGCCGGTGGCGAATGCCGGTGGTATGCGCGGCATTGTTTGGAAAGTGTTAAGTACACCATCACATGCATGCAGGCATGCATGGTCAAATGCCAAAATTACCGGTACAAGACATCTGGCACGACCCTGTGTTAACGTGGATAGGTGGCGCTGGCAATATAGACATGCACTGCAAGGCATCTGGCACGACGCTGTAGTCATGTCTGCTGACCATGCTGACCGTGTTGGCTTTCCAGGGCGCCAACAGCGCGCTGGAGAGCTGTGCCGCGCTGAGCCGCGTGCTGACGGAGGCCGGGGGCGACCTGGACTCGGTTCCGGAGCGCTTCAACGCGGCGCGCGTGGAGGACGTGCACAGCCTCTATGAGCTTGACCGCAAGGCCTACTCCTTCTTCAGGTATGACTCACTGTATGAGGCATGAGCTCATGAGGTATGACTCACTGTGTGAGGAGGTCATTGAGGTGACTGCATTTGCGTGTGTTAGGAAGAGCGCCCAAGGGGCATGCTGTGTGGTTCCATGCTGTGCGCATGTGCGTATGCGTATGGATGCAGCACCTGACCTGACCGATTTGCGTGTATACTGCACATGTGACGTGTGGATAAGCGTACTGGTCTGCACCGGGTGACATATGCGGTATCTGAACTACACTGGTCTTTCGCTGTTGCACGCCTCTGCTGTGTGCCATGCTGTCATCGCTTCACAGCAAAGTTGATGCAGACACGTATGCACGCGTGCATGCACGCGCATGGCATACCACTTTGTTCTTATGCTGATGTGTTTGATCGGGCGACTTCACATCTGGTGGCCTCCCAAGCCATTAGTGGATGGGTTGGACGCGTTTCTCGCACGCGTTGCGGTGCTTGCCCGTTGCCCGACCGCTGCCTGTGCCTATCAACATGCTCTGACCGCTTGCGCATGCGTCAGCTTCCGCCGCGAGATGTGATTCTAGGCCTTTGGCTGGCTAAGCGAGTGTGATGTGAACAAGAACGACTCTGGTGCTCTGACTGTCTGATGCACGTGGTGGTGCGCGTGGTGCTCTTGGTGCAGGCGCAAGGGCCCGTTTGACCCTGACTTCCTGCAGCTCCTCGCACACGTGGTGGTGGGCACGCTGCTGTCCAAGGTATGGGATGGGATGGGCAATGCGCGTACGCATGCACAGCTGTCCACACGGGCAACGATTTTGTTTCTCCATGGTCAATTGTGGTGTACTCGCATCGGCGTCGAGAGTAGCGTGCTGTTGCTGCTTATGCTGCTCCTTGTAGCTGACTCAGTTGTTGTTGGTGGAATGGGAAAGGGGAGTTGGGGATGTACCATAGGTGACCAGCGAGGTCCAGGCTGGTTACCAGGTGCTTGGTTGACGTCACATCACTTGGCCGATCAGACCAATCATGGATGCGGGCAGTAATCATGAAGCCGCATGAGGTGGATGGTCCTGCGAGCGTGTGCGTGTGATGCGTGCCCAGGCGTACATGCAGGCGATAGTGAAACGTGCTGCAACGTCCGGGGGGAAGTGGGGGCGTGGTGATCGCGCAAGCAAGTGGCGGGGGAGTGGTATTGGGAACGCACCAGCTGCAATGCGGGGGAAGAGGACGTGTTGTAAGCCGCATACCGCGGTGTGGCAAACGGGGCAAGCGCGCTCACGAAAAGGCAGATGAGCAAACCCGCCAGTGTCAATAGGGAGGAGCGGGGAGCAGGAGCACTGAGCTTGCGCTAGCAGCTGCTGTTTACGGGACGAATGTTCATGCGTGATGTACCATGGCAGGGTTGGTTTGTCCAACCCCATGGTACATCACGCATGTGCGCTCGTGATGCATGCACGGGTGCACATGGCATGCTCCTTGTCAGATTACTCACCCGTTACTCACACGTCTGCACCGCTGGTATGGCTCTGCAATGCAGATCGTGCCGTTCCTGTACGGCTCCAAGCCCGCGCTGCTGCGCCTGGGCAGTGGCATCCCATACTCTCAGATCATTGCGGCGGTGCGGCGCGACGCCCTCATCGCGCTGGGCGCTGCAGTGGCGCTGGCGACCTTCCTGCTGGCCAAGGCGCTCAAGCTGGTCTAGAGCTTGCGGCGTGTGCACGAGCGGCGGTACACAAGCAAATGCGGTACTAACTTAAATAAGCACATAACTACATAAGCAATGCGCGCCCCTCGTTGGCCTGTGTGGCCTCAGCCGTTGACGACTTTGGTGACACCGGTGATGACCATTATCGTTTAGTGGTGTCCGCTGCATGACCTCTCGATGGGGGTGTAGAGCAAGGGCCGAGGGGGTGGGGAAACGGGGAGGACATAGTTACTGAAGCGTGACTCACGTTGGCTGACGCTGACGTGACTGGTATGTAAAAAATGCAGTTGCTGAAACGCAAGCTATGTAACTACATGTGAGTAGATGTCACTGCAGCATGTGAAACGCCTTGACCGGTACTCGTTTAGCTTCTCTGGGCTCCCTGGAGCTCTGTTCCGGTATCATCGAATTTATTGACTTTGCATCACTTGCCAATCAGGCCGTTCATGGATGGATGACTATTGGCATTGTGTGGGTATGGTGCGTGACTTGGGCGCAGGTGTACATGCACGCGTTTGTGGTGTGTGGTGGGGTCGGCCTCTGTGTGTGTGTGGTGTGCGGGTAGCATTGCTACCATATCATCAACTTTGGGTTGAGGCAAAGCACAGCGTGTTAGCGCTGCATGCTGGGGCAGCGACATGCTCATTGGGGCTTGCCTGCTGGCCCATGCGTAAGCGTGCTGCAGCTCCTGATGGACTGTCTGGCGGAGTTGAGGCACAGCAGTGTGGCGTCATCCTTGACATCCCCGCTGATGGGAATGAAATCCACCGCCCTAGCTTCCATGCAGGGCTTCCATGGTGATGTTGGTGTTTCTACTGAGTACCTTGCTGTGCTGCCCGCGCCATAATGCCACCATGCAGAGAGCATGCGAGAGCCTTTCTCGTACCCTCCGGAGCCGCTAGCGGTTTACACATCATGTTGCTGTGTGGCAAAGTGATTTCATGGCATCATGTGCACTGGTGGGTGGTGCAACGCTGGCACGCTACGCGGGCACGGGAGGGCAAGGTGAACTTGACTTCTGTGGTCAGCATTGTGCACCGCGGCGCTCTGCGCACTTACTCGGCCAACCAGCGTCGCAGCAGCATTCCCGCACATGCATGCCAGCATGTGTGCGACCCACGCCTCTCATCTCATCATCTGCCATGCAACAGTGTGCCCACCTTCACAGTACCCCAGCTAGTGCAGTGCCCACCCAGATTTCCTATTCCTATGCAGTCACCAGTAGGGTGTGTAGTGGTTTGTGTTGGCCGTACAGCTCCCCAGCATGTTTTGGGCATACCTCAACTATAGGCTAGACGAGAGCCAGTCTCACCAGTTCTGACGCACTGCGGCTACTAGCATCAGACATACAGCAGACATCGTTGTGTACAAAGTATCCGCAGGGGAATGGCGGATAGCCGTATGCGGGACCTCTATGCTATCCTGGGCGTGCCTCGCGGCTGCTCCGACGAGGACCTCCGCAAGGCCTACAAGAAGCTCGCGCTGCGGCACCACCCAGGCAAGCCCAAGCACAGTTCACGTGCACAAGCATAGCACATACCCAGAAAGCAGAAAACAACCAAGGCAGGCCCTGCAGGGGGCATCGTCAAAGAGCAGCACAGCGCCTCGTCACCGCCTCGCCAACGTGTTGGGTGCGGCTGACGCCCGCTGCTGCGGGGCCTGCTGCCTGCTGCGTCCTCTGCTGCACTGTGCAGACAAGAACCCAGGTGCGGGCCAGGCCGCCTCCTTGGAAGCCTTTCGAGAGGTCAGCGAGGCGTTTGCGGTGCTGAGTGACCCTCAGGGGCGACGCGAGTACGATGCAGCCACCGCTGCGCCGCCGCCCTTCCGCACGGGGGCTGGAGGCCCTATGGGTAAGCCGCTGTGTACACTTGATTACACCAGTTATTGAGCGACTGTTGTAGGGTTGTGTCAAAGGCATTGTTGCGTTGTGTGGGGAAAGAGCCGCGTTCGTTTTCTGTGTGGATGACCCGCGGGGCGCAGATAGACTCACACTAAACAGCACTGGCCTAAAGTGACATATACGTCAGCGGAGCCGCCCAGCTGCCACCTTCCAAACTTCCGTGCTCGTGCACAACTTGTTGCTGTTCACGCTTTGGTAACTTAAACGCAGGCGGTGCAGCGCGCGGCATGGGCGACACCTACCCTGCGCCCCGCTCCTGGGCCACGGGCCCCAGCACGCACTTCTTTCACCACAATCCCTTTGCAGACAGCTTCTTCGACAGCTTCTTCCGCTCCGCCGGCCTCACAAACCCCTTCCAGTCGGTCTTTGGGGGGGGCTCCATGGGCGGTTTCGGAGGCGGTCTCGGGGGCGGTTTCGGATCCAGCATGGGCGGTGGTGCAGGAAACGGCGGCGGCGGCATGGGCGGCGGTGCGGGTGGATTGCGTGGTGCAGGGGCAGCAGGACCAATGGGCGGCATGGCTGGTGGTGCGGGTGGCACCACGGGAGGAAGCGGGCCAGTGAAGATTCATGTGCATCGACGCACCTCACACCCGCAGCACCAGCACCCCCAGCCGGCCGCCGCCGGACAACAGCCGCAGGCACAGCCTCAGCAGCAGGCCCAGGCCAAGGCACCGCCCGCGACACAGCCACACACATGGCGCCCTCAGACACGCCCTCAACAGCAGCAGACGACGGCGGGCACGCCCCTTGCGTCGCATACCGCAGCGGCGCATACGCCTCACGCTGCAGCTGCGGCAGCGCCTGCTGCGGCGAGGCAGCATGGCTCTCCGTCGTCAGCACGCAGGCCTGCAGCGGCCACTGCTGCTGCTGCTGGGAGCCCCGCCGCCACAGCACCAGCACCGGCTGCGCCCCCCTTGGGCATGCCAGCAGGAGGACGGGGCCCGCCAGGCGCTGCTGCTGCGACACCCACTGCCCCAGCCACGTCTGCCCCGGCACCTGCTGCTGCTGCAGCCGCTGGTGTGCGGCCCAAGCCTGCTGCGCCGTCTCCAGCAGGTCCGTTGGTTGTGCGTCAAGCCAGGATGCACACCCATGCTACCCCATTCTCTGCCCCACATGGCATCTACCGTAGTGGGCATAATGAAACTGTATGAACATGAACACATGAACACACTGCCGCATGTTGCTGACTCGCATGTTGCTGACTCGCATGTTGCTGACTCGCTCGCTGTTCATGAAGTGGCCTTCTGGAACCAGTTTAGCACCTTCACTTAACATACCGTATGATCATGAGAAGTAAACTTTTAATGAATTGTCGTCTACGATGGCATGACAGTGATCGTGCATTGCCAGGAGTTGTGAAGCAGTGGCACTCCAGGCAGTCAGGCCGGTATCCACCGTTACAGTCGTACGTACATGGCGTGTGTCAAAGTTCTCGTGGGGCCATGCAGTGTGACATGTCACAAGCGCGTGATCAACGCCGCACGCGCCTTGCCTTTCCACAGGGCCCGCAATGAGGTCCGGAAGCGGCCAGCAGCTGCCTGACGTGCAAGGCATGTTCAGCGCGAACGGACCCGGCCCGGGCTTTGCGCACGCCTTCAGCCAGGCTGTCATGAGCGAGTTCGACACGGCAAGCAGCTCCTGCAGCAGCCAGGCAGGCGCTGCCAGGAGCAGCGCACAGCAGCAGCAGCAGCAGCAGCAGCAGCAGCAGTGGCGCCAGCACGGGCCAGACAGCGGGCCTGTTGGTGCTGCTGGCAGGGCCGGTGGGCGGCCCTCAGGTGGTGGTGGCGGGGGAGGTATTGACGCGCAGCGCTCACGCTCGGTGGGCATGTCTAGCGCTGCCGATAGTATGATGGACGTCACCAGTGACTCTGAAGATTACGATGCGGACGAGGAAGTCATGGTGGATGCTGACGATGGAAGCGCTGACGCCCAGCAGCAGCAACAGCAGCAGGCACGCATAGGATCCGGCATGGCGGCAGCCACTGGGGGTGGTGGGGGCAGTCCTGTAGCCCGGCCCAATCCTGCGCCTGACATGGGCTTGCCGCCTCAACGGCCCACACCAGCGTCAGCAGAACCACCATCGCCTGGAGCAGCGCCAGCGGTGTCGCCTGCGCTGCAGCTCAACAGCCGGGGGTATGCATCTGCTGGCCCATCACAGCACCAGCTCGCTGTGGCGGAGGCAGAGGCTTGGTTGACGCTGGAGGATTTGTACAGGTGAGCGTGTGAGGCGGCATGGACGGCCGGCAGGTGTGATGCATTGTGGCGGCGGCGGCGGTGGTGGCTGTGGTGCGTGGTATTACTCTCTTTGGGTGACTGCAGGGCTGCGCTGTGCGTACTACATTATTTTCAGAAGCTTCACAGGCGTGTGAACGTAGGAGGCATGCAATGCGAAAGGTGGTGGTGCCGAAGTGGCAACGATTTCTCCTTATGCATGCAGCACCCAGAACTGCTTGCAACAGGCCGTGCAGGCCGCAACTGGTCGTCACGACCAGCAACCAGGCACTTGTAACTACCAGCAAGCGTAATCGACCCTAGCAGAGGCTGGTACTCTGGCAATTGCCTGCCGCCACGCATGACGCTGTTGTGCTGACGCTCTTGGCCTACTGAAAACAACTGATGAAACCGCGCCGCCCGTCAGGGGTACCACCAAGCGTGTGCGCGTGGCGCCCAAGGAGCCTGCGGGCGCTGCGGGCGCTGCCAGCGGTGCACAGCCGGCTGCAGGGGCCCATCAGGATCAGGGCGGGGAGGAGGTTGTGGACGTTCCTGTTCCTGCCGGCACCCGCGACGGGACCCGCATCGTGCATCCGTGTGAGTTACCCACGCTCGCTGATGTTACGCTGGCTTATCCAGGCAGCCAGTGTGAGTCGTGAGTTGTGGCTGCTGCCTTGATGCTGCATGGGGCAGAGCACGGGCATGCATTACGCAGGCTGAGCCAGAGTGCACTCCTGCACGCTCGTTGTTACCAAACCGGCACGCACCGTACCTGCAGCACACTGTCTGGACCATGCGCCCACATTACCGATTCCATCCCGTTTTGAGCCATGCAGCCTGCATGCAGCTGTCCGGCGCAGCGGCCATACACCTGCCAGTGTGGTGGCAGGCATGGGACACCCGCCCAGGAAGCGGGTACGTGCGCATCAAACTGGTAAATCCTAAGCTCTCAATGGCGCCGAACGCTGGTGGGGTGAGCCAAAGCATGCTCTGCTGCTGTATGCTGCACCGCCGACTCACGGCCCCGCAGGCGGCACCTGCGGGTGCGCGGTGGCGCTGACCGTGCACGAGCTGCCCCATGCGCGCTACCTGCGTCGCGGCGACGACCTGGTCACGCGCGCCACCGTGCCGCTCTCCACCGCGCTGTGCGGCGGCGCCGTATACCTCCTTGCGCTAGATGGCCGGCCCATCCCGCTGGACCTCAAGGACTCCGTCATAAAGCCTGGAAGCGAGCAGATCCTCATTGGAGAGGGCATGCCGCTGCCCCCGCGGGCGCACGTGCTGCCGCCTTGGCAAGGCGAGGGCCACAGCGGCGAGAAGGGCAGCGGCGCGGCGGGCGCCAGGAGCTCGGGGGAGCGGGGCAACATGTTGGTGCAGTTCGACGTGGCGTGGCCATCCAGGGCGCTGCCGCAGCCGCAGCGGGAGACGCTGCGTTCGCTGCTGCTCGCTGCAGAGCAGCACTGAGGGCTGCGGCAGCACGCTGTCGCCTATGGTAGCCAGTTTGGGTTGTGCAAAACTAGGGGCAGGCATTGTCCATGACAACACAAACAGTTTGTGTGGTTGATACGCCTGCTGCGTGGTTGTCCGCTGAGCATGGTCAATCATCGCCACTTTCATGCGGTTCAGCCAGTGGCCAACTGGCCATGCAGATTTCAGTGCATCGAACGCCGTCCACCCATGCTGAAGTGCATCATGCTCGCAGGCGCACAGCAGTACAGACCGCCCATGATTTCATGCAATGCATCACCCACATGTAATGAGATGTAGCGAGGCAGACGCAAGACGTGAGAACCTTCATCGAGCACGATTTACATGCGCTTGGCTGGAGGCAAGCCTGCAGGCTTCTAGCCAATAATGTGCGCAGGGTGGCACCCTGATCGCGGTATTATGCGTGTCACCGGACAGGCAATGTGGGATGAAGGGAGCAGCGCCAGAGTATATGCATAGCAATACCATACCGTATCACACCGTTAGCAAGGGTTGCGTGTGATACGCAGGCCACGCGTGCAAAGAGCAAGCAAGGGAAAGAAAAAGGCCAGGACCATGGCAGCGTTTGAAAAGGGCGAGGTAGAAGGCAAGGGGAGCAGCGCAGTAACTGAAAGCATGAGAGATTGAGAGAACAATCCTTTGTACAAGCTTGCGTCATCAATTGACGCCAGCACGGTGCTACGCCAGTTAGGTTGTCTACCCTGCAGCTACTCTACGGGTTGTGCCGGTGGAGGAAGAATGTGAAAAATACCAAGGATAGCTTAACACCAGCAGCTGAAGATTAGTCGTATTTCTCTCCGCCTGCCTTCTTGCTGATTGGCAGCGGCGCCACCTCCACTGGCACCTCCACTGGCAGTCCGCTACGTCCTACCATACCACCACGCCCTTTTCGCACGCCAGCTGGACCATCCCGCATAACAGCCTCTGCTGCGGTCGAGAACGAGGTCAAGGGCTTGGCAAGGGCAGGCTGGTTCGCAGCGTCCTTGACCTTTTGCACGGTTTGGCTGACAGAGTCGCCGATGACCTTGCCCAACTCGGAGAACCACTGCGCTAGGCGTCCCTCAGAAGGGGGCCCACCTGCTGTGCTCTCACTGCTTTGCTGCCCCATACGCCCCTTGCTGAAAACATTGTTCAGGCGCTGGCGCGTATCCCAACCAAAATCCTCTGCCGAGTCGCTGCAGTTATCCTGTGCGCGTCGCCGCCGGACAACGTCCGCTCCTCGCATAGGCCCTACGTAGCGGAAGGCCACGGCAAGGAAGAAACTGATCTCAGGACTACACAGCAAGGTGTTTCGTGAGCACATTTGCGGGTATTGCCAGCACAGAGACCACCGCACGCCATCATCATCACGTTTAATTTCATCGCTCAAGTCCTCGGGTTGACAGCAACCGAGCTTCACATGCAAACAACAAGAACGTAGAAGAAGGCATCTGGGATTCTTGTCCTTCCTGCTTGCCTGAGTTTGTGGGTGCCATGTACCACCCATCTGATGAGCGCTCCGACATTTCAAGCTCAACAGGCCGTTTGAAGCAGTTCCCATCAGGATCAGATATATCTGCACACACATCCGTGCAACAAGAGGAAGGTCAGCTCATACAGGACGTCGCATGTGAGGCAAACAATTTGGCACCACCTCCCGCCGAATGCCCAAGCTTCGAGACAAGCAGCGTAGCCGATGAATTTACACTGACAACAGGAACAAGACTCACCACACACACCACACTGACAAAGGAGGTCAGTGGAGAACGGTACATCTTCGGGAAAGATTTGCCCCTGCACCTCTACTTTCAACACCTCGGCAACGCGCGCTGCAGCCGAGGCAGCTGGGTGTGATTGTATTTCTGCATGAAGGACTGGGTCCCTGTTCCTTCCTGAGATGACTGAGGCAAACAGCTGCTGCACTTCCTCCCTGTGTTTGCACACGTCGCGTACCCGAAATCGGACAGAAGAGCATGGTGGGCAATGTGGGTAAAACACTGAGCAACCGCGCAGAGAGAGTCTGCAAAGCAAGGTTGGGGCAGTAGAGGATGCTCCACAGAGGTTTGTGGTTTCACACTGTGCTTTTCCAGGAGGGAAGCGAACTTACCCCATGGGAACCACCACTGTGGGAATAAGAATAGTGTCGCGCGCATACAACGCTGAATCGCTGAGCAAGCCATTCACACGTCTTATGTCCGCAACCTGCGCGTAGGCCAACAGGATTACGATGAGTGGGGTGTCTTTAAGAGGGGAGGAGAGCTGTGCTGAAGCTTAAGCTTAGGCCGACGCCCACTTACAGAGACGTTGTACCTAATCGCAAGCCCGGCAAGCGTGTCGAACTTCGTCACCTGCAGGCCAAGCAAGACAGCAAGTCCTCACCGGCTGTGTGAGCTGCTCAAGCTCTGGGGAGTTGAAACTGTTGTCACCACCTCATTAAAACCACCGCGTCACGCAAGCAACGCACCTTATGGCGAATGCAACCCTCTGGAGGTGCGGGCTCCGTGGAAGTTGACGCCTGAGACTCCATTGAGGATGCCCTGCGCTCAGCGTCGCTCGCTCGCTCCTCTGAAATTTCACGATGCATGTTGCTGCAGGAGGCAGTGAGGCAGCTGAGTTTGTGCCCAGTTCGCCGTTTCCACTCAGCAGTGGTGTGTGTTGCAGTCTGGTACACCGAGTCACAACACTTCCCCAACGGTGTTGTGTTGCACGGTTAGCGTTTGGTGGGTGGGGTAGGGCGAAGCAGCAACACCCCGTGTGTGGTAGTCTTGTCTTCACAGCAACCTGGTAAGCTCAGAAGTCATGGCCCTATGCTGAAGCACTTTGGGGGTCCAATGCGTCGACGACGCCCGCATTGTTGCAAATTGGCACCAGCATCAAAAATGCGTCAGAATGTGAGCATGCGAATCGATTGATACACTGAACCTCTTGCCGTACCACAGCTTAGAGAAATTGAAGCACTACTTTGGCAATGGCCCCAGCTCTCACTTAACAGCGACGCCACAGGATATCTGCAAACTGTCCGTCGGCGTTCCACGTCTGGATTGTCAGGCAAAGCATGGCTGAGGGCTTGACCAGTAAGCCAAGCTCGCCCCGTGCCTGGCAAATGTGCACCTAAACTCCCTACAGCTTATCTATATGTACCCACAGCGTCTGATTGCGAAACGCCAACTGTGAGCAGTCGACCAACGGCGGGGGTTCGAACCAGCCCGCTGAACCATATGGCACTCCCAAGCGAGCAGCATCAAGCTGCGAGCCGGCCAGCATCACCACAGTCACCGTCAGCATACACCTCAGCACCTATCAGCTCCTGCTCCACGAGCACCACCACGTCCACGCCCAGCAGCGAGAGCTGTCGGCACAGCGTCTCCACTGACGCGCCCCGCCACAACTCCGGCTTGGCCATCTGGCCCCCAGACAGGCGCACCAGTGCCGCCCCCACGGCAGCTAGCACCTCCGGGCACACACGCGCCGCGAGGGCGAGCGCGTAGGGGCACAGCCGGGACAGCGCTTCGGGCCACGCATTCAAGCCGCGGCACAGTAGCCGCACGGCGCGGGGGTCAGCCTGGGGCACGGGCGCCGCTAGGTGGCGGCTGCGCCTGGCCTTGCTGCCGCCCGCGGCACTGCTGGGCCGCCCTGCCTGCGACCTGCTCAACAAGGGCTTCCCTGCATGGGGCGCCACGCCAACTGCGCCGTCCACACCGTCCATCGTACCTCTGGGGGTGCCTTGGTCGTCCTCCCAGAAAGAATTAGTTGCAGCGGAGTCAGTACGTGCCATGCCATCAGGCTGGGGTGAAGGTAAGCTCATGGAGCTTGTTTGGGGTGCGGTATCCAGAATTGGTATGGCCAGTTTCGGAGCCTTCGCGCAACCCCTGCCGCCGCCGGCACGCTTGGCGATGGACGCCAGCAGCGGCAGCACGCCCGCCAGCCCCTGGACCGCCCACGCGGCCTCCAGGGAGGGCCAGAGCGGCGCCAGCACAGCGCAGGCGCACAGCTCCAGGGGCGCGGGAACGCGCGCAGCGTCGTCCTCGAGGCACGCGTCCAACAACTCCTCCAGCGTCATCGCTGCCGTTTCCGACCCCGCCATTAATACCCCCGCTGCCAATTCTGCTGCTTCTGGCGGAGGCACGACATAACTGCAAGCTGCCCTGGCTTTGCTGGGCGAGGCGGGTGGGTGTTGGGCCGCTGCAGCGCCGCGGTGCGCACACGGGGCTGCGGTATCGTCGGGCGGCTGTAGCTGTAGCTGCGGCGGTGGCAGGGGGAAGACCATGGTGGCGGCCGCTAGCTTGTACAGGGTGGCCTCGGAGGCCATGAACCGCGCGAGCCCGCGCGCGGCGTCCACGGGGCGGTGCCCCGCGGCCTGCCGCTCCACAAACGGCAGCGCGCGGTCCCGCTGCACGTCCGCCGCGGCCCAGGCCTGCGCGCATGGCAAAGCACGCAGCGGTCATGCACTTGCGTGCACCTTTCCGGATGCCTTGGCATGCGAGCTGCAGCATGCAGCAAGGTGTCATCTGAATGGGTGCAATTGGTGCATGCGAATCGCCCATTGTGGAAATAGTGCATGGCAGCAAGCAGAGCAGCCAGGCAGCATGGGATGGTTGAGTCTCTGACGATGCTGGCCATCAGACGTCTCCGTGATGTGCGGACCGCAGGGGTTGCAGGCCGAGGTGCGGCCGTGGTGGGCAATGGGGACCGGGCCCTCACACTGAAAAACAAACGAGAGTCTCATGCATAAATCACCATGGTCACGTTGCTCCGGTGAGTTCAGGCCTAAGCTGTACAACACCAGCAGGCATTTGATGATTGAGCGACGCACCGAAGGCAACACGTCTGCCAGGTGAGCGAGCCCAGGGCGGCAACAGAACGCTGCCATCAGCAGCACGAATGCGAAGTCCAGATAGGATGGGTCCTTCTGCCTGTCCAATGCGTCACGCAGCGCTGTGCGCGAGTAGGCTGCGAGCACGTTGTGGAGCGCCTGCTGCTGCGCTGACAGCATCAACAGTGGAGTGGAGTGCGCGGACAGCACCGCTGTGGCTCCAGCCACGTGAATGGACTGGATGCCACTCATATCCGCTGTTTGTTTGTCTGTTATGTAAGGAGCCTGGTTGTCAAAGCATGCAGCAGCTGGGCTGCAGGCCAGTGCCTCCACGCGAGCTAGGCACATGTCGAGACACTGTACCAAGCCGCAAGCCCGTATGTTTGGGAGGGAGTGGTCCTGCAGCGTCAATGGACAGTTGTTAACGCGGGTTTCAGCCTCAGGAAAGCAGGCAAGCGTGCAAGAGCATTCACCTTGCACGCTACCAATCGACACATGGGCTTGTGGAGCACTTCAGCACTGCTTAATCAAAACAGGTGCCTGGTACTTCTGTGGGTAGGCCAAACATCTATGTTACAGGTACCACGACCGTACCTGCAGAGGGACGCTGCCTTGCATAGCGTGGCAAACAGCGAACAGTCCGAACAGCCCCTCATACTGCAGATTCACGCCCTCAGATGAGTTTAGATAGCTGAGCACGCTTCCAAGCACGATGCGCTCCTGCGCGCTAGTCATTGAACTTTCAGGTTGAACGGTTTCGAACTGTCACGAAGCGGCATCAGGACAACCTGTGTCAGTAAGTATTCAGGGGCGTTCTAATTAAGGTATAATGCATAGAAATCCGTTTAAGTGTCTGATAGCGAGAGATTATAGCTTTACGCTTGATCCACGCTCATCAAGTATGCTCCCAAGCGTTGGAATGAGGAACGCAGGCCACGCCAGGATCCTGTCATACAAACCGATATTCACACAAAGGATACCGTGGTCTGTAGCCCCACTTAGTAGATAGTGTGTGCACAATCCATCGCGCCTGCCCCACGGCAATGGCACAGTGGTAGCCGAGTGGGGACGTCCGCCAGGGATGGCAGCGGACGAACAGTTCCATGATTATACATTGGCCACACAGTACGAGAGGTAGGCTTTAGCTGCTGCAAGTAACACCTCCTGTATATCTCTCGTTGTTCCCCTACAATTTGAGCCCTCCCAAACATCCACAGGTTTACGGCTGTAATAGAGCAGACGCTCACGGCATGGAAGAGAGCAGGTGTGGGGCAAGTTTGGTGGGGCCTTGGCAAAGCAGTTGTTGTTCCCCACCCTTGCTAGCGCCTTCAACGAGTACGCAAACGCACCAAATGATGCGCTGCAGGCTTTGGAGATATTGCTCGAAGGGGCTTTTCTGCCCGCATCAAAGAGCAGCCTGCCCTGGTGAAAACTCAAGCTGGACTACGGCATAAGTGCGTGCGTGCTCGACACCATTTGCGTATGTGCACCGCTGTTAAAGCTTGTGCAACTCCTTCGGTTCCCGTCTGGCAGGCCTGCAGTGTGTCTGGGTAATGGATTATTCCAGACAACAAGTGTTTGCCTATTTTGTGTTTGTTTACAGGTTGCCCTGGCGCAGAGAGCAGTACGTGCTCAACTTGTTTCTTCCAACCGTCCCGGTCTTCAGCACCAGCGTTCGGAGCTCAGGAAACGCCGGCAGCAGCCAGAGCAGCAGAAAGCTCCTGACAAACGGGACCAGCACTATCCATGCAGCAGCTCTCACGCCCACACGCCCAGCGGCTGCGCAGGATGCTGCGGGTCTGGGCGACACAGCGGCTGCAGGCCGGACAAGCAGCAGCACTGGGCAACAGCCTGCCTCTCGGCCACAACCTGCGTCCCACCCTGTCGAGGGGCTCGCGGCAACTCTGCCGGCAACGCCTGTGCACACTGGTGAGCACCGACTGCACCGAGTTGCCCCACACACTCCTTCCCAGCACCACACGCAGGTGCAGTCGCTGCGTGACGTACCGGTGTGCGCTGCGGCAGGCTGCCTGTATGAGCAGAGCCATGCTTATTACCCCGCATGAGGTTTGTGCGGTGCACAGACAAGGGTGCGGACGGCGTCTCATTGCTCTTGCGTATGCATGCATGCATTTGGTATGACATCTGTTGTCGTTTCGATCCCGCCTGAACCTGCCCCCTGGGCTGTTGCAAGCCGTCCCCGGATGAGCGCCTTACAACGCCTTTCGTTGTCTCCTCTTGCCTCCTCCTGGTACATGACTACATGTGGTTTGTGGCTGCTGGCGTTCCTGGTATCATGAGTGCACTGCATCGCTGCTGTCCTGTGTGATTGCATGTTGCCTATTGCAGCAGGGGCCAGGTCGGCAGCCCAACAGCAGCCACACACCCGCACAGCGCAGCAGCAGCAACAACAGCAGCACAGGGGTGGCAAGCCGTCAGCTGCTGACGAGGACGATGCTGCTGCCACGGCGGCGGCGGCGGCAGCGGCGGCAGCAGCGGCAGAACCTGGTTGGCAGGTAGGTGTGGATCTTGATATGAGTGATTTGATCAGCCGGATCAACACCATCATGGAGGATCCGGACGACGCAGGCACCGGCACAGCCACCGGCACCACCAGCGGCGCGGGCAGCGGCAGCAACAGCACGGCGCAGCTCACGCCCACGGCCAGCAGCCGCAACGTGCTGCTCGCAAACAGCGCCGCTGCCGCCAGCGCCGCCGCGGCGGCGTTGGCTCGGGATGGCGCCACAGCCCGGGAGACAGCTGCGGCAGCAGCATCTTTAGCGGGCGCACCAGCACCAGCAGTTGGCGTGCGCACGGACACAGGAGGTCAAAGCGAGGTGGACGATGATGCCGACGGCGATTTGGATGACGATGACAATGCCATGCGCCATGTGCATGTGCATGGGGGTAAGCATGACGATGGCGGGGAGAGCAGCGGCGACGATCACGAGCTGGATCTCACGGCACCGCATGCGGGCGCGCTTGGCAAGGCAGCTGGGGGCGAAAACCAGCAGCACCGGCAGCAGCAGCAGCTGGACGCAAAAGTGCGGGCTACACCGTCCGTGGCAGCAGCAGCAGCAGCAGCACTCCCTGCTGCAACAACATCTGCCGCTGCAGTCCGCGCAGGCGGCCGCAGCGCGCTTGGTGGGCTAACGTCGCCTGCTGGTGCAGCAGCATCGAACAAGGCACGTCAGCAGCAGCAGAAGCAGCAGCAGCAGCAGGGTCAGGGCGAGCTGGTGTGCTGGCCTGACCCACATCGCCGGCGCGGGCAGCAGTGGTGGAAGTACGCGTGGCAGCACAAGCTGCAGCGCTGGTTCGGGCTGGACCAGTTCCTGGTGCTGCACCCGGCTAGCTTCAGCAGGCGTATACTGGTAAGGGCCACCAAAAACGCAAGACAAAGTAGGCATTGTCATGGTATGTAATGTACTTGTTGCATCAGGAGCATGTTGGCCAACGGCACATTGCTTCCCCCAGGTGGAGACCAGGAGACCATACATGGAATAGGCAATTGCGCGCTGAGCCCATGACGCACACCGTTCATGCACGCTGCAGTTGCCGAGTGTAAAAATTGGATCACCAGCAATAGGATAGGCAAGAGTACCATTCTGCATACCGCACATTCTGGTGCATAGCAAACAAAATAAACCAGACTATTCTGCGATGATGCTCGTGAAGGGTCACGACTGAGGCTGCTGTGGTGCGGCTTGTTGTCGTTGATGCTTATTGCTGCAGGACGAGGGCGAGGCGTCCACGCTGCTGAGCGCCTGCGCGCTCGCGCTCAGCGCCGCACAGCTGCCCACGCCGCTGCTGCTGCCCGTGCACGACGCGCTGCGCGACGCGTACTGGGGCGTCGCGCTCGTGCCCGGTCTCGGAGCCACCGCGCACCTGCGCACGGACAGCGTGCACATCAGCCAGCCGCCCAGGTCCCTCACCACCCTCCCTGGACAGCTGCGTGTGCTGGCGGAGCAACTGCTCCCCTTCAGCGCAGCCGCGGCGGCGGCTTGCACCGCTGCCGCCGACGCTGCCAGCCAAGTGGCGATCTACGGCTCTGCTGCGCTGCCGGCGCCGTCAGCAAGTGGGTCAGCGGCAGGCAGCGTGACCAGCATCAAGATGACGGCATGCCACACGCTCCTACTGCCAGATCCCACCGAGATCGAACCTGGCACGCCGCCAGATGAAGCGCATGCGGATGCGGATGCGGATGCTGACGAGGCGAGGCGCCGCTGGTCAATCGCAGGCAGCGCTGCTGACCCAGATGGGGACGCCGCCGCCGGGCCTTCGCATCCAGGTGCGGCATCCTCATCACAACCCCAGCAGCACCGCGGCGTGAACCATGTCGGGGGAGAGTACGCGCCGGGTGCGGCGGCGCAGCGGCGTGCGCGGCGGCGTGCGAGCCGCCGGCGCGGTTTCGGAGCCAGGGCAGCAAGCGGTTCCGGAGCTGACGGCGAGGGCAAGGACCCTGAGGAGGAGTGGTGGCGGTCGCATGAGCACACGCGGTCCCCTGGCGCCGGCGCATCCTCCACGGCAGACGCACGCGCCCCCCCCCGCCACACAACCACCCAGTACGCCAGCGATTACGATGCGAGCAGCGACATCGATGGCGATGATGACGACGATCTCCAGCAAGGCGCAGAGGATGACTCAGACATGGATGGGGGGCATGGGACGCGGCAGCAGCAGGGGCAGCAGGGGCAGGGACAGCGGCGTCGAGGGCGGCGGCGGCGGCGCCTCGGGTCACGGTGGGACTGCCCTGACGAAGATATAGCGGAGGTGTGGGACGCGGGGGCGCTCTGGCGGCCCTGGGCGCAGCAGGTGACTGACTGACCGACTCAGGATGAGCTGGGGGGACAGAGGGCACAGCACCGCACCAAACGCGCAAGCGCGTCCACCCAGCGGGATCCGTGTGCCCTTCTGCTCCCGCTTGCGCCTGCATGCGCCCACTTACCGGGGATGCAGCACCCAGGCCTGCTTTGGCACTGCATAGCTCCACAGGAACCTCATGTTAACACGCATAGCAGGAGTGCAAGGATGGTGTGGTTCGTGGCAGTCCATGGGACTGATCAGCTTTGTTTCGGGCTGCTAGTACCAACCAGGGTGATGCAGCGTGCAGCTATACACACACA